>JAWNNH010000233.1:600000-1075070 GCA_035043045.1 Hirtodrosophila alboralis | reverse complement strand
ACCCTAATATAGAAGTCAATTTCCTTTTCTATAAGTAGAAGAGCAAGAAAATGTTGCAGCAAATTCAGAAATATATTTGACCGGTTGTTCCCATGGGATCAATTATATATCGATCCGATTTTGAGCTTGATTAGAATGTCTAAAATATAATACAACACCTTGCTGCAGATTTTCGATTCCTTGAAAAACTAAAACAATTTATATGATAATGAAATATGCTATCAACGCCATCTGACAAAAATTTATATTTTAAGTATTACGTAATCAAAAACTATTCCAAACGCGGTTCTATTACTTTAAACTAAGCACTTTAATTTAATTCAATTAAAAATGTAGTTTTCTTCCAATCACAAGAATCTAATTATACTTAATAAATATAACACAATTTTATAAATTAAATTTATGTATGCAAATAATTTTTAATCTGAATATCTTTGAATTCTAACGCTGATTTGTAATATTTTTTTTTGTGAATTATAAAAAATTATATTATATTTCTTTTAAATAGACCAAAACCAGCTTTGATTCTATTTATATATTTTATAGAAATTCTATTTTAAATATTACTAAACTTTCATTCAGTACTTCAAACTAAACATTTCAATTGCTTAACTAATAAAATAAACTTTAAAATGTTAAAAAACTTATATTAAATATATGAGAAAAGCTCTAAGAGAAAGCAAAAAATGTATATATGAAAATCTGTACAGTGAATACACTTCAAAATGCACACACCCTGCTGAACACACACACACACATATTTAAGCTCTAACATTTATTTCAATATACGTTTTGAACATTATGACCAAGGGAAAGAGCTCATAAAAAATTCAAAATGCCCTAAGTACCTACCAAAAAAAAAAAAAAAAAAAACTTTAAAACAAGCAAAGTGCACATATCAAGGAAGAAAATAAAGGTGGTTTTGAGGATGGTTAGGTGTTTCAACTTCAACTTGAACTCCCAAAACTCCCAAACTCCCTAATTTCCCAGTTTCAACTCCACTTTTGAGCTCGTTGTTCAAACTGACCCCGACACGCATGTTTATGCGTATTTTACAGCTGCTCCATGCTTATCTCAGGCCAAACTTTTGTGTGTTTTGTTTTGTTTAAAAATGTTTCTCATTTTATTTATTTTTTTTTTAACTTTTGCGGTCATTTTACTAAATGTTTGAAGCTACTAAGCGAGCGTGAGGTGGGCAACAACAGCTCGTTAAATACACACAAAATATTTATGGGTCGCCTATCGGGGTATTAGCCCAAAGGGAAAGCGTCACAAAAGCCGTCAAGTGGTCACAACTTGTTTTTTGTTGTTGTTGCTGCTATTTTAGAGCCTGAACTCTATTTGGCCTCATGAACGCGTTAAATTTTTTGACTGGATTGAGATTTTCGCATTTTTACATGTGTGCGCAAAATATCCAAAAAAAATAAAGTTATTTATGTCCTTTTTTATTGGCCTTGGTATCTCTGTTAGCAAATTCAGGCGACACTTTAAAATAGCAACCGCTAATTGGTTTTAATGGGCTTAATGCCCAAATGGCTAAATGGGTTTTAAATTCAGCTTGTAACACTGTCGAGCAAAAGTAGCAATTTGTTTTGCAATGTAAAATCAATACACAATATTTAACCGGCTTTTGTTGAAATGACATTTTTAAAACGCTTTAAAAGTTAACTGAAAAAAATGTTATTTAAAAAAAAAAAATGAAATATTGCCATTAAAATTTCATCAACTAACACCCCAATCAATAACTGACAGAATAACAGATCAAATGAGTTTTATTTGAATGTGTATTAATATTTATATGTATTTTAATTAATTTGCATCTGTAACTTTCGTGACTTTTAAACTCTACGTTGTATTAGATACCAGGGATCGCAAATAAGAATTATGGGTTTAAAAAAATCAAGCCGCAAATAAATTATCAAGATGAAGGGGAAAATCTCAAAAATACTAATTCAGTATGCAATATTCTGGAAGAGAATAAGTATTTCATTTTAAATTTTACTATAAAATTATATTTTAACGCAAATTATTCGATAAAAAAATAAAACTATTAAATACAAACTTTCATTATATTTTACTATAATTTTTTGATAAATAAATAAAACTATGTATTGTGAAATTATTAAAAATTATAAGCTAAATATTATTTTCTTGATTTTATTATAAAAAGAGAATATACAAATAATTTTTCAACTTTATTCTAAAAGTAAATAAAACACAACGGTCTTATTAACCTAATAGCAAAAATATAAACAATTAAAAAATTAATGGCGCTCACAAATATATACACAGAAAATTAAAGTTATTTTTAAAAGTTAAAAATAAAATTGGTTTTGATGCAGCTAAGACAAATACATTATTTTATTATGCTGCTATATTTTAGCAGTCTTAAAAAAGCTTTAATATCTTTCAAAAATATAAAAAACATTTAATGAAATTTTTCTCAAGCTGTTATATAGACCAATTTAATGTCTGTAAATTGATTTGTAATTGGCTTAATAAGTACTTTGGAAGCTTATCTCAATAAAATTTTAAACACAAATTTAATATAGATTTTTAATTAAAATTTGTTAAGATTTCTCTAGCGTTTTAATGTTCTGCTTGTCAAAAAAAACTTTGATAACAATAATATGATATTAAAAATTGCATTGATACATTTGCTTATTTGCCTTAATACTAGCTTAGAAATGATAAAAATAATTAGAAAATTATAATTAATATTTTCTAAATTTACAATAAATCGTTTATCGTCTATATATGCTAAGACAACTTACAAGTTACTTTTAATAACTTTCTTGATCCATATCCCTGTCATACTCTTACGCGTATGCATAAGGAAACGCACAAAATAAAACTCGCAGCAACAAAAAAACATTTCATGCAACAAATGCTCAATGCGATGCCGAACA
Organism: Hirtodrosophila alboralis; assembly: GCA_035043045.1. Lineage (NCBI taxonomy): Eukaryota > Metazoa > Arthropoda > Insecta > Diptera > Drosophilidae > Hirtodrosophila > Hirtodrosophila alboralis. The sequence goes on along the minus strand of JAWNNH010000233.1, from coordinate 1,072,161 downwards.
AATGTGGCCAGTAAATGAAATGGCGGCCACAGGAAACGGAAATTTCATTGCAGAGTTGTTCATAAAACTCGCTGCGCTAAGAAATTGGCCATTGGCAAAGTTGGCGATAAATGTGTTCACTGTGGCGCCAAGCCACCTGCCAAAAGATAAAACGCACTTTACATTGCCTGGGCCAAGCACTCAAAAAAAAAAGTAAAAATAAAACTAAAAAAAAAGAAAAATACAAGTAGCTGAAACACATGCGATGTTTTTCTTTTATTATATTTGAACTTTAACACAGCTACAATATAAATTAAAATGGCGGGCACTTCACATGCAAAGAGTGGGAGAAACAGAGGGAGAAAGAGGAAGCAGCGAAGTCAAGCGGAAAGGGAAAATGCGAATGTTTGGGAATGTTTCGCATTCAAGTTTATGTGCTTGTGCGTACTCACGGTCTCTATATGTCTCCCACTCTCTCTTCCTCTCTCTCTCCCTTTCCCTCTCTCTCCCTTTCTCTTTCTCTATCACACTTATTTTGCCTTGCACTTAGCCCTCTGGTAGCTGTCATATCAAATTTTTGAAAGTGAATACACACGCATGTTTATATAGAATATATATCACATATTAGAGCTGGGCACATAAATCGTGTGGTAGTTCGTGAAATATCCTGGAATATCTTCATAATATATATGTTAATAGGATCAACAAGAAATCAAAATATTCAGAAAATGTATATATGCAAAACTATCGGTTGTTGTGGCGATAGTATCGCTGTAACACACTTTTGTTTCTTACTTCAAACACTTTATATATTTCCTTTTTTTTTAATGATAATTTTATTAAAATACTTAATATAAAGTTCCCGTATGGCAGTCTAGAAAGTTATTTGGGCAATGAAAAATACTTTATACATTTTGATTATTTTTTCGTACATTTTAAAATAAATTTTACATAACTTAATATTTTTTGTAATCCTAGAATTTTGTAAAATATAAATATGTCTAAAAGAAATTGTATTGTGTACTAAAGCAATAGAAATATTCCATTATGTAATTTTTATATAACTTTAGAACATTTTTTGTCGGTAAAAATTAATTTTTTCTTTTCGTACATTTAAAAATATGTTTTATATATCTTAATATTTTTGTAAACCTAGAATTTTTAAATATTTTAGTCTCCCAATCAATCCATTTGTATACTGATATTTTAGGAATATTCAATTCTTTTAATTTAAAATTTGACGGTATGTCAAATGTAATAATTGACTGATTTGGATAAAATTCATGTAATTGAAATTTTAATAATTGATTGATGTTTCCTGGTTTTAAAATATTAAAAATTTATATTCAATATATTAACAAGGGTTGATACTATCAAAATTATTACTGTATATCAATAGATTTACAGCGTTTTCCAATTAATATTTAGCATATATTTACATACCACAATTGTCGAGTATTTTGTACAAAGTATTGTCTCAATGATTTATATATTCTAAAAACTATGATATGGTTTTAATTTTACTATATTTTTCAGAGAATTTTAATTTTTAAATTAGACATGAAAAAAGATTTTTTATTTATGTTTAAATAATTGGATTTTTAATTATACTTTAACTAAATATGTTCATAAATTTGTATCACGCATCCTTCTATTTTTAATTATATCCGACACGTGGTCATCTCTAAGAATCTATCGTATATATAGAAATAGCTGGGCCTACAGATACAAGCGACAGTCGTCAGGGCGCGCAGGATGTTGAAACAGATTCGACTCTTAATAATTTCCGCACTCGAGTTGATCGAAATCATAAAATTTTATGAGCATGCCAAGAGCGAGTAAGTGGCAACTGTGTGTGTGTGTATGGGTGTGCCAAAATGGCTGCCAGACAGACACAAAGAACCAGAGTCAAAGCCAGCAAAAGGCAACAATGCGACAGATTGACAGACAGACACATCAGACCAGGACACAGGAACCCCACAAATAATAACAAAAAAAAAAACCTTTTTTTTAAAGCCACAGGGCAAGTGAGCATAAAGTTGTTATATATTTTTTATTTTTTTCTCTCCTCTGTCTCTACTGCGTTATTCAAAATGAGTGATAGATAAGGAAAGAGACAGCATGAGAGAGAGAGAGAGATAGACAGAGAGTGAGAATGAATAATGAAGGTTATTTCATATCAGGCAAAACTAAAAGTTGACTTTTTCTGGCGTTGATTGAATGCCATGTGCTATGCAAAGTTGCCAAAACGAAATAGAGATTTCAGTTTTTAGTTTTTTTTAAATTTTAAATATTACCCTAAAAGCTCTACTTTAAGCATGAAAATATAAAAACTAAGATTTTCAATTAAAGCCGCAAAAGTGTTTTTGGTTTTTAAGATAATTGTTGTGCTAATTTTATATTAACTTTTTTTTTGTATTACCTAACCGACCTTAAAAGACGTTCCGCTTTTATTTCATGCATTTTTGTTCATTCATTTTTCATCATATTATTTGCCTCTGAAATCTTTATTTACAATTTGCCATTGCTTCAATTTATGGAGCTCCGACTCAGCGCCTTCATGACCCAATAAAATAATTCTCGCACCGCCGAGTTGCTGAAATAATGCACTGGGGAAATTAATTTCCAGCTTTGCTCTTGTAGCATATACATATACTAAAATATATATATATATATTTGGCATAGTATAACTAATCAAGTTTTAGATGGTTTTTTTTATTGTATTATTCTTAATAAAGTTTATGCTAATTATATTTTAATTTAGAAATATAGTTATGCAATGATTAATTAGACTTTTCGAACTAACATATATGAATTAATATAAAAATTTTTTTTTTTATAAATAAATTATTGAAATAGTAAACAGATTCGAGAGAGATAGATAAAGGGAGAGACATGACAGAGACTGAGACATCGTTTATCAAACAAGGAGAGATATTAGAAAACTGAATCCAGAAACTGAATCCTAAAAATGTGGAAACCTTATTTGATTTTAAATTTTGAATATATAATTTATATTTTAAAAAATGTATTTAAGCTTTATTAAAAGATATTAAATATTGAAAATTCACTATAAAATATTAAAAATGAATGTTAAACGTTACAAACCTAAATTTAAGTAAAATTACGTATTGATGCAGCCCAATAAATATAAACTTAAATATTTTCCAATTTGTAGTGTGGAATAAAAAGGAAAACTTTATTTCCCAGCATTTCTTTTAATAAGACGAACTTAAAAAAATTATGCAAAATATTTTATGTAATTTTTAAGATGCTTAAATATCAATATATATAAAAAGGCGATACCTAAATATTAAAGGGTTGGTTTAATTTTTTAAAAAAAAATTACTTGACTCTGTAGTTTTTATACCGAATTTAAAAAATCTAGGTTTAAGTAAAATTACGTATTGATACAGGCCAATGTATAAGAAAAATAAATTAAAAGTTGTATTTTCAGCATTCATTTCAACAACACAAGCTTAAAAAATGTTTAAAAATGTTTTAATGAATTTTTTAAGCTGCTTCAGAATCAAAGTATAAGAAATAGGCGATACCTTAATTTTTATGATTTATTCTTAATTTTCCTATAAATTACTAGAATCCAGTAGTTTTTATACCAAACTCCTGGCACATTAAGTTTACAAAAATGGCAGATAGATTGATATTGGTTAACTTCTATTGAGGTGCGTTAAGTGCTTAACCAAATAAAACAATTTGAATGTTATCTATAAGATCGCATTGCATATCCAGTTCCCATCCCAAAAGCCAACACCACTAGTTCCCCCTTGCCCCACACAATTAGCACAGCAAGCAAAGCCTTTGAGCTGTCAACTCGGCGCTAATTGCGAGCAAGTTGCCTCGTGTGCAACGTGTGTCTGCCTGCCCCTGTTGCCATTATATTAAAGGCGTCGCAAGGAGTCGAAAGGCTACAAGTTTTTGCCATTTTCTAACTTGTACGAGCGTAGTATATGCGCCCCAAGGCGACAAGGCTAGGATGTCTGCATGTTAACAGTCAGCGAGCAGGATACAAAATAAATTCAACGCAAAAAAGGAAAAATAAAAATAAAATAAAGAAACTAACTAAACAATAGGAGATTCGAATCCCGTATACGTTATGTTTATTATGCCAAGCATGCGAGTTAATTCCTTGCATTGTTGTTGTTATTGTTGCTCCTGCTGCCTGTGACAGGCAACAGCAAAAGCCACAATGCTTCTTCCTTATTCTCTATCCTGTTATCCTGGCATCGCTACCGCTCATTATTTTTATTTCAGTCGCGTGTTCATGTAACAAACCCAAACAACAAACATCTTTGATAAAGATATCGCCAAGGGATCCCAAAAAACCCAGTTCCAGCTAACAACAATACGCTTAGAGGTGAGCAGAGTGAGAGCACAGCATGTGACTTCAAAATTAACCAGTTGAGTAGATTAAGTTCGTAGCTAGAGATGATTGGATAAAGTTTTAGATAGCTAACCTGCTTCAAATTTGTTGACTACGTGCAAGAAAGCAAGAAAATTATTTAAAAATTTAGATGCAATCTGGCGAGAAAAACACAAAGTTTATGTACTACAAGGTGTTCTGAATTTGACACAGAAACTGATATGAACTAGCTGCAACACAAACAAGCATCGGATCCAAATTTTATAAAGAAAGTTAAAAATTTGAGAAATTTGTTATCAAATTTTAGCAAAGCCTCAGAATAGGTAAACGCCAACAATCGACTTTGCGCTTCTTTTCAACCATAATATTTAATCTTAATATAAGATTGATATTGATAATATTTGCATTGAAATTATTCGTATATATTATCAGATTTCTGATTAGAAAAAATGTCTAATTAGAAGGGTTTTCCAAGCCCCACCTGGAGCCCAAAATATAAATGGGAACCATAAGTTATAATTTTTTTCTAAAGAAAAATATAACAAACTAAAATATTGCATCTTTATTTTTATCATTATAAGTTAAACAAAGTATTTTTTATTTGCACAGACAAATATTATTTTTATAAAGTTTTATTTAATTTTTTTAATAAAATAAGTATTAATAAGTGGTTATTTTTGAAATTTTTTCAGATTTAGTAATTAAAAATAATTTTAAGTTTCATTTAAATTGTTAAATAAAATAAGAATTAATAAGGGGTTAATTTTGCCATATTTTCAGAATAATTAAATGAAAAAATATATATTTTTAAGGTATTTAAGCATGATAAAAATTATTAACTGTTTGTTAATAAATTTTAAACAGTGATCTAATGGGGATGAGAATAACTAATAAGACTTATTTCGATTTGAAAAATATAATTTAATATCGGCTTAGTCTGCATTTTGTCTCAAAAAATTGAACTTCTTTAAACGTTTCACAGGAATTTCCTATAAACATCTTTCGTTTAGGGAGATTTTACTTAAAAAACATTTATGGCAGAAACCTCTAATGTGCATATATGAAAATTAAAGCTAGACAGAGTTCAAAAAATTATCTTGATATCTTTAATTTTATACGTTCTCCAATTCCCTACATTTTTTTCAGCCTTTGCCTAAATACCATAAAATGAAAACTATACTTACAATTCTATCTACACTGCATAATAAAACAGTTACTCAAATAAATTACCACATCTAAACAATAAATATGAATTTAAAGCTACAACAGCAACAAGGTCATAATGCTCTATCCTACTATAGATAAGCAGACTTGTTCAAACTTTTTGGCAAACAATTTCTTCTGGGCAATAACCACAAATCACAAGGCCAAGGCGTGAAACTTCACATCAATAGGCTGCTCGGCATTCAGCCCCAATACACATTATCCGGCGAAAACCCCAACATTAACGATAATCACATCGCTGTAAAGTACGGAAGAACATTAAATGCTAACGGACGTATCATTAACCCCAAAACAGGACCTCTAATCAGATAGAGGGGGTAAACTCGAAAGGAATCTCATTAGCTTTCTTGGCCAGGTCGACTTATCGGCAATCGTCTAGTAGCACCAAAAATTCAACTTAACTGATACATTTAATTTTATTTATAAGGCACGCATGGGCTATCCTTAAAACAACAACAACAACTCGATTCTATGCCACAATCAAGCGTAATATGCGCATAAATATTAATGCAGTGTGCGCTTTTTTTTTTTTGAGGCAACAACAAGGACATCCTGGCAGGCTGACGCACCTGAACGCAAACTTATTGGCTTATTAAAGTCTAATGTCGGTTTTTTTCTTCAATTTTTTTTGGTGATAATAGACTCGATGTCGATAGGACATAGGAAGCTGTATCTAAATGGGATACGCCTAACTGCGTCCTAATTGTCTCACTGTCTCACCTTGTCCAAGTGTGGCAAGTGTGGCAAGCTGATAGACGGCCAGGTTACCAAGTTCAATGCTGCATATTAATGCCACAATTCCATTTCTGTGTATGCGTCTTGCTGCGAGCATTTAATATCAATGTGGATTATTACATGACGTTCAGAAAATATCCAAGTTTTTGGTCAAACTATTTAAGCCCAGCCTCTTCCCTTCCAATATGGGGCAAGAGGCATTAAGTGAGCTTTGATGAATGCTCATGAATAAGCAAGCGTGGCAACTGACAACTGACAAAACTTGGTATGTGCTCTTATGTTCTTATACCCTGTAGTTAAAGAAAAAAGTGTGATATATGGTGTAGTATTAGGTTGGGGCAGTTTATTATAAAAAATGCTGTTTTTTTTGAGAAAACAAATTTAAATTTAAAAATAATCAAAATTACGATTTTCAGGCATGTTCTTAATTTCACTAAATTGAGTGTGAAAAAAATAAAATATTTAAATGTTTCTGCTAGTAAGTCATTAATTATTACATGAAGTTAGCTCGTATATGAAAGTCACAACAAGTGTGTTTTCCGAACTTTTCGGTAATTCTTTTAATTTCAAAAAATAAATTGTCAAAGATAACCCAAGAAAAAAATGGAAAATTTAAAAAAAAAATTTGACAATATATAAACTCATAAAAATGGGTTTTAAATTTCTAAGTTCTTAATTTCGTGCAAATATATATATAAAGAAATGTATGATTGACTAAAAATAAAATAAATTGAGAACATAATAATGCTTGAAGACACCAAAGATATAGATTTGATTTTTGTAAGAAATATTCATACAAGAATTGGACAAGCTTATATAAAAGTATCCTCCATTTATTTATTATTATTATTTTTATTTTTTAACTTAATTTTTATATTTTATTTTACTCTTATTAATTTATCTTTATATTTTTTTATTATAATTAAATTCTTACAGGGCAACACTTAGTTCAACTGGCATACAGAGCACTCTAAGTTCTTTTCTTTTGTTGTTTGGTTTTTTTTATGATGTTGAAAAATCAAGTCAATAAAGCTGTAGACCCTGTGGAGCATACGCCAGGCACGCACGACACAAAAAACAAAAAAAACAAAAAAAAACAAAAAACGGCAAAAACTTTTCAACTCAATTTTCTCGGGCATTTTGTTTAGTAATTTTTCCGTTGCTTTGCATCTTTTAAATATTTATGCTATTATGATGTGCCTGCTCAATTTATGAATTTGCCAAAGTATTTAGTCGATAGCTTAAAAAACAAAAAAGTTGGCAATTTTGTCCAAACGCTGCTGCTGCTGCTGCTGCATATTTTATTATTTTGATGCCCAGAGGAGAGAAGAGCTTCTCCTACTCTTCAGCTCAAAAGTAAAGTTCGAGAGGCTCTTCTCTCTTATCGATGTAAGTGTGTTCATATTTATGAGTATGATGTTCCAAAATTTATGTTAAAAGTTTTTGCTTAATGTGCACAACTGCAGGGTAGTGAAATCTTAATGGAAAACATTTCAGACAAAGCGTTTAAAATTTGTGGTCAAAAGTTTTATACCAAAAAAGCAAAAAAGCAAAAAAGCAAAAAAAAAAAATGAAATAGATACCCGATTGAAATATATTTTTAGGTCATGTTGAAAATTTCAAATATATTAAGAAACTTTATGAACAACTTATTAAATAAAGTACAAAAATAAAATTCAAAAAATAATTTTTTTTTGATACTTTAAAAGTTCTACTTTAAAAAAATTTAATTAAAATGTATCAAGTCTTAAGCTGTATGCAAATCTCTTTTTTTTTCTTTAATTAGAGTATATTTTTAACTTCCATATTATCAAAAACATACACGTAAATTAAAAAATAATCAAACAAAAAAAAAGAAAACCTAATTGAAGTTTATTCTATGCCAAAAAGTGACGAAATCAAACAAATTCACTGAATGTGAATATATGTTATATAAAAAAAATTCAAAAGGCAGCACAAAACGAATTTCAATTAAATTAATGATGGCTTTGATGTTGACACAGAAAAAGCAAACAAATGCGTTGGCTTAAAAAAAATAAAATCAGGAAAAAATACATTTAACAAAAAAATAAAAGGAAAAGTAAATGTGAAAAAAGCGGAAATTTGAAGCAATGCTTTCCCTGGCTTCCCATTTGGACTGCAACAAATTCCATTACCAGAAAATGCCGCTAGGCACCGTTCTTCATTGTAAACTAAAATTATTTAGATGGCATACCAAAAGTACACAAACACATACATAGATATATATACATATATGTATGTACTTATATAATGTGTGTTATCCTAGTGTCCTGCAGCAATTGCACTGAGGCTGCTGTCCCATTGTTCCAACGTTCAACTGTTTCTAGAATTGTAATATCCTGTAACATGAAAGTATAAAGTTGCTGTGTTCGTATACTTTTCTTGAATGTAGTATATTGGCACTTCATTTACATTAACCATTTGTTGATCTTTAAGAATGCATTAAACTTAGACTCTTCAGATGTTAAAAGCTTCAAATTTTTGTGGTTATTTTTCAGGCCATTTTGTTTGTTTTTGTATGTTTCCAAAACAAGTTAATTCTTTTAATTGTTATTTAAAAATATCCAAAACTAAATTAAAGTCCCAAAATTTCAGATTGTTTCGTAAGTTAAACTGTGTCCGTAATAAAATTATATTGAGATATAATGGACTTATTTGTTTTTACAAATTATGCTAGAATACAAGAAAGCTCTTGGCTTTATAACTTCACCTGATGCATAACAGAATCTAACCTAAAGCCGAATTAATTTAAAGACTTCATAAGTACACATATAACATAAACTAAAAACGATTTAAATTCTCGATTATAATTTTTTTTTGATTAGATTACATACAAGTCCCAAAAATTATCGGTTTTTTTTTGTTAAATCCGTTGAAATTCTGTTAAAATGTCATTAATTTTGTTTAAGCCCTTACTATAAATTTCGCCTGTGTAAAATTATACAATCTTTTATTTGTAAAAAATTTAACTAAATAGCTTTATAGGATTGGCGGATATTCAGCTTTAAAGACAAAAATCAAAGGGTGTGCTAATCGGCGGAGTAAATTAACGAGGAAAACAAAATCTAATATGAAGCTTTATACTTTAGGTTCATCCAAAATCGATAAATAGCATATTCTACTTACCCATAAAGGGTTTAAGTTTTAGAACCCTAAAAATATTACTAAGACTTTAAAATAAAATTCAAACTTGCATACAAAATATGAGCTTATAATTTATTTTAGAAAATCTATTTTGATGATTTTGATATTAATAATAACTATCAGTCCCGAAACAGGGTCCAGTAGGTTTTTTTTGCGCTAGTTTAGCTATTTTTAGCGATATTCCAAAATTGCACAATAATTTAAAAATTATTAATATGCCAAGAATATCTTTGGCAACATTTGTATGCTCTAAAACTATGTCTATTTTTTGTGCAATAACTTTAATATTAGTACACTTACTAAAGCTTAATGCAGGGTATTATTTCGTATAGATATCACAATTTAAAAACATTTATTTGTTTTTTTTTTTTATTTCTTAACACTAGCCAATGCTTGGAGCTTGGCTCTTCGACTCGAGCTGCAATTTCCGCTCCAAATAGCTAGCCTCTCGGCTCGTTGCCGAGGGAAATTATTAAAAGCGAAAACGGGCGCGCTATTATTTTTGACACTGATAAATTTACAGCACAGACCTTGGAGTTGTAACCTCCTTTAGTACTTACTACACTACATTTGTATTTGTATGCCAATGGGCCGGGGTCTGGCCTGGAAGTGGCACAACTCAGGAAGCTGGGGAGGCGAGGGGGTTTTTATGCGATGAGTCTGCCACAGGGCTAACGGGGAAGTAATATAAATCGGACCCCGGGGATAAATAAGTTTGTGTTAGTTATGACAATGTGTTGGACTCACATGGAAATGCATTTATATGGTTTTCTCTCAGTGCAAGTGAATGTGTGTGCAAGTGTGTGTATGAGTGTGTGCATATGGAATTGTTTTGCGCTTAATTATGCAAAATATTTGTTGGAGATTGCAATCAGAAATGCAGCTCGTACAGATTGTGTTTTGAGTGAACTTTAAGTGAAAATATATAGAAAATTTATTTTTGCACAATATTTCACACTGAATTAAACAGCACAGTTTCCTGAGAAAAATTCATTAAATAGAAAATTTTATGATATAATATTTTGATTAGAAAGGCAGCTTAAAATAATAATATTAAATAATATTAAATTTTCCAAATGGAATTTTAGTTTTCTCAAATTATAAAATAAGGTATTTGACGTATTAAATAATTTAAAATACTTAAAAGCTACTTTAACTACGTTTATATGATTTTAACGGATTTCTTTATTCAATTAAAAAAAAAAATAATGTATAAGAAATGTACATTATTATGTATAATATATCTACATAATTTAAAGTTCAACAAGCAGAAACAATTTTTAAATCGAAAAAATTTGCAAAGTTTTAAGAGTTGCCTTTAGCTTCTCTTCAATGAAGGAATTAACATTTGTTTAAAAAGTAGCTCAGCTTCATTTAAATTATGCTCATGCTATAAAAAATATTAAAAGAAAATCCCTCGCAATTAAATATTAGTTAACTTATGCTCTTTCTATAAATTTTTTTAAAATAGTATTTTAAAATAAAAACAAAACTTAAATACCTTTATTATATATATATGAATTTAAAATACAACTTGCATTTCCTGCATTTCTCATAAAAAATAATAATAACTCACAAGCCATTAGAGCAAAAGTTCTTTATTAAATATATATCATCTTAAAATTTTCTATTGCAGTTTTGTGCTTTTGATGCTTTTTGCTGAACTGAAAAACAAATGCCCGGCAGCCAAGGCAGGTGGAACGGAAGTGCAAGGTACGTAAATAAGTCAAAATGCAGTCGAAATGCGTGGGGCCATAAATAAAAGAACAACAATGTCTAACAGCCAAGCTAAGTTTGCTTGGCCAGCCAAAAAAAAAAAAAGCTACAGAAGCAGCCCGAAAGCCAAAAAAAAAAATAATAAATAAAAAGAATAAAATTATTAAGTGCTAAACTTTTGGTGCTGCCTGTTAAAAAGGACAACGAAGGCACAGAAAACTCAAGCAATAAAAAATGTTGGAAAAACGCTAAAAAAGCTACGCTGCCAAAGAATAAATACTCTTGCTGAATCATTTCTCTTAACAAACTGAAGGTTTTTTAAAGCAATATCTATCATCGAAATATATTTATACTGACTTAGAAAATTTAACCTTTTCTTTTATCTTTTATTTACGCACTACCTCTAAATTATGAGAATCGCCTACAATACATAAATCTACAATACATAATCTTCACAATACATAAATCTTCATAATTATTTTATTTTCTGATATTTTGGCTTAATTCTTGTTCATATTATTATAATTATTAAATTGCATTATATATATTAAATTATGCTTATTATTCTTATTAAATTAATTAGTTTAATAAATCCTTTAAAGGTGCCACAATTGATGATTTGACAACATTAATTCTCGGATGCTAAAATAAATGTTTTTACATTCAAATTTTTAATTGTGTATCAATTATTTCATTGGCAAATTCTAAATTGTTTCAAAGACATTTTAAGATCGAATAGCCACAATGAAAATTGATAGTATCAGTGGACTGAATGGACGTTAAAATATTATTTAATAGAACTTGCTATTCAATAGTTTGTTGAAGATACTTTGAAAAATAAAAAGTAAGCCTTTCTATACAACTTTCGAATTTTTAGAAATTTTTTCCAAGCTTTATCCTTAGGTAGGCCAATCTTTGCGACATTCTGACATCCTTTTATGGCTTTACTTTTAGGCAAATATGTCTGTCAAATTAACTCTTCGTCCTAATTAGAAAAATTGCATTATTTTCTGAAATCAAAGACCTCTTTATTAAACTGTTACAAATTTCTTAAAAAATGTATAATAACCTCTTAGCAGAGTATAATATTTAAAAACAAAAAAAATATATAATGCAAAACTTGTACAAAGACTGTCGTGCATTGTAAGTGAAGCAAGTGCCACGCCTCTAGCCGTAACGCCCATGGCCATGAAGTAATTCATAAAAGCGTATCCATGTTAAATTCTTAGCGCAACGTTGCGCATTGTTTGACTTGAACTATGCGAAAGTTATTTCTTTATTTGAAGTCACGAGAGCTATTGTTAACTTATTTTTTATACTTGTATTTTTTTTTGACCCACCGAGCCACCCTGCTCCAACACACACATACGCACAATTTTCATACGGGACGTTTTTGTGCAAATTTTTCGCCAAAGTCAAAGCAGGAAACCCTTTTTTTTTTTTTTGGACCGACATGCTTAAGCTCAATCTTTATGAGGCAACTAAAGGGAAGTGTGTGTATGAGGGGTATAAAAAAGGGAGAGGGGGCAATATATTAGAGTGTGTGTCCTTTCGCTGGTGTTAAGTCAGCTAAAAGCCTTTGGACCTCCCGTCCAACCACTTGAATCTGGTCGGCAGCGCAACTTTTGCCCGAAAAACGGATGCAAGCTGAATTACCAGATACCAGAATAGAAAAGCACGAGGTGGAGGAGGAGGTGGCTGGGGGACATCCCACATCCGGTTCCACTTCCCGCACATAGCCAGATGACTATTTTTGTGGTCCTTAGGAATTTCCAAAACTGTAGAAGGAGTTTGGAGTTGGTTGAATATACACACAGGCCAAAGCAAAAGTTTTATGCGCGCCACCAAAAGTGCAGTCAACGCACTTAGGACTCTAAAAATATGACTTGTGAATGGGTTTTTGGGGATTGCAATTCGGCGACTGGTCTGCAGAAGAGGGGGGGAAAGGCTTATACTTACAGTTTTTGAGTTAAATAAGTGCGAAAGCGTTTGCAAAATACAGAACATATTTTGGAGCTAACTGTCACAGTAAGCTTAGAGCATTTCTTTTAATAAAAAATGTGCGAAAAAGACAAATTTAATTAAATAAAAATATTGTAAAATGTTTTTTAAAATATAGCGCTTAAACTAATATTTTTGTAACTACTTTTTATTATTTTAGCTAAATAAAGGTTAACATAAAACCATATAGCGTCTTATACTACTTAATTTAAATGATCGCAATTGATTGAAAGTAAAATTTTACGATTTTTATTTTTTTCAAAAATTAGCAAAATAATGCCAAAAAATTCATTAAATTTTTAATTTATTAAAATGTTATAAGAAATCAATTTAGAAGCTTCCGAATAAATATCGACAAAGTCATGACAAAGATATGGGGGTTAGAACTCTAGAATAGAATCAGAAATAAAAAGCAAAGACAAGAAGAAAAATTTTAAAAAAATGTTAATATCAGATTTCAATTACAACAAAATCTATCCAAAGCCAAAATAACAAAAACCAATCAAACCAAGATCAGTTTTCACAAAGCTAAGGTACTTGGAAATCTGAGATTAGCATTAATTTTTTTTTTTGAAAATTTCAATTCATATGAATTCTTAACCTTTAAATACCCATAACTTTGTAAAAACTGAATCAATTTCATTCGATTTAACAGCATTTAAATCGAAATACATTTGTTGACTGTTTTTTTTTTTAATGGAAGCCACATAATTTATAAGCAATATTCCGCCTGCAACTATGTAAACATTTTATTTTTATATTTCTTGCATTTAACGTACATTTTTATTTGTTAAACATATTTTCAGTGCACTTTTATTCGCATTGCCAATGATTTATTGCGCAAATTTCATTAATTTGCTGCGCTGTCATAAAACGACAAAAGCTACAAAAAAAATAAATATAAGAAAAGCGCAAAAAAAAAAATATAAATAAAATGAAATAAATTTGATTGGCGTGTGAGTGCGTGCGTCGCATTGGTGTTAAACAAATTTTATAGCCCACCTATGTGGCATACTTACAAACATACATATAGTATAACCGAATATACGAAATATATACGGAGTATACGAATGTATTTATGGCCCGTCGTCAGAAAACTCATTACACACTCGCGTTGCCTTGTTGAAATTTTAAAATATTCGCCGCTCGTTTCGGCTTGTTTGGTTTTTACAATGTCAAAGAACACATGTTTTTTTTTTATTTTTTATTTTCTTTGGTTGCATGCTACGTGTCAAAAATTAAGAATGTTGCTCATAAAAACATAGTCGAATATATAGGTTAAATTGGCAGAACAACCAAACGCAACAGAAATGTTTATATTGTGTGTATCATCCCTCTAAGGCAAATCCATAGATCGTGTCTAATTTATGAGCGGTGAAAATGGTTCGAGCCCGTTCTCCATTTTACTGATACATACAACAACTTATTACAAGACGCACATTACACATACGCAGCGTAAGCGATGGCGGACAAATAAGTATGCTATAGGAAATTTGCTTTTTACACCCTGTAAACATTAGAAATGTATCAAATGGGGGGTAATAAAAGTTGCGCAAATGTATGTAACGGGTAGAAGGAATTATATATGAGTAACAAATGAGTTAAGCTAACAGTGGCTATTGGTTGGTTGAATTCAAGGATTTTAGGTTTTTTGAAGGCTTGAGATATGTAGCAAAGTTGGTATGGAGGCTCCAGTATATGTATATTATTTTTATTTACAATTTAGAATACTTTCTCGCTGTTAAAACCCTTCGAATAGGTATTAACCAAGTGTACTTGATTTTTGACAATCATAATTTTAGAGTCAATATTTTAACATTGGCAAAGTTCCAAGATAAACACTTAAATACAGGAAATTATTTTCCCTATATTCAAGCATCTAAAATGCACTGCTTGATAGCTGAACTGCTTTAAAAGTGCACTGCTTGATGCTAATGTGTGTGCGTACTCAGATATTCAGTGAATGCAAAATTGAGATTGCTGATTTTATAATTCTGGCTACAAAAAGAATACACAGATGCATATGATAATTGCAGTCCTTAAAATAGGGTATCCAATAGGCGACCACACTTAACTAAATCACTTTTACTTTTTCTAATTTACGCCTTGTCAGCTCACGCTCTCTCTCAGCTGCTGGTGGCCCGGGAAAAGCAGAGCATTTTCCATTAAGTCTGCAGCTGCTTTCGTCATAATTCATACAACTCCCTGCGACAAACACACATATATGTAAGCACACACTCACACACACACTCACACACACACAGTGAGACAGAGTCACAGATTGGGGGCATGTTAATTTGTAGGCCACTGTAGACGGAAGTTCTTTTGGGTCTTTAAACGCAAATGAAAGGCAAACCGAAGCTTTTACTGCTGCCATGAGCTCATGTATCATTTGTGTGTGAGTATGTATCTTCCTGCCACAACCCCTGCCACTTGCCACACTGCTTGCCAGTGCGTGTTGCTCTAAATTAGATTTTCATTTTCGTGGGCGCTATATAGTATGTTGAATATGTCGTTGTGTCCTGCCTTTTGTTATTTGGGCACACTTAAAGCACTGCCTCTACTTAGACTTTATGACCTGACACATAAAACCCTTTTTGAACCTGAACCCAACAAAACACACATCTTGTTAGCTTTTGTGCAAAATCAATGGCAAAAATTAATTAATCCAAATTAGAGCTGAGCTGCCATTAACTGTGTGTGTGTAAGACATTAAGTTTCTTTGCTCGAGAAATTCTTAAATAATTATGCAGAATTTTACGAATTTTCTAGTTTTATAATTCTTAAACACTTCACTTCAAATAGCAGTGCTCAATAAATTTATTATTATGAAGCATTATTTGAAATGCGAGCGTCAAAGTTGAGTTAAGTGAGATGGCTATAAGTCTCAAACTGGGCCTGTCAACAGCTGTCAGTTGCCATTATTTTTTATTGAATATATATATATATATATAGTCGATTGTATTGGTTATAATACCCTAGGCTCAAAAATAGCTGAAATGGGTATAAGACAGAGAGAAGCGCCTTGTTTCATTAGGTATATGTGAATGTTGATTAGCATTAACAATCGAATTGATTAAATTGAATTTTCTGCCATATGTATAACAGTTCAATTTGCATAGTTAGAAAAAATAGTTTAAAGTATCATTATCTATAGTATATATAATTTAAGCTAACTTTACCAATGCTATTAAAAGTTTTAAAGTCTCAAAAGATCGATCCCAATAGCATCGTTAGTTTAATCGATCAAAATTTGTAGTGCAATCTATTTTAACTATCACAATCGTAAAATTTATTATTATTTAATTTTCACACCATAGAAAATAATATCATTGATTTTTATTTAAATTATTATAGTTCTCCAATTAAATAGAAACCAGGATATTTCATTGTCTATCAGTGTCAACTTAGAATATTTCTGTCGAATTTTACATTTTATATTTTTTTTTTTTAATTTTCCGAAAGTACACAAGAAAATGGCTTTTGCTCTGGCAGTTACCTTTATTGATTGACAGTCAAATTCATCTGAAAATTGTGCGAAATTTTTATTCTGCGTTTCCCTTTCTATTTTTGTTTTTTTTTTTTTGCACTTTTTCTACGATTTGAAAGTAAAATTGAGACGCCATTTGCTGTGAGGCAATATTTGTAGTATTTGATGGCAAACATTCTTGAGCAAAATGTTGGCAACTTTTTAATAAGCAAAAGAAACACAGAAAAACAAATCCATATAATTGAGCAGCAGCTAAATGCCTAGGCAGAGGACTAAAAACTTTGGTAGAATGGAATTTTTGGGAATTTGCTTAAAGCTGCAAAGAGCCAAGAAATTTTTGGAAAGTGGCAACGGCTGTCAACTTGGCCAATTTCCAAAAGTATGCAAACATAATAATAACGTTAAAAGATAATGAGTGTAGGATACAAAAATGGCAACAAATTTGTCGCATTTGTTTAAGGTGTGTGGAAGGGGGAGATTAAATATAAGCGAAAGTGCGGAGAGTGGGCGTGATAACGCTATCAATGCCACGCTCCTCCCCAGAAAAAAAAAACAATATGAAAAGCAACAAAATAGGCAACTTGAACAAAGTTTCAAGAGTCAAAACATTTGCTGTCTTCCACATTAAGTATATCATGCGTGTGTGTCTATATAATATATATTTTTATATATGTATATATATATACTTTGAGATATTTATCGCTTCTTAAGTATTTTTAAGAAGTTTGCCACGGCAACTTTTACTTTCGTGTTTCGCCAGGGCGACAACAAACATTTTATCTTGGGCATATTTCGAGTGGCACTTCAAGTTGCCAGACTCTCTTGTCTCTTGTCTACTGTCGCCTGTCTTCTCGTCCTTCTCTGCCGTCTGCCACTTCCTGTCTGGTCTTTCCCTCTGTCTCCTGCCGGTCAGGGCCAAGAGACATTCTTTTCCCAAAGTTTTTCAAGGCCTTAATCAACTTTGGATATAGCTTAATGAGCGCATGTAATGAGTTAATTCTTTTGCACATAAAGTTAAGCGGGTTAAATAGTTCACAAAACTTCAACTTAGTTAAGTATTTTACAGTTCAAAATCATTTCTTTAGCACGTTGAAGTATTTTATAGTTACGATGAATATAGCTACATTAGAATTAATCAAATGAATATATAATATATGTGCTAGCCTGTGCCTTTAATGTCAAAGCAATAAATAATAAAAAATAAATATAAGTTGGAATAGGAAACTATAATAAACAGAAAACACTTTTGAAATGATTAATAAAATAAGGGATAGAATTGGTAGCAACCGCCTTCAAAATGTTTCAGAGACTGAAGACTGTCTTGCTTGTCGCCTAGTAAGCGGTTTTGGATTGATCGGCTTGGGAATTTTTGTGCTCGCCCAAGCAAAGCGTTATCCAATACGCCGGGAAAACTACGTAATAAAAAGCATTGCAGCAGCTGTTGGCTTAATTGGCGTGGCGCGTTTGGCGGATTAAAATTGACTGAAAAATTTATTTTTTTAAATATTTGATTATATTTTGTTTTAAATTTCGCTGAACAAATTTGAAATTTTAATAAATTTTGTGTAAATTCCGTATATTCATTTATTTATATTTATTAAAAATTTAAAAATGTTTCAATTTTTCCAAATAAATTATAACACTTTATATTTTACTGAGTGAAGTTGGAATTCAAGTTGTGTTTTGATATTTTTAAATTTGTACAAAATGCTGATAAACTTTTAAAAAACAAATAATTTTCTAGCAAATATAATTTTATATATGCATTATAAATCAAAAAATATAAATAATATAAATTGCAATTATTTTATTTTACTTTAATTTTAAGCTCAGAGTCCCACTTGATATACAAATTTCAAATTTGCCACTCAAAGTTCAAGATTCAATTTTCTGCACATTAACGGATTAAAAGCAACCAAAAACCAATTAAGCGATATAAGACACACACATTCACATATATCTATATAGTATGTATATAAGTATAGATCCTGTTTGTACGCCCATAAGGCACACAATGAAAATCCAAAAAAGGAAACACACAACATTTTTTGGCACTCAGTTTTAACATATACTTCAAATGATTCCCTCTCTCTCTCTCTCACACTCTTTGCAGCCCAGCGGAAAAGCCGGAGTCTATAAACAGAGCAAACAGCCTAAAAAAAAATACGAGAAGGCGGAGGAGGAGGTTTGCCAAAAATATAAGGGCGGTGGCAAAAATGTAAGAGGCAAATCGAATTGCTAAGCGGCTGTCAATGAGAAGGCAACACATTTCTGTCAGCAGGAGTAAGGAGTAAGGAGCAGGAGCAGGAGCAGGCTTAGAACCGGAAGTGAAAGCCAGACAAGAGCACTTGACTGTGCCGCAACACAATCGAAACAGTTAGCCGGCAAAAGCGGATTGCGAATTTGCTATATTGACATAAGGAAATCGTTAGCCGGCTTAGCCTACAAGCCTGTTCAGCCTTTCAGCCAGCAGAGAGGCGAGAATTCACATTTAAAATTAAAAATATATATATATATATATATATATATCAGCTGGATTGGGGCAAACAAAGTGTTATGCTAATGTCTGTGCAAAGGAACAAATCGAGGGCGCGCAGTGCCATGAATATTACATGAGTCGACAAACAAAAAAAAAAAGAAGCAAAGTGATGACAATAAGCTGCCAGGTTCGACACCAACTAAACTAGACACTGCATGAGAAAGTAAGCTATAGCTTTAGCTATATATATAGGAGATATATATAGAAAAGAGTCTCCAACCAAATCAAGATGACAGAGCTGCGTCGCAATCAGGCTTTGGATGCAAATACGCCACGTTTGCATAAACAGCATTCGTTGCATGATCGTCAGACGCATCCATTGTTGCATCACACACTGCTGGATCATGGTTGCAACTTGAGCAGCGGTGGCAACAGTGCGGCAAGCACCACCAGCAGCAGCACGGCCACAGCAACCACAGCACTGGGCACGGCCAGTGTTGGGGGTGTACAGCGTATTAGCAGTGTTGAATTTGATGAACATGATATCTATTATGTTTCACCATCGAAACGAAAAGCTGCTGCTGGTGTGGCACCTGTTGGTCCAGCGTTGCGGCCAGCAGCAGCATATGAGAGCAACAGCAACAACAATAGTTACAACAACAATCACAATGTGGTTACTTTTGCGGATTTTGTTAGCGAACGTGGTATATCCAATAGTTGCTCAGCTGCCTCCTTTTCCACAGCGAATCGTGGCTCATTGAGACGTGCCAAAGGACGCAGCAATCAATCGCTGTGCAGCTGCGATGCCGGCGATGAGGCACAACTGCAACCGGATGCAGCACGTCCGCTCTATGAGTACAGCCTGGAGAGGCGTCGCAAGACGCATACCTATACCTGTGAACAGAATGCACAGATACTCATGAGACTGGAGCGTGAACGTTATCGAAAATTATCCCTGACTTCGATAAGTGGCGATATGCAGCAGGTGAGCATAACTTTTTTGATTGCTTAATAATAAGTTTATCAAGTTTGCAACTAAAAGGCAAAACTGTTGTTCATGTTTTTGGGCTAAAATGATTGTTTGTTGAATAAAAAATATTATTAAATTAGGAAATTTGGTTACAGCATTTTATGATGAGCCTAAAATATGATTATTTAACTGATTGTATTTAGTAGAAAGTGACTAGCTTAGTAATCACAAAGTTCAAAAAACAACAACAAAAACTCGACTTTTTATTAGACTTTGGAATGCTTTGAGGTATCGTGTATTATTAATAATTTTACCACGTTTATTAAGCTTAAAACTAAAAGGCAAAACTGTTGTTAAGCTTACCTAGGGCAGGGAATATGAACAAATTTAAATAAAATTTAAGAAGACGAGTAAAAATATTAAATAATTGCAAAAATAGGAGACGAAATAATTTTTTTTGAAAACAGAAGAAAATTACTTAGGTGAAGTTCTATTTAAAAAAAATATGAATATAAACAAATTTAAATAAAATTTCAAAAAAAATAATGAAAATATTTAATTATTCCATAAAAATGAGTCCAAAATACTATTTGAAAACAGGAAAAAATTACGTAGGGGAAGTACAAGTACAATTTCTTATTTAAAAACAATACTACTACAAAAAAATTCTTTGAAATATATTTTCTTTATTTTATTGATTTGGGGTGGACCAAGTGGGTGTACTAATGCTATCTGCTTGCATTGAAATGTTGTAGCTTATATTTATATAATTGGAATCATGGGCAGCATTCGCGAGTTGTAGCCCACCACCCGGTTCGCCCCTTAGCCCACAAGTGTCAGAGGCACGTGCCGCGCATGTCGAGATGCCTGTTGCAGTCAAAATTTGATAGGCAAACAATTCGCGGCACGTAGTGGGCAACAACAAAGATTTGACTGACATTAAGGCATGTGTTACATGGCATCTGAAATTTTTGGTATCATTCACCTTGGCATATTTTTAAGTTTAATGTGTTTTAGTTGAACTACTTTAATTCTGTGGCATGAACTTGAGCAGGTGGCAAAGTAGCCAAATTTTTCATGGTAATTTTCCATTTTACATTCAAAACTTACATGTGCAAATTAATAAAATAAATTAAATTTGCTTTGAATAAAAATATATTTTTAAATATCAGGATTTTATTTGCAATTAATTATGAATATTATAAATATTAATTACATTTAAAAAAGGTTTATTTATCGCCTCTTTAACTTAAATAAAGAATTACAAAATTAAATAAATATTTTATTAAATACACCACGTCCATAGAAATACACTTCGAGTCTAAAAATTTTGTCAAAAATGATTATTACATATTTATGATCCAAACCAACAAGTTCAGTATGCATAATATTTTCAGAATTCTGTTTCAATTATTGAATTAAAATTCAATTTGCATTTCAACTTGTTTAATACAGATTTAACATATTTTTAAAATTACAGCAAAACTAACAAAATTAGAAATAAATATTAGAAATCTTCAAAATTTGTCTGTTTGTAACTCACAGCTTAAATACATAAAATAAATTGAATATTCAGACTAACAATTGATTTTATGACTTTTGCTTAAAATTCCTGATACCTTGCTAAAGTTTAAATTCTATAGTTTCGAATGACTATATAAAATATTCATTTTAATTTTAAAATCAATTAAAGCATGCCATATTTTCGAAAAAGTAAGCTGTCAGTATGTTTGTATCATGTTGAATATATAAAAATTCAGAAAACATTGTAGACTCCAACTGTGAGGAGTGAAAAAAAGTAAAATTCAAATACATATATTCAGAGCAAATATCCAAAATCATACTTGGTGAAAAAGGATATTTATATTAAAACATTTTCATATTATACGCGAAGGACAAAATGGCATCAAATGTAAGCAGCACCACGTCGAGGGGCACCCTGAACTCTGCTTCGGGTATGATAAAGTCGCGTAAAGCCAAAAAGCGAGCATTGCCAACCTTTGACCTATCGTTGGAACAGAAGACCGATTTGAAAAAAGCCTTTGATCTATTCGATACCGAATGCACGGGTTTCATTGAGGTCAAGGAATTGCGTGTGGCCATACGAGCTTTGGGCTTTGAGCCCAATAAGGAAGAGATTAAAACTTTGATGGATGAGATCGATAAGGATAAGACGGGACGCATTGCGTTTAATGATTTTTTACGTTTAATGCGTTTAAAAATGGCCGCCAAGGATACCAAACAGGATATGCTAAAGGCATTCGCATTGTTTGATGATGATCATGATGGTAACATCTCACTTGAAAATCTTCAACGTGTGGCAAAAGAGTTGGGAGAAGATCTCAACGATGAGGAGCTACAGGAAATGATAGATGAGGCCGATTTGGATGGTGATGGTGAAGTGGGGCGTGATGATTTCTTAAATCTATTGAAAAAAACAAATTTAATTTAGGCATTCATGCAACTATTGCCAAACAGTTTAAAGGACACTTAAAAAATAACGGGGAAACGACGTTATTATTGCTAAATTGCTTAATTAACACTATAATTATTATTATTTCAGCTGGCAGCTTCCATAAACTAAACATACATAATGACATTCTTGAAGAAGTTTGGATATGCTTCGGTTCAATAAAGCAATATTAAAATGTAATTGTTCTCAATAGTCGTTCAAAATTTCCACATCCTTTCGAGCCATTTATCACAATTAGCGTACAGGAACGTCAATTACGAGAAATTTGCCATCACCTCCTTGTTCACATTATCTCTGGCCATTTTCTAGCTAGATCTGCAGCTGGAACAGTGCGTTTTTTTCTAGTAGAAGCTGCTGTCATGCATAACAAATCTCTTTGACACATTTGATGTATGCATTTACTGGGCCCGAGGCACTGGGAGTGTCTGCTAGTTTGTGTGTGTGTGTGCTGCTCCACTTTTGCAGTTGTTGCAACAAATTGTGGCTACCATTTTGGTGGCATGCGTGGGCGGTTTTAAAGGCGGATGTTATTCCAGTCTTAAATGGCAAACATGCTCGTTATTTAGTAGCATCGTTTAGCTTTTTATTTACGTCGCATGCATTGCATTTATCGCCATTTAGTTGTTAGGAGTTGACGGCAAAGTCTGGCTTTAAATTCATCAAGTGATAGCGTAGAGTTGGGGCCACGCAGCGTATGCGCAATTTATGTGACAGTTGAGTTAACTAACGCTATATGAAGCGTATAGAGTAGTTAACAGTGATCTAATAAATCAATCACACTAAATGGGTGTGTATTTATGCTGGACTTTCGCAGTTTAGACAATAAATTATAGGCTAATTGAAAACGAAAGTAAAATAAAAATTTTATTTAAAATGTGCAACAAAATAAAAAAAATAATTAATAGAAAATAAAATACAATTATATAGAAAAAAAATAAGAGTTCTGTTTTGTGTGTAAATTATAACGTTTTATTGTAGTAAAAATTAAATTTATTAAATTTCTGCAAAGAAAATTCTACAAATATTGTAGAAAGTAAAATAAATTGCAAAAGAAGATTTTTTTAAAACCAAAAAAATTGGCATCAGTAGACAATGTTTAAATTTAAGAAAAATTTCCCTTTCAATATTTTTATTAAATCAATTCAAATCAAAATTTTAATATGCAATATTTTCGAATATCTGTCAATTAAAATATTCACCTTTTGGCTGTGAAGGTAAAAACATTTTATACTGTATTTGTAAATAGAAATACTATAAAAAACATTTTTTAAAATAAGATAATATTTGAAGGAAAATTGTTTAAGCTTCCAATGCAAATTAAGGTGCCTACCGCACACCAAACTTTAAGAAATTAAAAATATAATACAATATTTTAATAAATTCTGCCTTACCGAAAAATTCGATATAATATAACATAAACAAATCCCACATATTAAAACCACCTAATAATTACAAAATCCACTCAAACTTCAACAACTTACACTTGACTCATGTGGCGAATGTGTAATTTATGTTGTTTTCACACTAAAGCAAATATTTTATTTTATAGCTCACTTATGAGCGTGTCTTAAACAAAGTTTTTCGAAATAATTACAAGCCTTGGCGAATGCCGCTACTCAAAAAGCTACAAAACAACAAAAGCATCATTGATAAAGTCGTAAAGTTAAAAGGCTGGCGGGTAATTACGACTTTGGCATAGATAACTGCCCTACTCAAAAAAAAACAGAGAAACAAAAATTAAATAAAACTAAGACAAACTTGTGCGTTTATAAAAGTTTTTTTTTTGTCCTTATTGCTTTTGCTAAATCGATTAAAGCCAATTGTGATGAGCACAGCAAGTAAAAAGAATACTTCAAGTAAAATATATCAAAACTCTCTTTTACGAACATTTAACTAAATACCCGGGCAGAAACATCCTGCTTATTCCAAAAAAAAAAAAAAATGGGAAAAGATTGTTAAAGGATATCTGAGCAACAGCTAGGAAAGACGAGCGTAAAAAAAAGTTTTTGCTCAAACTACAAAACTGCCATAACTCAACATTACGCCCTACAAATACACACAGACAAACACACACATACAATATACATACACACACACACACACACGCACACAGTCACACACACACACACACACACACACACACACTCACACACTCACACATACACACACACTTAGTCATACATAACTGTAAGCATATTCGAAACGCTGAGCTGCAAAAATTTCGTTACTGTGGCAAGAAAGTTGAAAAAAAAAACAAATAAGAAGATTTTAGTTGGTAGACTGTGATATACTCTGTATATAGATTGTATCTTTTTGAATATTTAAAAGTGGCTTGGCGTGAAAACCCTGGTCCAATTTCAGCTGAATTGTACCAGGAAGATTTATATCAAGTTTGGTGCTAAAGAAATTAAGTTTTGCCGACTTGTGATTAAGCGGGTCAAGAAAACTCTTAAGTCAATCTCTAAAGAAGAGCATCAGTAGTCTATATATAAAATATTCAGATTCCAGCTATAAAAATATAAAAGATATAGGCCTGCATGTTAACGTATAGACTTACTTTGTCCAAGCCCAAAATATACCATTTTCTAGTTGAAAATAGAGCATAAAAAGAAAGATGAATGCTTATATATATACACACACACACACACACACGCAGAGACACACATAGACACTTATATAAATTATGGTAAAAAATTGCACAAAATTGCAGCAAAGTAGACGAAAAATTATTATAAAATGTGCATTATGAAATTTAAAGCGAGACAAAGACGCGCATAATTCAAAAGAATAAAAGCGTATGCAAAAAAATAAAAAAAAAATGCTGAGCTACTGCGGAAAATGGCATGGAAAGCTAAACTAAAAGTCGCGAGAGAGTTGGCTAAAAGAAAAAGTATCATATATATAAATATATATATATGTATACAAGTTAGTAACGATATATCAAGCAATTTAATGCTTAAAAACGCAGCAAGCTGTGGTTTCCCACGTCCTGCGGTTCTTGCTGCATACACTACTTCACCCTGCCACATAAACATGGCGTCCAATTTGTGGCATAAACGCCAAATAAGCATATAAAAAATGCAATATACTGTTGCATACTTTGGGGCGCAGTTAACTAGAAGCCAGGGGAGTTATGCATATGCATGCCACAATGCATTCTACTTTCTACCGTGAAACAGAGAGAGAGAGAGCATATAGTTCAAAGTAAATATTTATGATGCTGGGGACCTTTACTGTCAGCCTTTAATTAGTGAATACTTTGAAAAGTTGCTGTCACAGGAGCCATGTGAGCAAGAAAAACTTCAGCATAATGACAAAAAGAATTTTTTGCCAGCTTGGTATGATAATTGTGCACCAAACTAATTAAGTTGTTCTAAAATATTATGCTCTAGACACGCGGCAAGCAATATTGTTGCAACTATGTGGCATGACAGAGACGCGCTGTCAGGGACAATTAACATGTGATAAATTATGACAGAGTATCGAGTAGTAACATTTATGCAGATACAACAAAGGTTTTTTCAAGTTATGGATTTATTTATTTTTGCTTTTAGATTAAATTGAAATTTTAATATTATTTAAATTAAATAAATCTGCTTTAGCAAAAAGATAGGATAAATAGGAAACATTTAATTTTCTATAATAAAAGTGTCAATTCAATATTGAACATTATTATTTATTTAAAAAAAAGAACATTTTAATATAGCCAATTTCTTTTTAAAATTACATGCACAATTTCCTAATTATAAAGCAAAAGAGTTACTAAAACTAGTTTTTAAATAAATTTCGTTTATAAAAAAACCTCAGAACCGAGTAGCGTCTTATAGTTAATTTTTGCTTGTATGTCAATTCGCTGGAAATAAAATTTTGGTTTTTAATTTTTCCAAAATTTCCCACAAAAAAAAGGGAAAATGGCAAAAATTCGGAAAAAAATTTTTTTACAAGTGATAAATAAAAGACGAATAAGAGAACTCAAAACGACATATCGCACGAAAAATTGGTTGTATTTTTGACAGAGCTATGAGGCTTAGAAGCTTAACAGGTTGAAGGGATTTCTATGGAATTTAGGAGTCAGAAAAAAACAAGGAGGTTTAAAAAAATTGTATTTTCAAATTTGAATGACAAATCCATCAAGCTGTCAAACCATGATAAAGAAACATTTCACAAAAAAAAAACAATTGACTTTTTACCAAGAAATGAAAAATAGAAATTTCTATAGAATTTGAAATTAAAAAAAAAACATAAATAAAATCAACAATAATGTATTATCAGATTTAAACAAAGAATTTGTCTTTATTATTTATTATTCAAATTATTTTGCATTAAATCCATTTAAATTTTGACACAACTATGATAGTTTGAGGACTGGGAAGAGAGTTTTCAATTGAAATTTTTCATCTATATGAGAATAGTCCACTTAAATGAATCAAGAATTATAGCTTTGTCAAAAGTTTACCGATTTTTTTGTAGAATGTTTATTGTTTACTTTTGTTTATAGATGAATTTGGGATTTCAAAAAATTTATTTATTTTTTTCTAGCTTTAGTCATTGAAAACTTTTAAACCATCAGTTTTGAATAGTTTTAGTTATTCTTATAAAAATCTCTATTTATAAACGTAAATCACAAATTATTCAAATATCTGAAAGCAAAACGTCGCCCTTCGAGATAATTGCCTATTAGAAACTTAAAAAAAAAAGTGAAAAAAATGATGGGAAAAATCTGGCCTCATTAAATCAGCGTCTCATTTGAATTGGCCAACCTCTGCCAGCCCATGGACAAAGTTATGCAGCACACGAAGCCGCAAAATATTTGCATAAATTATTTAAGTTTTGCCCTGTGACAGGCGAAGAAAATTACCACCGCGTCGTGTAATGAAAATATGAAAATTTCAATTTCCACTTAAGCAGCAACGGACGGCGACAGGACATGCCCAGCCCATGTGCATGCGGACAAGACTAAGTAAATAAAAATAATCAGCAAGGACACGACAGGAGACAACAATAATAAAAAAAAAAAAAAGAAAATGGCTATGCATGATGTTAGAGAAGAGGAGCTGATTGGGGAAGGGATCGGTACACGGCGATACATAAAGCAATCAAAATTCAAAGGAAATTTTTATTAATGTCAATGCGTTTCGTTTCGGCCAGACGCATAAAAATAAAAAGCAAATCAATGCAAATGTATTTCCCGTAACTGAATTCAATTTCAAATCCCCGGGGCGTCGGTGTTTGTCGATGAGTTTATTGATGTTTATGATGATGCCTCTGTTCATGCTGCTCCCGATGATGATGATGATGATGATGATGCTGTTGATGGTGATAATAATGACATTGCCTGACCGTAGCAAATTCAATTAGGACCTTGAGAACGCACTGCGCACTTAGATGGCTAACTGGAAAACTGTGAGGAATACTGTGAGGGATACTATAAGGAAAACTGGCAACTGGACAACTCTGAGCTTCAGCTTGAGGTCCTGGTTGAGGATAAACCTTTTGCTTGCCCTTTTTGCACGTCTTTTATGCTCTGTATCTATGTGTGCTTTTGTGTCTATGGCATAATTAAATTTGATGTTGCCAAAAGGCAAGCTAAAAACGCATGTGTTGCCACTAAATCTCTTTCTACACTATTTCGCCAATTTGCAAATGTATTTTATACATTCGGGATGCATATTAAAAAAAATGAGTTCATTTTCATATGTGTAACATTTAGAACTATAAAAATATCGAAGGTTTTTTATTTTATATCCATTTTTTTGTTGAGGAACGATACTATATATTATTTCCAAATAGATGTAATTTTTTAGATAATATTCTACGCGTCATATTTCTATGTTAATTAAGGCATTTTCTGGTTCTAGTAATAAGTAACCAAATTTTTACTAATAAATTTAAACAATGCTCATCATTTCTAAAAATATGCAACAACAAATTCTGTAATAAAAACCTTGTGAAATTGTAATAAAATCAAGTTACAATAAAAAGTGTTAGCGCATTTAATGATAAATTGCATAATTATTTTTACAAAGGGATTTAAATACAAGTTTTAAATAAAATGTGAAAATTATCAACAGAAATAGAGCAGCATTTGATAAATAGAAAAGTTTCGATTTTCACTGACGAATTAATTTTACTAAAAAATATGTAGCATACTTTTTGGAGCACAATACAAGCATGAAATATATTACATGTTTAATTGACTTTCTAATGACAAAATGCATTAATAAATAACTATTTATATAAAATATAAATTTGACATTAATAAAAGAGGCAGAGAAGTAAATAAATTATACTTATGTTTCCTAAACAGTAATTTAACTAAGAATATGAAATTCTTGTGAAACTGTAATTCAGAACAAACCAAATAAACTACAAATTGAAGCCCAAACGCCTTTGCGAAGAACTTTTCCCAAAAGTCCAGGCCCCAGCCCACTTCTCTATGTTTGACGGAAGTTGCTGATGTCTATTGATTTAATATGATTTCCGCTTTTGGCAACAGCTGTACAGTTAACAAATTATTTGATATCTTGTTCGTTCTCTCTTCTTCTACTTTGCAGAGTGATACGCACAGCTTGTCGGATGTGGATATAATACCGCCAGTGCCGCCGCCGCCCGCACTTAAACGCAACGGCAGCATGCGCAGTCTGCGCTTGTTGCAACAGCTGCAGCAACAGCAACAGCAGCAACAACAGCAACAGCAACAATTGCCACCTGGCAGCAGCAGTAATAAAAACAATAATCTGACCATGGGCATGGCACAACTGTGCAGCAGCGATCTATTGGAAGATTGCACCAAAACGGCGTTAGATGAATGCGCTGCCACGTTGCTCAAGTGTGCTAATACCAACAGCAACAGCAACAGCAATAGCAACAGCAGCAATTCCAAACCGGATCTTTGCCAGTCTGCCAGCAATGGCAACTGTCACGCCCTCAACCTTAATAAGCCACATAAACACAAACCAATCCCGCCCTTTGCCGCACACGAAGAGGACAATATCTTTACGCCACACTCACAAAAATCAGATCCTAGTTTGTGCTTTGTGCCCGCTTCAGCCGCAGCCGCAGCAGCAGCAGGTGCAACAACAGCGGCAGCAGCAACAATTGCTACTGTGCCCAGTAAATACAACACGATTGGGCCAAGCAGCGATTATGCCCGACATCTGGCACACTATAGTCGATACCTGCAAAAGCAGCATCAACAGCAGCAATTGGCACACTTTCAGCAGCAACGTTGTCGCTGTTTCTCCCAATCGTTGCTCAACTTTAGCAGCAGCAATCAACAGCAACAGCAGCAGCAACAGCAACAACCACAGTTGCAGCAGCAGCAACAACAGCCGCAGCAGCAACAACAGGGCAACGTGTTGCAACAATTGGCTCAGCCAGCGCACATCTTTCACACCAGCAGCATGGATTGGTCTCTGCCCATGAATAGTCGCAGCTTTGGCAATTTGGTAGACATTGATGGCAGCAGTGTTTGCCGTGTGCCATATCAGAAAATGCAACAATCATCGGCCCTGGCCTCATCCAGTTTCACCATGAACTCCTTCGATAGCGCCAACAGTAGTGGCATACTCAAAGAACGCGATTCTCAGCCGCATACGCATTCACATTCGCATCCACATCAACAGCATTCACATCATTATCATGCACACGATGTGGCGCACACGTTGCTGCATCATGCGGCTGTTGGGGTTGCAGGTGGCACCATTCCGGCCACGCCACAGAAACATCATCAGTTGCACTCGAGTGTTACGAGCATCATGCCATGGAAGCATCGACAGTGCCCCAGTCGCGGCTCATCCAGTTCGGGCACAAATTCATTTCGTAAGTAGACCAGGGTTAGATACAAATTTATTTTATTTTATTATATTATATTTATAAGTAATATAAATTTTAATATTCAGAAATTCTCACATTTATTGTTTTATTTTTTGACTAACAATATTAAATATTTACTTGCCTACCCTTTATTTGCATAAATAAAGGAAGCACATAGCCTAGTCTTAGAATCCTTAATACAATTCGAATCGCAATTCAGAAATGTTGTCTATATTTTGTCAATGCTCCCAATAAAAATACCATCAATTAAATAAAGTCTACGAAATCAAAAAATTAAGTTTATTAAATAATTTTTAATTCATTTTCATATTATGGAAATATATATCTATATTTACACAAATAGCTGCTTAAAAAATTATATGAATTGTGTCCACTAAACAAATATATACAATATTTTTAAAAAATCTCTTACTGTGCTTACGCAAAATCAAACGCTGAGATCAGTTAAAAAATTTGTATATAAAAATGCATATATATATTTAACTTATAGTCTAAATTCAGTACATCAATCATGCTCAGAAAATTAAAGCCTGCTAGTATTTTAGAAAAGTTATATAGCTTCAATTAAAGAGTTATTTAACTCAAAAAGAAAAAACTTTACAGTTTTTGCTATAGCAACATTTGATTGCTCAATTCTCCATAGACTGAGAGACTGTAGACTATGGACAATGCAACCCTGGTTTCTAGTTACCTGACATTGCACTTGCAACTGAACTGATGGTCCTGCTGCTGCTGTGTCTGCTTCTACTTTCGCCCCAAAGGACACAATTCTATTTAGTCGTTAGCCGTTTGATTGCGCCCCATGTAACATGGCCGCTTAATGTTAAACGTTCCCAATGCCCGCGTGACTTCGTTGTCGTGCTCATCATGCCACATCAACTATTGTGCAACAGTGTGGGGGCGGTGGCAGTGGCAGCAGCAGCAGCAGTGGTTGCACCATATCTATGGGTTGTAACTGCAGCAGTTCGTTAGCAGCAACCAAAAGCTGCGTTGCAGGACGATGTCCTCTCCTGTCATGTTAAATTTATGCAAATCGCTGATGCCTGCCCCGAATGCAGATACTTCTCGGACCTCGAACACATTTTACCCCTCTCAACCCGCTGAACGTTGCCAGCTGCCATCGTATATGTACATGCAACATTTGCAACTTGCTTATCGGTAATTCACTTTTGGATAAAGCCAGAGAGGGGGCAAAGAGTTTCAGGTTCAGGATAAGCGTGTGTTGAGCTCTCTGTAATCAAAGCGGATTGCTTTACATGCCAAAAACCCAGCTAGTTTTTCGCCTCAGTTAACTTATTTACTTAACATAGCAGTCAAGTCTTCTCAAACGTTTAAGTTGCATAATCAAATTTGGTTTTGCAATTAAAATTGACTGAATGATGTCATTGATACGAGCTTATTACACAAAATGCAATGTAAATACAAGAAGGAAAAGAAAATTAATCCTTGAATTGTGGAAGAGTTTATACCCTTGCTAATCAACAAGAGAATATAACAAATTGAAAGAGATGTCTTTGGTTTGTTAAGATATTTAACATTACAGTTAAGTTTTCAAATTGTTTACAATTTTAGAATCTTTGCAAATACTTAAAATATTTTAAAAAGAAACTTTTTCATAAAACAAAAGTTACAATTAATTATTATTATTAATTTTTATTATATTAAGCAACAATAATGAATAAAACTGATTTTAATTGAAGCCGATAAATCTGTGCCAAATTTTAGATATATTTTTTGATAGCTAAAAACATACGAGACTAGCATAAAATAAATATTTCTCTAAAGACTCAATTTTTCATCCTAATTAAAAGCAAAATTACATCTCGTATACTCTCTCAATGCATTACACACTTAATGCCAAATTTATAATACTGTCAGCAAATGTATAATGAGATTTTTTGTTTGCATTTGACTCAACTCAAAAAAAAACCTGTGTAGGGGCACTCTAATGCTCAAGTCCTGAATAGTCTCAAATGGCAACTTAATTCACGTTAACAAGCTTTCTTTACACACACAAACACATATCAAATAAGGATGCATACTCCAATTTCAAGCACTTTTTGTTACCCTTTTGTAAAATAAAACCAACTAAGCAATTCAATTTTAAGCGTTTAACTAACCATATTTCCTTATTATCGTTTCTACTCTCTGCTTGCACAATGTGATGGGGAATATAAAACAACAACAACAATAATGTGCTTGATTCTTGTTGTTGTTGTTTTTGTTGCTATTGGTGTAATCAATGCCACTGTCACGGCAATTTGCACACACACAAAATGCAATACCAAAACAACAATGACGACGACGATGACGACGTTGGTTGCTCCTTGCTCTGCTCTGCTCTGATGTCCTGGCTTCCTGTATCCTGACTGTTGCCTGGCTGCCCGCCTGCACAACAAACAACTTGGCATTGAACTGCCAATAACAACAACATAAACAACAATAATAACAACAACAACAACAACACGATGAACAACAATTGATGTCCATGGTCATCATGAATGCTGATGCCATTGCTGCTGCTCCTGCTCCTTGTTGGCTACTGCCAACTGGCAACTTGGGTTTAACGCTGCGTATACGTTACGTACGCCAGGATTCGATGCGGCCAAGCATTGGCTGGCAGTCAGCTCGATACTCTTGATAATTGGAGCTGCCAGTGTTGCTGTGCCCCTAGCGCTACGTGTTGCAGCAAGTGAGTACTAGTAGTCTAGTTTAGTTCTTGCTACAGGTATACCTCTCAGCTGGTGCTATACTCCAGACAATAAATCAATTACCATAACGCATACGACACGTAGTCAAAGCTCAAAATGTCCTCTCGACAAAATTGTGTATGCGTGTGTGTGTGTGTCGTGTTAATGCGTCTAAGTTAGTTAGTAGCTGCTGCTAACTCGCTTTTATTGCACACACACACACACTCTATCTCTAACACACTCTTTCTCTCTGTTTACAACGCCAGGTGCACCCTTTGAGGAGCGTTTACGTGTCGCAGTACAGCTATTGGATCAAGTGCCTTTAATCGATGGGCATAACGATTTACCTTGGAATATACGCAAGTTCCTGCATAATAAACTCAATGATTTCAAGTAAGTAATAGTTATAAATATACATAAGAGAGATTGCAAGCTGTAGAAAAAACTATTAGGTACTAAATGAAAATATTTAAAAATTAGGAATGGTGTAAAAAAAATTTAAAAAAATAAAAATAATTTTAAAAAATTAAAAACTTTCCTTTTTTGCTTTTTTTTGGTAATAAGCAAAGAGTTATATTTATAATTTGATTTTTATAGTTAAAATATAATTTTTATAAAATTAATTAAATTTAATTTTTATATTTATAAATAAATTTTAAAAATAGCTTAAAAAAAAGTCCCGAGAAATAGATATTTTTTAAAAATTTTTTTTGGGACTAAGCGAACAGTTTTACTTATTGATTGATATTTCAAATTTAAATGTATTATTAAATTTATTTGGAATCGTAAAAAAAAAAATATGATTAAATATTATTTAAATAAATTAAGAAAATTAAAAAATTGGTTAAAAAGTTCCGAGAAAAGGTTTTATTTTATATAATTTTATAACTAAACGACCAATTTTACATATTAATTGATATTTAAAATAGAGAAATTGTTTTTGTAATTTTTTGCATAGTGTAGTTAAATCATAAATATTATATATTTTTCCAAAGTATAATATTTTATTTTTTTGATTTCAAAAAATTTGATTTATCATAATATTATAAATAAATAAATAATAAATTTAAAAAGTTTTTTTAAAAATATTTTTGGTCTTTAAATAAATACCCCTGAATTTTGTGTGTCACACTTTTTGAAGTAGAATATAATATAAAGTCTAAGTTTTATAGAAAAGTTTTATGTTTTGACATAAAACCAAAACTTCCAAATTTAAGAAAACTTAAACTTTTATGCAAAGTTTTAATAGTTTTTATGCCAAACATTGAATTAAAGTATCTCAAATAGGTTAAGACATCAGCCTGTCGATAGTTTCGCCTCTAGTTTCACAACACAAGCATATAACATATACAAATGCAATTAATTTTTAATTTAAGCTTTTAAATACATTTTTTCCCCACTCACCTTTTTGCCTGACGACGCAGCTTTGATGAGGATTTGCGAAATGTTGTGCCTTGGGCGCGCAGCCATTGGAGTCACACGGATCTCACACGACTGAAGAAAGGACGAATATCAGCACAGGTAAGTGTGTCCTGACAAATTTTTTTAAAGCTATATTGATTGACAGAAAATATAAAAGGCCACACTGTAAAAATATTCAAAGTTTCTCTGTCAAGAAAACATAATTATTTATAATGAAGTTTTATTTTAACTGAATCGAAAGAAACTTTGAGAAATTATTTTTGCTTTGTGCTGCTAAAATCAACAATATTTTATATATTTTTAAGTAGTTAAACAACGTGTATTTAAGTTTCGTGCTGTCTTTAATTTCTTCTGCTTAGTCGTTGTCGGGACAACCTGTTTGCCAAAGTCTTCTACATTTTTGCTTCTATCAGTTGCCATTGCTCATCTTTCAGCCCAGCTGCTGTTCAGCTTCAGGTTTTATACGAACAAAAACATAAAAACAAAAAAGATAAAAATTAATTATGGTCCACTTTCATAGAAACCCCACGTTGACCTGAAGTATGGCTTGCCGGAGCCGTACTTTTACTTCCGGCTGCTACTCCGGCTCTTGTTCAATTTTTCCTACCTACTCCTGATACTGATGCGTTAATTATTTTTGCCATGCAACGCTCTTTAGCTCTTTAGAACGTCTCTCCTAATTGGTCATCAATGATTCTTTTAGCTCGTTGGTTTTTTTTTTTTTATTTAATGGATTATAAAGCACTTGATATTAATGCCAGCAAACTTAAGTGCTGAGTATTAGGTTTAATATTTTTTTATATATATGATGATGTTTTCTTTAGCAAATGCATTGATTAAATAAAAATATATATCAAGACTAGTGTTTGTTGAATTTTATTTTAAGTGTAGTAGTTTAGCTCGATGTATGTAAAATAGAAGTAAATTTGATTTGAATAAAACAGAAAAAAATCATTTCATTTTAATGATTTTTAAAATATTAATTTCCATTACTTTTTGACAAAAATTTAAATATTCTCTAGTCTTTATTTATAGCCTTTGATTTATGACTTAATATTTATTCAAATTCAAGTATTAACCCAAGAGAGTAAACAATTTATATTAAATGATTTCTTAAATATTAGATTTATCATATATAAATAAGAATTTAAATATTCGGTGGTCATTATCCATTACTTTTAGATTTTAAATAAAAATTTAATCAAATTCAATTATTAACCCAGAAGAGTAAACCATTTTTAATTAATGTTGTTTTAATTATTACTTTTAGAATCTTTTCGCCAAAAATAGAAATATTCTCTAATCGTTATCCATTACTCTGAAATTTTAAATAAATATTTAATCAAATTCAATAATTAACTCAAAGTTTCTCTTAATTAATTTGTAATCAGATTTTAATGTTATTATTATTTCCAAGTAAATTATGATTTATTGTCTGTACGAAAATTCCTGTTGTTCCCTGTTGTTTATAACAAATATTTTCATCTATAAATACCATCAATTCTTTGTTTATGTGATTATATTTATCACATTTCCTCCATAGAACTTATTGATTGACTTATTTATTGACTTCTACAATTCCATTTCCTTTGCAACAACTTGTCTGCTCTATTTTAAGTGCGAAAACTTTCACATTTGGTAATTATTAAGACCACTTGAACTATCTGCTATTGCGCTATTTACAAAATGCAAATTATGCTGTAACCAGAAACTGTTTGGAGGTTGTTGAGGCCTTTGGCAACATTTGCCGTCATCTTCAACAAGTTCAATTAGCTACCCCCCACTCGAAGTAGAAATTTAGAAATTGCTGCAATAAGTTTTGTGGCGCCACACATCGAACATGAAAATCTAGAAGTTTTCACTCCCATTTTACTGAAGGTTGAGGGAAAGGGTCCAACCAACTTGGCAATTGCAATATACCTGGAAGCAGTTAACTAAAATAAGTCGCAGTTACTCTGAAGGCATCGTATGAAAGTGTTAAGTTTTAATAAGCATCGACTTTTGGCGCCATAAAAGACCGCAAACGATCCTTGGGGCTGGTAACAAGTCAAAGTCACGCCATTTGGCAACGTAATTAAATTTGAGTGCAGCGTAATTATTCCCTGTAAAATGTGAAAAGAAAAATAGGACGTGCCCACTGATTGAAAACATGATTTTGACACATTTTAAAGTAAGGCTGAAAAGTTTTCTCAACTGGAAAACTTATGACAAGATTTCTTAAAAAGCTACCTCAGAAGTTCAACAGGTTAAAGCGATAGGATTATAGACTTTAAGTTGAAAGAGAGAGAGAGAGAGAGAGAGAGAGAGAGAGATTTATAGTATACAACTTAAGCTGTGAGTGAAGAAATCATCTTTTAAACACCTACAAAAACTTCATATACTTTAAATGCATTATGTATGCAATATGTGTGCATAATGACAAGTTTATAAATTTGAGCTTGAATTTAAATAATTAAATTGGTTTTAAGATTTTTTTTAATGATTTTCGTTTATAACAGAGATGTTTTGAGTTAGAAAATAGAGATATAAACTTTTTTCTAAGCCATAAATTCAAAATTTCATAATTAAACATGCTCATTTGACAATTTTTTTAAATTCCAGAAAAATTTTTTTTTTTTTAAATTTGTGTTTATAATACCTTTCTTTAAAATAACAAATTGAAAGTGATATGTTTTTTTATTTAAGTAAAATTTCCATAATTTGTTTAATTACCATCCTGTGTATATGTAAAAAAATTAAACAAATTTTTTCTATTACCAATTTTTGTATTTATTAAAATAATTTATTTAGCCGAATCGAAGACTGTTTTCAATATATAAAATATGAAAGAAAAAAAACATTTTATTTTCTTTTATTTGTACTTGGCCAGTGTTATTGTACAATTCTAAAAAATTGAATGTAAAATGTTTTAAAAATGATCTAAAATTTAATTTTTTTTGTTTAATTTTAGTTATAGATAACAACTCGAGTTAAAACCATTTTTTCTACAATAAATATTTTTTTTTTGGATTATCATGAATTGACAATATTTTTTATTCATTTTTTCATTTTTTTCATTTCATTTTGTTATAAATTTTTTATTACCAACTCTTCATTATTTATTCAATCAACTGCCTACAGGGCATCTAAGAAATCAGAAATGAACAATTTTAGCATATTTGACTTCAGTTCAGTTTGTGGCCTTTCATGTTTACTGCCGCTGCCAAGTTTTGCAATATTGCACCACAAACTGCAATTACCTGTTAACCGTGCGACAAACAAACAAAAAACAACAACAAAAATGTTTTTTAACATCGAAATTTATGGGTTGTTGTTGTTGGCCTGAAGAAACTGAGAAATCGCGTGAGCAAATGCTAAAAACTGTTGTAACAATCCTGGGCAATCATGGGCGTGGAACTTTCACGGTAGAAGAAAAATGCATTGAAAAAAGTTAATTTTCATTATGCTTATAGCCTCTTGAAATGTTACCGAGCCAAAGAAAAAGCAAGTGGCGCTCCTTTTGGCCCGCATTTTGCTTTTATTTGCCAGAGCCAAAGTTATTTTCGCGGCTTGCACGTGAAAAATCGTCCTTGTGGTGCTTCTCAGTGATGTGGGAGTGAGCTGCATTGCAAGAAATTGGCTACACTACTCGTATTTGAAATATTGAAGTGGTTTTTTGGCTAAAAGTGTTTATTTGCCGTTGATTTATGAACTTTCGTCGCGTTTTACTTGAACTCTGTTCATTTGCCAAAATGGCACGTACTAGCAAGTTTAGCATTTAAACGGATATTTTACTGGTTTGTGATTTATGTGTTGGTGCAGCAAAGCTTAGAAAACATTGCAAAAAAAAACAGGCTGCATTACTTTATTATTTCAGAACAAATTTGTAGAATTTTATTAACAAATTTTAAAATAATATAAAAAAAAAAATTTATTGAAATTTTGAATTATTAATTATGTCGATTCGATGTTAAAGTTTATTTTTTTTTTAGATATTTTTTAATAAAATTTTTTAACCCACTTAAGGTCATTATTATTTTATTAGAACAGCCAAAAAAAAAAAAAATAATCTTCTTAATTGAATAAAAGTTTCGATTTAAAATAGACATAATATGTCACCTATCCAAATTTAGATTTATTTATTTATTAATTTTTTTAACCCTTTTTTAAATTTTATTTTTGCTTTAAATATGCTTTAAAGTACAGTTTTTCAATATAATGTAAGTATTTGCATAAAAATTGTTACTATATAAATTACATTATAAAATGTGCTTATAATTAATTTTAAAGCGTTTTGACAACTTGTATTTATAATTTTCCAAAAGAAAACAACTATACTTTATGCAATATTTCATTTAAAATACTTTTTTTAACCTTTTAAAATATTGTTAATATTTAACGTCAGCCAATTATTTTAAATGATTTGAAGCGCTTTCCTGTTGTCAATTTAGTTTGATCTAGCAAAGAGTTTTTTTAATATTTATAGTTATATTATACATAATATTAAATAAATTAATTAAAATAAATTAAAAATATATAAAATATAATAAAATTAATTTATTATTCTATTAAACATAAAAATTATATATACATTTTTAATTTTCTGTAATTCTTTGTAACTCTTTGCTAATATTATTTTTAGTATAATTTTTTAAATAAATTCATTTCACTTTTTTTTTCTAAAGATTATTTTTGCTTTGAAATTACAGAGTTTGTACTCAATTTCCAAGACTTTGATATCTTTCATCTCTTCTTCCTACATCATTTGCATTTATTTGCCGCGACTCCAAGATCTGCAACATTTTTGTCAAGTTTCCGAGCGCTGTGAACTAACTGTGCAACATTTCGCACTTAATTCGTGACAAAAAAATAAAAAATAGAAAGAAACTAAAACCCAATGACAACATGGCAACTAACTAACTGAATGACAACATGTTTCAACAATTGTTGCCCAAAATGCCAAACGTGCAACGAGAGCCGAAACTGCAGCAAAATGTTTAATAGACAAGCTGGGGCTAAAATCACGTTTAGGCCATAAAGCACTCAAAAGCCGTAGAGCACGGCAACAGTTGCAGTCATTTTGGGCATCCAAGGAGCGAGCAGCTGCATCTGCAGCAACAGAAATCCTAGGGATTTGAGTAAGCAGCTGCTGCGCCTAAGGAGTTGCTACAGCAACCAACAACAAAAAAAAATATTTTTTTTTTGAATGCCCCAAAACATAGTTGAGAGGCAGGTAGAAAGAACAACAATGTTGAAACATTAGACAGGCAGAAAAGTTTTTGGCTTCAACTACTGCGTTGCCAAGGCAATGGCATTGCCAGGACATGCAGCAGGACTAGGACCAGGACACGGACACGGAAACGTCATGTTACGGTTGTCCGCCAGCATGGCTGACTGCATTCTGGTTGCTGTTCGTTTTGGCTGCTGCTCCTGCTGGAACTGCAGCCTAATAGTAGTCTCATCCTCATCCTCGTGCTCGTCCTTATCCAAGAGACGGAGGCGGAAGTGCCCGCAACGAACTGCGCGTTGCCGCCATTGGCATCGCTGCCGCCATTTCGTGTTGTAAACTGGGCCAGGACATGAGCACAGTAGGATGCCGCATTCAGCATTCATGTTGCATAGGGATTTGAAAAGTGGTTGCTGCCTCGTTGTTGGTGGTTTTTTGGTTGGTTTTTCTGCCTGGGCAATTGGATGGCGCTTATCTTGTTGGCCGTTGGCCTCAAATTTATATTTACTTTTAAAAAGTATTTAATGTTGGTTAGGACAACACACAAACAAACACACACACAAACGGAAGCTGCTTGCCGGGGCAAGATAGACAACCGACAAGCTCATTGGTCAACAACATTATATTTTTTGTGGATTTCTGTAGTTTGAGGTTTTTTTTAAAGGCTGGACCAAATATTTCAGCTCTTCGCAATTTGGTATTTTTATGCCCTAGAAAATTATATTATAATTTGACATTGATAGAGGGGATGAAGAGTCCACACTTGATCAACATACACAGTTGTCTCTCTGTTCTTATGCAAATAAATATTTCAGCTAAAAAATATATTTATATTTAATTTTTCACACAAGCTTTCTTAAAGCAAAAAGTATATATTTTTGAATAATTTATATCGAAATATTATAGAATAGAAATTGATTTAATATTTAATTAATTGCCAAATTGCAAAAATATTCTTTAATGACCTGAGGCTTATGACACAATATTATAAATACATATGTATACATTATTTATGTTAGCTTATTGCTCTCTCTATAATTGAAATAAATATTAAAGCCAAAAGCTACAATTTAATAGAATTTCCAGTATTTTATTGAAACTATTATTATATTATATTAAATTGAAACTAATTCTATATAAGTGCAGCTTTTCCAAACACTTTCAAATAATGAAATTATTAATATGTTGCACACCTAAAGGGCACCTATTTGAGCTATTCAATTCATCATTCAGTAAATACCATAGTTTTATGTAATTAATAAATATTGAGTTAGACAATTCAATTTAAATGTATTTCTAATTGTAATTGCTACAAAGGTTTGCAAATTTCACATCAACTATCTAAAATCCAATCAAAATACACAAACAAAATTGATTTTAGCATTTGCCTGGCAGCATTAATAAACCCAAATGTGGTTATAGTTTTGTTAAATTTCCAAAAGCAATTTTATTAAAAACAATATCTTTAAACTTTGATTTGTGCAAATGTGGAATTTATGTGTTTTATTGAAATTTAATTTTAACATAAATCTTGGTATGCTGTTTGCCATACTAAACCACAATACAACAGTTGCATTTATAAGTTTTAGTATCAAAAAGCAACGCCACAACCACAAAACGCAATGGCATACAAAGGCAAGGCCATGTAAATCACACACACACACATAACCAAAGTATTCACAATTAACTTAAAGCCAAAATGTTGTCCTTGGGGAGAGCAATGTTGTTGTTTTTGTTGTTGCCAGCGTCAAACAACTTTAAATATTAATATGCTTTGAGCCAACATTACTGTTGCTTTTGCCGTTGTTGCTTCGTGTTGATGATGATGACAATGATGTTGCCACTGCGAACGGATGCTGCTGATAGGACACCAACCAGCAGCACACAAGGACACATCCATTGAGACGTTGACGACACTTTTAGTGGTGTATATGCCCCACGTGCGCCGAGACAACTCCTTGTATTGCTGCAGGTGGCTCTGCTAATGGCTAAGTGCCATGCTTAAACACACTTCAAGTGCTCTGCCACACAACACACACACACACACATAACACTAACGCCCACACACGTTCAAACAAAGGCACTTTTGTTAACTTGAAACTTGAAACTGGGCAACAGGTGAATCGGTTGCTGCATAAGCGAAATATTTTCCTAAAAATACTCAAGATATGGCTACCAAAATGCTGCCAGCTGTCAGAAGAGTAGAACACACACACACACACACACAATAAAGAACATGCCACAACTCTTAGCTCCTGCTAGATATTGCGCATACGCCGCGTTACCTGTTGCCGCCTGCGGTTTCAATCAGGCGACCAAAAACCCTTCTCACCTCTCACCTCACGCCTTGCCTGCCCAACACTTTTAATGCCTTCAAAAATGTTTTAAGCGGATTTGAGCGCAAA
This sequence comes from Hirtodrosophila alboralis, assembly GCA_035043045.1. Lineage (NCBI taxonomy): Eukaryota > Metazoa > Arthropoda > Insecta > Diptera > Drosophilidae > Hirtodrosophila > Hirtodrosophila alboralis. Next base: position 1,029,989 of record JAWNNH010000233.1, on the reverse strand, counting down.
AGAAAAATTAAGCGACAAAGCAAAAGGAAACATTAAAAAAAAGAGGGGCTCACGCCCAAAAAGAAATATAAAGTTCGCGTTATAATAATGCGCACAAAGGCGACCAAATTGTAAAGAGTAAAGAAAAAGAAAAACCCGTGAGAAAGTAAAAAAGTGAAAAAATATGAGTTCTAAAGATACCCTGTGCTTCAGTCTAAATATGGCAAGTAAATAAATTTTTACTTGTGGGAGAAATAATCACACTGCTCTTAAATAACAAAAAAAAAAAAAACTCTACTTTTAAGTAATTATTTACTATTTTTAACACTAATTTTTAGAACATTTTGCGATCGCTTATTATAAGCTTAAATAAGTTTAAAACTAATTATCTTTGAAATTATAAAAAATTCCTGATTTAAAATTTTTTAAAAAAATTTTGTGTATAAGTTGTAATGGAATATTTGTGAATGAATTGTTTACAAGATTTTTATATACTCTTTCCATCACAAAAAACATACTCTAGTCTTAATGATGAAGAAATTCGAATTATGTTTGATTTTTATAATTTATTAGTATTAGATACAATAAATAATATTATGCCCTAAATAATTTATGGCGTACAAGATGAATTATTATACTACATATCATATTTTAATATTTTATAGTATTATCAAAATATTCAATTCTCCATTCAAAAAGCTTCTTTTTTATTTTTTTAATTGAGTTGTATCTTAAACATTAATTTAAAGATAAATATAAGTTCTTTAATTTCAGTTTATATCATTTAAAGCAGCTTGGCGCTGTTCCGGTAGAAAACTAGAAACTCTCTAAGTCTAAGACGATATTCTTACGATAAGTCCACGAGATACCAAATTTCATATATATAAATCTTATTCTCTAAACTGAACTGTTTTCTACAGGCTGTAGGACATAATTAGTTCCCCCTTAGCTGTTCAAGAATATAATGTACTTTTATATGATTTTCTTGAAGTTACACCCAAGTGCGAATGTATTCTATACTATACTTCAGTACACTCTCACACACCCTTTTAAATTGCGTACAGGGTATTCAAGTTAATCTCTGTGTCTCTGTCTCTTACTCGTGTCTCTCAGTTTTGTCTGCCTTTAAAAGTGCTTTCAAGTGTCGGTATTCTCTTCTTATCTACATCGCAATGTTAACCAAAAAAGCCAAAGCAAAAACATTTACTTCAAATTGCTTTCATTTGAATGGAAAACTTCTTGGTTGGTTTCACAAATTGTTAACTGTGGCAGGCAATCGATATATTTGACCAAATTGGGTCAAGAGAATGGGTATAATAAGTAATGTATGCACATTTAAGTGGGAAAAAGAATTGTGTTAAGAATAACAAATACAGATACAGTCGTATCTATTAGATTTTATGTTTAGAGTGTTACGGTTTGCTAGAAACAATTTAAAAGTCATAAATCTCATATACTGAAATTTATTTTTGAATCCGCAAGAAACAATTTTAAATAAATTAAATCACGATATAAGAATGTACGTAAGGAAGATGAGATTCTCCTTAAGATGCACTTTATATTTATTGATTTTTTTTATTTTTTATATTACATTTTCCTAAATTTTTTGGAAGTTTTGCTGGATCTGTTATTTCAATATCAATTCACAATATTTTCTAAATAAAAAAAAAACTTCATTCAACAGAAAAATATTCTCTAATTCAAAGTTCTTTTTAAAAATACTTTAAATGCAAATTATGATAATATTTTTAGATTAAAATATAATAATTTTTTATTTTAATTAAAATTGTTTAAATAAATTATTTGAATCTCTCTCATTTTCGATATATATTTTCAATTACTCCTAAAATTTATATTTACATTTAAATTCATATTTTTTAATTCACATCCAAATGAAAGCTTCTATTTGGTTGCAAATATTTTTAAAAATAATTTTTATTGGGTTGTCATTTTATGGTTTTCTATAAGTTCCCGTTAATTGGACATTTACTGTACAGGAAATGATATATGCTTCTACTCAAGCGAGCCGTAAAAACGAATTCAAGCCATTAGATCACGTTATATCATTAGGGAGAAATAAAAGCACGTACGTGTCTCCATTGAACAGGATGCGTTGTCCAAAAGTGCAAAAAAAAACAATTCCAAACACATACAACAGCAAAAAAAAAAAACAACAACAGCACTCAAAAAAAGAGCAATTAAAAAGTTTTGGCTTTTTTTTTTTGCTTGGCACAACAGCCGGGAATCAAGGATGAGTACTAGACCAGCAAACTAGGACCAAAAACCAGCAAATGCAATAAATAATTTTTAATATAAATTCGTGAGCAGAGGCTGGACGAGTGTGCCAGAATTTCAAAAGAGGCTTTCCCTTGCCTTCCCAAAAATTCTGAGACCAAAATGTTCTGAGCACGTTTTTCACCAGAAAAATATTCCAAGGCAGTAAATTAAAAGCTAAACAACACTGAAAATGTTCATTTGCAGTTACAAGTTTTCAGTTTTCAGTCGTCTCTCTCTCTCTCTCTAAGCAACATTTTACTAATGATGATAATAACAATAAAGATGATGATGCTTATGATAAAGTGCATACATTTAAGAGATATAATTCATATAGAAAATTTTTACGTTTAGCCAAGTTGGCAGCTTAGATATACAACTTTTCAATAAACGTTGAGCCAAAAAACAATTCAACCCAGAGTTAAGCAGTCGGAGTTTGAAGTAGAGTTCTAGAGTTTTCAGTTTAGTTATTGTACAATTGGATTTTGTGCGCCTAGGTTTTGGTTCAAGCCCCAAATGCTTCCCATTTGTGCAATTTTAATTGTACAACCAGCAAATTTACAACCTGCTTCATACACTAGTTGTATGGCAACAACAATAAAGACAACTGCAAAATCCATTTTAGACCCAACATCAAAGTTTATCCACCTGGCCGACAATGAGAGCATTCCCACATGTTTTTACCTATGCTCCCAACAGATTCCCAATGTTGATTTTTAGTTAGTTGTTATATCCCGCTGCCAAATGGGGTTTTATCACGGGTATGTTATGATAATGTCAGATGAACTTTAACTAGAATTCATCGTTTATAAAGAATTATGCGAATTTATGGCAGATTTAAAAAATAACTGTTTTAAATTAAAGATCTATATTTCAAATAAGTGTAATAAATATTCAATTTCCATTGTAAGATCGCCGAATAAAAATATATATACTATACTATATACCTCTAAAAAGATCTAATAGATGGATTTGTCTAAAACAATAATAAATACTTGAGAAATAATACTGTAAATTCAAAATATAATAATTATTTAAATTCTGTCACCAGTTATAGCTAGCTGAAAATCTTTGCTTTCAGTGCTACAAAATATAGTTATTTTCTACTTTATTTTTTCATATTTTTTGTTATCTTGAATTTTTTTGCATTACAATTTAAAGACTGATTTAAAGAATCTACAAGAATTTTTAAATATTTTTGGCATATTTTTATTTATATTTAAATAATTTAAAATATCTTCAGGAATTTTCGTATTTTTTTTTAATATTTTAATATATATTAAACTGTGAACTATATTTCATGATTGTTCCTAAAATACATTAGATACATTTATACAGCATTGAAACGCTTTATAGCTTATTATAATTAGGTTAATATGAAAATAAATTAAAATATAATTAACTAAAGACGCCACCCGACAATTTAAATTGTTATATTCAAAATAGAAATAAAATTGTATTTCCAACTAAATATCGAACAATCGATTTAATTGATATCCAGCTTCAACTCTGACATGCACTACAGGGTAACTTTTAATTCACATGCTGAAAAACTACATTATAAACTCCTTCTTGCTCCGTATACTGTACGTAGTATACCCCTCTTTTGGCACCTCTGGTTTATTTTTGTCCACAGTTCCACAGTTCCGGTTTTGGTGTACGTTGTGTCAGCTTATCAGGAGGCAAAAGTGCATGAACATTCGCTCAATTCGGGTTAATTGTACGGCCATTGCAGAGGCAAAATGTAGAGTCGGTATGAGTACGTTCATTACCATAGCAGGAACGAACATTTACATAAGGTATTTTGGAAATTGTGTTGCCATTGTTGTTGCTATTGTTGCCACATGTCATTAGTTGGTTGCCTGCCACGCCTCCCTTTGCCAACCCCTTTGTAGCACTTTTGGGCACATGGAATTTTGAGGCAAATAATGAAATGCGGCAATAAACGATAACTGCAGCAATGTCTGTGTGTTTATATACATATATATATATATTATTTGATTCTAGTGTTCTCCTGGTTAAAGGATACCCAGGTACATTCATAGCTGGTTACAGTTAAAACGTGTGCAAAGTTAGCAAATATTTGAGTGTTCATTTAAAGGCAATTAAATGGAATATAAAAGTGTATAAACTGGTTTGGTTACATTTGAAAACTTTTACCAATGTACAAAATTAAATGGGTTTTTATTAGAGTTTTTTTTTAACATGCATTTAAAAATGCAAAACATGTGCTAGCGTGCAAAATAAGTTGGAGTTACTTGCTTCACTAATTTAATCAAATCAAGCGATTCACCAGAATAGATTTATAAAAAGCGAATGGTAAAAGATTACAGAACAGTTTAGAGTTTTAGGAAGAGTACGGAAGTGTTTTGTTGACGATACAATTGTTGTCTAATACGAAAATTAATTTCTTTTTTTTACACTAAGAACTCAGCTCACATTCCTTTAAAGAATTTATGAAAAAAGTTTTGGTCTTCACGCTTTTGATTAGTTTATATATGTATATATACATATTACATATTTTTAAACAATGCAGATTAATGCTATATTATTCTGGGTTATTTAAAAAAATTTTGTTCATTTTTTATTATAGCGTTGTGGCTAATTTTTGGTGCTTAATAAAAGAATATTGTTTATTGGTAATTAGCATTTTCACTTACTTTATTTTATAGCAAAAATAACTCTTTCACAAAAAAATTTTTAAATAAAAACTAATGTTGATAAGTCTTTGTTCCTTATATACTATAGGCAAAAATCCATTGCGAATTATAAGCGCAGAGATGTACAACGAAACTCACCTAAAAATATACAACGTTTTGCATACAATTTCAGTGGGGGTATTATAATTTTTTATGGTAAAATTGGTACCTGTTTTTATATATTTAGAGCTAAAACGAAAGCCAGATTTCTTTTTTGTAATAACGATTATTCGCGAAAAAAATGTCATAAAAGAAAATTTATTATTCTTCATTTTGGAACGGAATCATTTGATCAGTTAATGAATAAATCTATACACAATACAACCTTCAGCATAATTAAGCTTATTCTGATTGGAAATCATCTAATATTTCCGCATATCAAAAATATCAATACGCCAACAAATAATAAGGACTCTTATGCTTTTAAAATTTATTGTAAAATAGGAATTTTTACGTATTTAATTAATGTATTATTGTCAAGCAATTGTTGAATTGGTTGAAGTATTCAAAGCAAACGCCTAGTTGTCTCTTACCTCTATTATTCTTATACAAATATTTAATAATTATATCATTATATCTAATATATATATTTTACATTTCAATATTTCAGTTCTGGGCAGCCTATGTACCCTGTGAGGCACAACATCGCGATGCGGTACAATTGACACTGGAACAAATTGATGTGATCAAGAGACTTACGGATCGATATTCACCGCAGCTAACAACCTGCACTTCAGCGCAGGGTAAGTAGTACCCCTTCAAAAAAATTATAAAGTTTGAAAAAAAATCCGCATCACAGAGTTATGTTAAATACCGAAAACATCACACATACGCCGCATAAGCCAGACACAAATACCAAAAGTTTAGATGCCTTGGAATGCCAAACTCGTTTGCAAGCCCACGCATTCAATTTGTTCGGAATGCCGGCAACTTTTCGCGAGTCTTTTGCGAGTTGTTGAAAAGTATCTTGGCTGGGAACCAAAAATAAAAAAAAAAAAAAGGAAATAAACAAAAAAAAAAACCGCGAAAAATTTTAGAAAAAATATATTGAAGCGGCAGCTGCATTTGCAGTGCTCAGACCTGCACTTGAGGCAACTGCTTACCGCGTGCCATATTTTTGCGCCATTTCCTTTGATATTCCGCACTCACCTAGTTACCGCCGGGTGCCGTGGAAAAAAAAACGTGGCAGGCAGAGTATAGTTCATGTTTACCTCTTTATAAAAACCTGCCACAAGGGGTCGCAACTGATGTTGCAAGCAGTAGAACTCTGCTAAAATGGAACTGCAAGTTATACACTGCCAGATGGAATATTTGAATGGTGTTATGAATATACTACATTTATTTCTGATCTGTTTGATAGCTAAGACAATATCGAATTAGAGACATGAACTTTTTTTTAAAAAATATATTATGTTTAATTAAAGGCTACACAACATTTACTTTATCTTCTTATAAAAAAAACTAGGAAATACATTATAAAAATGTCTGTGAATAAATTGCAAATTTTAACAAAGTAAAAAACTTGCGAGATATTAGTTTGAATAAAATAAATGCAATTTTAAAATAAAAACTGACTGAAGGTATTTTTTTTTATATCATTTTTTTTTTTACTTTTAAATATGTAAATAAATAATTATGTTAAGAAACAAAGTAGTTGGCAGATATTTAACAACAATTTGTTTAATTTAATTTATTTATTTAAATTTATGAAATCTTTGTGAAAACAATGTTCTAAGCATAATTTGCTAGGGAATTTAATCTTCGACAAACCTCTAAAAATGATTTTCTAACTTGTTTTGACTTATGTTCGAGTCCCCGTTGAACATTTTGAGTTTCCTTGTTTTTCGTTTTGTTTTCCGCTATGCATTTTGATTTGCTGCCATTCGACTTGGCAATCTTTTAACATTTGTATTTTTTTTTTTTTTTGTTTTTTGTTTGCTTGTGCAGCGCTAAAAGGAAAACTATAAGCATAAATATGAAGAAAAACAAAAAAAATTGATGCACAAACAAGAAATCGCTTCCGGCATTTTGCGTTGAAACATTTATACAGCCGTAAATGGAAATGTCAATAAATCATAAGGCTATAAAAATCATACACTACAGGAAAAACTTTTTTGCGTTAAATTTACGAGCGGAAATGCATGCCCCAAAAAAATGCACATTATGATAAGAACCGCATATGTCTATCTAAAGGAATAAAAAAAAACTTCTGTAATACTGTAAACTGTATACTGTTGACTGTAGATAACAAATAAAATTGTGCATCTGTAGACAGTTTTCAGTTTTAAAGAGAAACAAACAGAATGCAAACAATTTACGCAACCGTATCACAAAATAAAAAAAATAGAAAAAAAATTGGAAAGGAAGTTCAGAGCATCCAGTCAAGTCTTTTACAAACTCAGCATACAGATTTTTTTCTTAATTGCTTAACTCATACACACACATTCAATCTGAAGAATGTTAACTGCACAGAAATTGCTAAATTGGAAGGAAAAAAAAAAGAATGAGGAACTGCATAGAAAATAGATTTGCCAAAAGTACACTCCAATGAATCCATAGAATTTGTTAAACCCAATTTTAGCAAACCATTAAACAGCTTCAATTTACGGAACAATTTTCAGTTTTTCTAATGGAAAAACATGACTATGCTGATGTAAATGTATTGTTAATTAAACAAAAATTGAGAATATTTTTAGAAATACAATTTTATTGGGTGCATAAATTCAAAGCAATTTAGAGGTATATTTTAATTGATTTGATTAATTTTTTATACCTAAAGAGTTATTATTTGAAAAAAAAAATTATTTTTTCAAAATGATTATTTCTATGAAAAAAATAAATTTTAAGTAAATTTGAATCATGAATGTACAGCAGCTTCGTTAAAATTAAATCTACGAGGAGTGCTAAAAATCATTCGATTTCTAAATATTTTCAGGAAATAACGTAACTATTTTTATTTAATATCCTTATTTCTTATTTCTAATATCATGATTTAATACATTACATTTTTTGTGTGAAATTGAGTCTGATTTGGAATTAAATATAGGCATGAACTACTAAAAAACCAATTAATTTTTCCCAATATGAACAATATTTTGAAAAAATTGTTTCACTCATGAATTTCACTTACAAATTTACTTTCGCTTTGATATTGATTCAAAAATGTAATCTGAAGCAGGATTGAAAATATACACAAAAACAAGTGCAGCAACAGAATCGAATCCTTTTTACATTTTCTACAATAATTTAATTGCATATAGACTTATTTTAAGCCAATCTGATCGATTTTATGTTTACTCTGTATTCATATATTTATTAAGAAATTCTTTGCAGCCTCGTAAACATTACCAAAATCAAAGGCAACAGCATAAGTTTAAAACCCAAAATAAAATAAAAGGAAAACTTAACCCCCAGCTGCCCCAACTAGCCAAAAAAGTGTATGTGAAGCTTTGCAGCTGCTGTTGCATAAAATAAAAACCAACATTTTATTTGAAGTAGAGCAAATAAATTCAGTTGGTTTGTGGAAAATTGTAGCTGGTGCTCACATGTCGTGTAAATAAAATGCGAATGCAAGTGACCATTGAGCGAGTGCAGAGGGGCGTATACGCGACGCCCATTTCAAAGGGGTTACAGGGGTCTCACAGCCAGATGTTGAGCTGCCAAAGTGATTGTAAAAAATGCAAAAGCTAACGAACCGAAACACAACGTGACGACTGACGTGACACGTCAGTCATTCAGTCAGTCAGTCAGTCAGTCATTTGGAGTTGCCCAATCTCAATCCTGGCACACCCGTAACAATACATCTGAATCCCGTTGAGTGTGTGTCCTGTACTCCAGAACTTAGCCTGTTCCTTAGTTACAGCAAAAGAAATGAGCGTTGCATTCTCGCATTCGCATAAACACAATAAATAAAAAAAATTGCAATTTTTATTTATTTTTCTTCCCCTTTTTTTCTTATAGTTTTTTATTATTTTTTTTTGTGTCACTTGCCAGCATTTTGCTACTTTACATTTTTCTGTAGTATTCGATGTGCGAATGCTTGCTATTCGCAATTTTCAATTTTCACCTTCGAAATGTGTAAACTTCAATTTACACTGAGAGCCAGAGAGATTTGAACAGCAAAATTGCATTCTGCTTAGAAGCCTTTGACAATTTCGTTGCCCTTTCAATGAGTATACTTATTATGTTGCTTTATTTGCAAAAAATAGTTACAAAAATAATATTTAGGAAATTTAGGTATAAATTAAAAGATTTTTATAACATAGCTTTTATTATTCGTTGACCCAGAGGAATGCATAAAATCGGATATTATAGAAAATAAATCAAGTCTGTTTTGAGGTCTTATTTCACAATGAAAAATATAAAAATATAAAATAAAATATAAATATATATATAATTTATAAACCATCATAGGATCGTCATAAAATTAAATTAAAATTTTTTAAAAAACCCAAATTTAACTTTACTCCAAAAGAATATAAAAAAAATTTGATTGATTCGTAAGTAAAATACGAAACAGTTCTAATTACAAAATTTGTGATGCTGAAAATAATGATTATATATTTCCGTACAATTAATATATCACATTTTTATTCCTTGTTCAAGTTTAATAAATACATTAAAGATATTAAGAAACGAATAAATTTAATTCAGATTTAGCATACTTTTTTTGGTTTTGGAGCTTTTTATTATAGCTTTAGAACTTTTTGAATATTTTTAAACCGAATATGAATTTTCAATTATATTTATAATTCTAGCATTTTTTACATATTTACATTTACATATTGTTGTTAAGAACTTTTTAATGTATATAAATTAAGCTTACAAATATTTTAGTTTCCAAACACTTTGCTTGTCTTCAATACACATAACACTAGAGTTCAAATAGTACTACAACAAAGTGTTATCAAGTTTCGACTTTGGAAAATTTTCATCCATCTTATGCCCTTACTTTTTGGTTTATTGCGTCAAGTGGCATTTGGTTGGGATTTTCATTTTGAAATGTGTTGTTGGAGCATTCGTTTCTCTATTGCCTCAAATCGCATTCGATACATGGGGCTATATATTATACATTAGGTTTGGGCCATGGTCGCCGTTTGTGCCAAAGTCACAGACAATTACATGCTCGGACCCCAAGTCGTATAGCCAGCCAACGAACGAGTCCTTCCTTGGCTGCAAGTCCTGTCTGTCTATAGTTACAAAGAAATAAAAAAAAAATAAATAAAATAAAATAAAATTGAACTTTCAGCTCACGTGGCGCATTTTAGTGCCTTTGGTTGTTCTCGTTTCACAGTCACAACAACAACAACGAGGACAACAGGACTGCACTAAAGGTCCTGGCAGAATATTTGTTTATTTGCTCCATATTTTAGGGTTTTATGGCAACGACGACATCGAGCAGGTTTTGTGGCAGGTATTTGCTTTCCTGGCTCCCATAACAATGGAGCAGGACCAGGACCAAGATTCTGTTGAGGCTGTAGGGACAATAACAACAACAACAACAACACCTATGATTTCAGGCATCAGCTCCTACAAGTGCGCCCTTTTGATTTTACGCAGCTTATTTACTTATTGCCTGAAAACTTGCAAGCAAAGTCCCCTTGTTCGTGTCCTGACTCCTGTGACTTGTATATCCATTTCTGTTCCTCCTACACCCTTGCTTCTTCAGGCAACCCCTCCAGTATTTTGTGCTTCCTTTGTGACAATTTATTGACTCGTTTTCCTTACCCTGTATATGACATTTGAAATGTTATTACAATGCTTGATTTGAATGCAGCGACAAATTATTGAATCGTTTTCCATGTGCGTATATATCACATATCAAGGACTCTTTAGCCCACCCTCTCACCCCGATTGAAGGGTATTTTACACAATGCAACAACAATTCAAGAGCCAGATAAATCAGAAAATTATATCGCCACAGAGTATTGTTATATACTCGTAACTAGTGTGTGCTGCAGGTAAAACTTGATTGGATTTTGCAGTGCATGTTCATATAATATAAATATATATAACAATTTGAGGTTAGATGTTGCAATATATTTAGCAAATTTATATGAGAAATTCACTTGATTGCATTCTCAAATTAAACAATAATATGGGGCAGTTCGACCTAGTTATGTTAATTGACACTTTAAAGCTAACTTAATGAAATACCTAGTTAAAATAACTTAAAGGGAATTCTCATCTGCTTCTGCAAATTAAAAAAATATGAAATTATAATACGTAATAAAAAATTATAGTATCCTGCTAAACGAATATGGAAAGTGTTGCATACTTGCAGGCGCTGTTTGTTGCACACCTGTGCGCGTCTAACTCCCAAGCGATTCTTTTCTATCAGTATATAAGGCAGAAAAACATTTGATCTAAAGACAAATAAATAAAAAAATAAATCACAAATAAAATGGCCATAAAATTGTAATACAAAATTAACGAATTTTTTATAAATGAGCCAAAAAAAATCTTTTAAGTGATATTTATTGTTTATATTATTCAATTATTTTTTTACTTCAGCTTATTATTTTACATTGTGCATCTTATAAAAAAAAAAACAGATTTCTTCACAATCAAAGCAAATGTTTATTTTATCAACATTTTCTGGAAAATAAACGTTTGTTCAACTTTTGTAATATATTATGTATGATTATAAATTGCATTAGATGATGAATTATTTATTATATTTTAATAAATCAAGTTTATACGGTTAAACAATGCAATCTGAAGAAGTGTACCGTATCGAATTGTAACAATTTATTTAAGATCTATTTAAGAAATCAGTTCAATTTATAACTAAGGCAATACTTAATGACTCTTTCTCAATGCCATTAGAAAGTTTGCTTAACCAGGAAAACTTGCACATACCACTCTACAAAATACTGCAAATATATATATATATATATATATATATATATATATATAAAACAAAAACTTAACTTGTATAACAACTTTATGCAAACATTGCTCAACTTGCTGGTTACAAAAAAATTAAAAAAAAAAATAAAAAAAAAAAACATTACAAAACAAAACAAAAAATTACAATGAACAATGAGCAAAGTATTTTGACAAGTGCTTGGCAACAAAATAGAATAGAACATCACGAAAGAGATCAAAGCTGCTGGCCAAGACAAGCGTAAATATTGCATAGCACAGCACAAATGCCATGTTGGGATAAACTGACAGAAGGGCCAAAAGGATAGATGGACAGATGGAAGGACTTAGACCGCAATGAACAGAGAGCTCAACGGGGGGAAGAAAGGGTGACAGCAAAGCAAATGACAGACCAAAGCAGACCAGACCAGAACAACAATTGTTACTTATGCTTTGTTTCCCAAAAACAATGCAAACTGCATTGCCAAGTTTGAACTTTACACTCAGCGAAATGAATAGTGCGATAATAAATGAAATAAAAAAATTTGAAATAAAAAAAAATTCTGCATACAAAAGCACAAATAGGTATAACTTTAAAATCCAAAAAAGTTTATAAGCACAAGTTCAAATAAGTAAAATTCATATTTAATTAATACACTATGGTTCGACCCTGTATTTTTTTCGATTTAAATATACTTTACTGTTTTTTGAACAATTGTTCCTGAGAAAGCTATATGAAATACTGATTCGCACAAAATTGAGGGAATATTTTAAATACTTTGAACAGGGGCGCCAAAATTTTTTAATTGGAAATGCACATATAAATATATAAAAAAAAAATCTGATTCGTTTCGGTCGACAAAAAGAGACAACGAATCAAGCTTAACGCAGTCGTTCGGTCGTCGAAAAGAGATAACAGAGATTACAATGCAAAAGACAAAAGTGCTTTATAGGATCGAAGAATCAACTACAAAACGTTAGAGATTTTATGACAAAATTATAATACACTACAGATCTTTTTGTTAATTTAAAAAATAATAATTTCTCCCACAATAATTATTTCCTCAAGTGTAACTCTTAATTTGGAACCATCTGTATAATATTTCTACAACTTTATGCAACATCTTTTTGCTTTTGCAGACATTATTGAGGCGCATAAGAACCAACAATTGTGCTCGCTAACGGGTGTCGAGGGTGGACATTCCCTTGGTGGTTCATTGGCAGTGCTACGCACCCTGTATGCAATTGGTGTACGCTATATGACATTAACCTCCACATGCCATACACCCTGGGCTGATTCAAGTTATGCGGATGCGCCGACCTTTAATATGAAACATGGTGGACTTACCATATTTGGCAAGGTAAGTGGTTCTATACATATCCTTGTTGTTATTGTCTTTGCTTTACAGCTGATTTAATGCTAATTAGTTGAATGGTCGACTTTAGTACGAGTCACTAGGCTATGGTATCATAGTACTACTTGGGCTATATATATGTATATTTGGGGCTTTCTCATTCATGGCTTACATGCGGATTTTGGGCGCTAAGGATGTGCGTTCATAGTCCTGTAAACTGTGGTCAACCGCACTCAACGCTTTGTTGGTTTAGTCATAATGTGTGTGTGTGTGTGTGTGCCTGTGTGTGTGTGTCTGGAGGGTAACCTGGGTTGGCATATTTAAGTGCTTGAACTGCGTGCCTGCGCCATTTTGAGGAAAGCAGAGCACCACGCTTTGTATGCCTAATGGGTCAACAGCTCTCAAATTAGGTGGGCAACAGCAATTTACAAAAGCCTCGCAGCTTTACGGCGGATTATCGACTAACTGAAAGGTACGCAAATATCTTCAATTAACTGCGAACCAGTTGCTTTCTTTGGTAGTATGTGATGAAAGCCTTGTTTAAGCCGAGAACAAGTCTAAATATTAGGAAGAAAATTTATTAAATAGGTAAAAATTTATTTTAAGCAATTTTGTAATTGGGGAAATATGTTTTCAATGGCTTGCTAATATGCCAATAAAAATATATATTTTTATAAGAATTTTCATGTTTTTTGTCTAGGAAAAATTGATAACAATTTAAAGGCTTTTTTTGAAGGGTGAAAGCGGCCAAATCTTTAAAAAATCAACTTCTGTGTGTATTTTAATCAACTTAAAACAATCTATATATATTTTAGGCATAAAAAGCTTATTAATTATACTAAAAAATTATGGCCGCCTAATTTTGAATGTTTTTGTTATGTTTATAATAATTTTAATAAATTTGAAAAGCTCATGCCAAAATAATTTATTTTTGTTTATGTTATTGTTTATTAAATGATTTAGAAGTAAACAATTTTTAATTAATTGCTGTAAATATATTTTGAAACATTCAAAAGATATTTTAACCTTCAAAAGTCAGCAACTATAAAATAAAAATTTAATTGATTTTTTGAGCAATAATAAATAGTTTCCGCATGAGCCTAATATTTCAGAATTATGAATAAGCTATATATCAATTTAATATGCACCTCAAAAATTATTTGCATTTTGGAAATTTGATTTACTGGTAAACATTTTAATGTATATCAATAGATGGCAACACATTGCGTTATTGTGGGTTTTTCAGGCTGAAATATATACATATATATTTTTTTTGAGTCATTATTTGATTTTCAAATCCCATTGTATACAACAGAAAATATTTGTTTACATTTTAGAATTCTTTGACACGCGCTCTTTTAATTATTTCGAAATTCGAAATTACCTCGAGCGCCAGCCGCAAACCACTTCATCAATGCGATCATAATGATGATGATGTTAAACAACAAATGATGATCAAACATGATCATTATTAACATTTCTTGTTTGTTCTTCACGAATGGGCCGCCGCATTGCGCTTCCTCTTTGGCGGTGATGGGCTGTTGCCAAATGCTATTTTAGAGGCGGTGCAATACGGAAATAAAAGAAATTGTGTAAATTTGTAAATGTGAAAATGTGAAAATGTAAAACAATAATAAAAATACAACAATAAAAAAAATTACCAAAACCACAAGCGAATATAAACGGGAAATGTAAATTTACTGCAGTCATTAAAAATGCGAATATATTTCATACTTTTTTGTGGCCATATAAATCATAATATTTTGTTGATCCAAACTGCCAATTAAATATGTAAATTAATTTACTAAAGTACAATAAATACAAAAAACGACAACAAAATCAACAACAACAAAAATCAGCGTCACTTCCTCATTTAAATAACGGAATTTTCAATTACACATACCCTGAAAAACAATAGACGCAAAACAAAATACGTAATGAAAAGTGAAAATCCTAAAGTGCGCATGCGCTAAGACCAAAATTCTGAGAGAACATTCGTAGAGAGAGAGAGAGTGTAAATTCATGTGGTAAATGAACATTTTTTGCTGCGACGAAATGAGCGTGCAATGGGAAAATCGAAATTTTCATTCATACTATAAGGTGAATTGCACAGTGTGATATGGAAAAATAGACTTTTTTAATATGGAAAATAAATATTTAAATGGAATTTTAAAGATTTCAAATTACTAACATTAATTGTGATAAATAATATATATAATTGAATGGTAAAATTTATAATGATACATTTTGACTTGCGACTCTGAATATTAAATATATAAAATAAACTGAAAAACAATACTTTAACCATAACTCTGTAAGACTCAATTGTAACACGAATTTTATTGACTATTGTTGAGATTATTCACCTTTCGATAGGTATGTGAATATCCTAAGTCTTTTTATATGTTATAATTGTAAATTAGCTTAAAAAGTTACTCTCGACAACACATTGCTCTCGTTCCACTGTACCCACTTAACATTCCTTTTCACCCGCATTGCTAAAAATACTCGTCATGCACCCACAAAGCGTCAGTCGCCAGTCACATGTGCCATGGTGAAAATGTTGCCAGGCGCTCTTTCGCCCTCTCTCTCTCTCTTTCTATACATCTGGCTTTCGTTCTCTCTGTTTCCTTGTGTCTCTCATCTCTCATTTGCTGCCTCTGCCTGTATTGGAGGTGAAAGCGCAAAACATCGAACAGTCGACCACGAAATTCGCCCCAACGAGGCAGACGAAGCACACGCCAGCCAACAGTCGTGTATTGAAGTGTACAAAAGCGATACGAAGAGCAAGAAAAATATATAGCCAAAAAAAAAATAGAATACAAATATATAGAAAAATATACACGACAAGAAAATTAGCCAAAGAATTATATTTGTGTGTGCAATATATTTATAACAAATTCCGACGCATTAAAAAAAGGTGAAACAAATATATACATATACAACAAAAATATAACAATAAAAAAAATTACTAACAAAATATATAATACGAAACATATGCAATGCAAAAGTTACTAATCCAAAAGCAAAAATAAGAAAAAAATAAAATAAAAATGCTGAGCCAAGTGAACAAATACTAATCGGTTACTTCCTCCTCCTATACGCAACGCAAAACACACACACACACGCACACACACTCGTATATATACACACACCCGTGATTGATGATGACAACACAGCAGCAGCACAGCACAGCGGCAGCGGCAGCGGCAGCAGCAGAAGCAGCAGCGTCGACAGAGTCGGCGGCAGCAGCAGTGTCAGCAGTGAACGGCAACGTTGACAACAGCAACATAGCCATGACAGCAGCAGCAACAGCAGCAGCCACAACAACAACAACAACGACAACATCAGCTGGCAATGGCAACAACACAAAGCAAAGCAAACACAGGTCGAGGTCATCTGCACGCTACGATGATGTGGAACGTTCCCAAAGGAAAAGTCGAGCAATTGTCTCAATACCGAATACCATAAAGCTAAGCATGCTTAACAGTGGTCTATTATCCTTTGAAAGGATCAAGCTAGAGGCGCGCGATGAAAATAATTCCCTATCGAAGACCATACCAAATGGACCCATCGATGTGCGACATTTTCTCAAACTATGCGATCTACGGCGTAAATTTCCCGTACTCTATAAACTGGAATTTCAAACGGCCGCCAAGGTAGAAGCGAACACCTGTCGACATGCCCTCAAAAAGAATAATCAAGAGAAAAATCAGAATCCCAAGTGCATTCCATATGATTACAATCGTGTTGTATTGCAAAAGATACCGGGTGTACCCGATTCGGACTATGTGAATGCCTCCTATATGGATAGTTTGTTAAAGCCGAATGCCTACATTGTTACCCAAGGTCCTGTCGAGGAGACGGTGAATGCCTATTGGCGCATGGTGTGGCAGGAAAACATCAGTGCCATTGTTATGCTAACCAAGACATTTGATTTTGCCAAAGTGATGTGCGTTCAGTACTGGCCACCCAATATGGAGGTGCATGAGACCTATGGCGATATACACATCAATATTGTGCGGGAGGAGCAGTTGGCCAATTTTCACATACGCACATTTCGTTTATATAAGAAGGACGAGAAGGGTGAGGTCACCGATGAGCGTTTGATACTACAATTTCATTATACAGAATGGTATTCGCATTCGTGTCCTTTCTC
This sequence comes from Hirtodrosophila alboralis, assembly GCA_035043045.1. Classification (NCBI taxonomy): domain Eukaryota; kingdom Metazoa; phylum Arthropoda; class Insecta; order Diptera; family Drosophilidae; genus Hirtodrosophila; species Hirtodrosophila alboralis. The sequence continues at coordinate 1,012,656 of JAWNNH010000233.1, read as the reverse complement.
GAATGCCCTGCTGGAGTTCAGACGTCGCGTGCGACTTGTTGTCGGCAATATAATTAAGGATGACGATGATGTCGATATGAGGGGTCCCATTTTGGTGCACTGCAGCGATGGTGGTGGTCGTTCGGGTGTTTATATGTCCATCGATGCCAATCTGGAACTGGCCGAGGAGGAGGAATCCTTCAATGTCTTTGGCTATCTCAAGAAGTTGCGGCAATCCCGCAAGGGTCTGGTTGAGAATGTGGAGCAATACAAGTTTATTTACGATACGCTCGAGGAGCATATTATATGCGGCAAAACCTGGTTTCCCGTCTCGGAACTCTCCGATCGGCTCAAGGCCAAGGCACGCCGCAACTCTGCCACCAAGATGAACGAGTATCAGGCGGAATATGATCAGATCTGTAAGCAAACTCCACGTTTTACCATTGGCGACTGTGCAGGTGGTCATCGTGCGGATAATCGGGAGAAGAATCGAGATGTACTCTGCGTGCCACCTGATAATTTTCGACCCTATTTGACCAGTTTCCAGGGCAACGCCTTTACCGACTATATTAACTCGGTATTTGTGGATGGCTATACTAAACCCCGAGAGTACATTAACACCGAATGGCCCATGAAGCATACGTTGGGCGAATTTTGGTCCCTTGTCTATGATCATGAATGCTCTGCAGTGGTTGTGCTCTGTCAGCCACCGTCTCAATCTCAATCATATCCTTCGTTCTGGCCGAATAAATCGAAAATGGAAAAGTATGGACCTGTCTTCTCCGTACACTATGTCATGTCGAAAAGCTATACGAATATTAAACAATGGGAATTTAAAATCAATAAGAAAATTGTCTCCCTAACCGAAATGATGGCCGGTGTTAAGGCCCCAACGCGTACCGTCCAGCTATTCCAGCTCACGTGCTGGCCAATGGGCCATAAGGTGCCAAGCTCTACCAATTCTCTGGTATATCTAATGAATATGGTCGAGATCTGGCGCAATAAGGTCGACTATGGACCCGTCTGTGTTGTCTCGCCCGATGGTCGCAGTCGTGCCGGGGTTTATTGTGCGGCCAATGCGTGCATCGAGCAGGTCATACAGCACGGCGAAGTCGATGTCTTTCAGGCCGTAAAGACTGTACGGCGACACCGTCCACAGCTGGTCGAGAATATGACCGAATACAAATACTGTTATGATCTGGTGCTACATTATGTCCTGCACTTTCTGAACAAAAAGGATTAAGCTGTGACACAGTCTGTTTACGAAAAGAAAAAAAAACAACAATTTTATTGGGATGATGATCTGAACCAATTTGAGGTTCACACTCTCTACATTTTTTTGAAAGACGAGTAAAACTCGCTCAAATCTGCTTTTAATGGTTAACAAAATACTATGTCCAAGTGGTCCACATTTAATGCCTATTACTTCAATCTAATGAATGTTGTATTCTTTAGAACTATAAAAACTATATAGATGATGATGATATAGGTTAAAACGGGCTAGGCGGGCTTGGCACAGCCTTTAAGCAATAATACTGAGTATTTTTGTTGTGCACAATACAATTTTGTTTGTTTTATCGTTGGGTTTTTTGAGGAAATTCAATTTCCATTACCACGAATTACAATTGTTTTCTTGAGGTCCCTACATGAGTTGGGAGAAAAGTTCCTAACTTGGACCATAAATATGAAATTAAATAAATATTTATATTTATATACAAAAAAAAAAAAGCCATATGATAATGATCTGAATCTGAATCTGTACTGTATGTGCCATGTCTAATGCCCTAATTGTTGTTGTTATTATTATGAATATATTATATACTTATAAATGAACTCTTTAACTATTACATATACGATTACTATATGATTATGTTTACGATATATATATATATATATGTACGTTAACTCTTAAAACTTGCTACCTTATACAAAAAATTGTTGATATATGTATATCTAAACTATATAGATACATACTTATACTAATGTATAAACAAAAAAAAATATATATATATATTTATGAATGTTATGGCTCGGTATAAAGAAAGTTGGAATATTGTATTTTTTATTCATGTTAACAAATGTGCAAAATAAAAAAAAAAAGAAATATTTATTTATTTAGAAAAATACGAAACGAAACGCAACAATATCAAAACAACAAAACTCGATACAAACTATTGTTTATTTATATGAAATGTACACACACAACCACACACACACAATTACACTATAGAACTCTAAATATATACATACATTTATTGTACGTATATAATCCGTATATTTTCGCATTTATGCATTCGAATTAAGAAATATTTGTGTAACAATTCAAATGCATATATCAAAACAAACATACACACACACACACGACATAAACTTATATTTATATACATATATATACATACATATATATTCTTATATTCTTGTAAATGTATTGAATTTATTTTTTTAAATGTGAATAAATATGCATATGTATTTTGGATCGATTCCGTACCGAAAACATTGGAGTAGGTTACAAAAACCAAAGAAACAAAAAAAAAAACAAAACAAAACAAAAACTAATTGAATTGTGTGTTTTTTATTTATTTATGTATGGATTTTGAATATTTCAGCTAGATAGATTCGTGCATAGAATATTTTTCAAAAAAATACAGTGCTACATTTTTGAATAAGTATACATCAAATACTTGTGTATAAATCTCAAATTATTTTAAGAATATTGAAAATCTTTTTAGCTAGCCTAGAAAAAAAATTTTTGGTATGCTTATATCATATAATTTATGGGTTTGTATTGTTAAAAAATGGGTCTTTTCAATGGCAATCAGATGGTGAAAGACTGAAGTAAATATATTAGATTATGGACATAAATAAAACTTGGTAGAAGGCGAAGCATTGATTACGGCTAACTAGTCTAGTCTCCTGAATTAAAATTCAAACTAAGTATGAAGATTGAAATCTATATTTATTAGTCTATATGAACTAAAAGCTTTAAGCTCTTTCTGTGTAGTTTTACGAGCTATCAAAGGCGTTGAACTTTGGGTATATTAACAAGGATTTCCTTTATATTAAACTTTTTCTATAAGGAGACAAAGCCTAATGAATTTAAATATATATATGATTTTGTGTTTTCATAGCTTTTAAAGCTTATAAAATAAGTGCAAAATCTTCAATAAATTCTTTATACAAAGATCAATATCGTATCAGCAATACACAGTAATATAGTAATAATAATTACAATGCCCCCATGACAGCATTTTCCTGCCATTTACATCTTTTGATCTTTGCATTCCGAAAAATAGAATCGTAAAATCAAAATATCAATCAAAATATTATATGCGCATTAATTGAAAAATATAATTTTTCACTCAGCCAAAAAAAAAAAAAAAAATCATAAACAAAACAAGATGATCCAGAATAATCGCAATGCGATATAAACCTTGACCAGATTACAATTTAATGCGTACAAATCAAACAGAGGCCTCCATTATATAGATATATCTCCGACTGCGATAAAGAGATTGCCTGGGGACTGGAATGGGAATGGGAATTGGGAATTGGGAATTGGTTGGTTGGTCGGTTGATGGATTGAGGGAGGAGATTGCTGCAAGGTGTGGTCTCTATAAAATCGATAAATGACAGCACAGCTCTCTTGCTTTGGCCAGCAATAAAATACAACAATAATAATAACAACAGCCACAGCAATAATAGTAAAAACTTGAGCGTTCGCCATGACATCAGCAAAAAATATGCGAAAAATACATATACATATAATATATAGTATAGATTGAATATAGGGAAAAATTGAGTAAAAACTGGTTAAACTGATTTAAGGCAGCTGGAAAAGTTTCGAATATTTTGATCATAATTTTTTTTTTTCTTTTTTGTTATTGTTGTTATTACGATATTTTTCGCTTAACTCATGTGGCGCACAAATTGCCATTATTTATACTTGGCTTCTAGAGAGCAAGAAGAGTATATTGGGTTTGTATCAATGCAATTTTATTGTTTATTTTTTTTTATCTTTGTTGATTGAAAATTCATATCTTAATAGCTAAACTCTATTTTAGCTAAAGGACTACTAATAATCTACTTTAAAGATTGACTTAAGAATATTTTTAGAAGGAAATTTTTAATATTATATTAAAATTCTTATAGAAACTGATGATTCAGAAAATTAAGAAAATATATATCTTCTAGGTGGACAAATCTTAATCATTTCTATTTTATGGTAAATTAGGTGAGCTATAATTTCTTGGTAGAAAACTCCTTAGGACTAAACTCTCCGAGTATCCTACAAATATAAAATAATTATATTTGTATTTTTCAATTATATTTGTCGGCTTTGAGCAGACATTATTAATTAATTATATATCGACTAGTTTACCTATTTATCTGATTTCCCATTTTATACAGAGTATACCCCTGGCGGTAACTCTCAATTGCCAAATTCTTACTTGTTTTTGCGGTTGCTGCTGCTGTTTTATAATGTACTTGTTGTTGCCATGCGGCATGCTTAAATTTTTCCTATATATGCATACTATATACAAAATATACAAATTGAGCAATATTATTTTTTTTTTTTTGGAAAATTTATTTATGAGCTATTAATACAAACAAGCGCGTGGCAAATTAATTTGCAATGTCAGGGGGTTAACGGGGGTGTGTGCTGTTGGAACACTATAAATTAGTCGCAATTTGCTTTTAGTAGAAGCCAGTTTTAGTTTTAGTTAATTAAAAACTCAATGGCAACTAATTTCGTGGGTCATGTGAAAATTTATGGCATATTAAGTACAACAAAAGCCATAAAATAAAATCCTGTTTTTTAATTGCCTATTGCGTGTGTGTTTTAAAGATTTTATGACCAAAATATAGTTGATATAGTATATAATAAAGCAATATATAGCAATAGGTAGCTTTTAAAAATCTTTTGATAGCTTTTAATTAGAAATTTGTATATTCAATTTCGAAAAATAAATTCAAATGAGAAGGTAAAATGTTGGGTTGAAATTCAAGTGAAATAACTTTTATTAGCTATATTTTTGTTGAACATGTAAGGTAAATTAATTTTCGGCAGAAACTTAAATTTCACGTCGTAAGCTCATAATTTATATATATAAAAGTCATATTTTCAAAAGGAAAATAAAACCATTTAATGTGTATTCATGTTGTGCCAATTACATTCCCTTCTACCCGACCCTTGTGCAATCCCAACTGCATTTTCGACTAAAGATCCTTTCTCTATGGAGGCAACCAACTACTTATATATACATATATTGTTCATTTCCCCTACTTGGCAGGAGTTATTCTCTCGACAATTGCCGCAGTTTCCCACCGCACTTCTTGCCATTTATATTGCATTATTAGCCATTGTTTGAGGTATTTTTTTTGCATGCCGCCGGCTGTGTTGTTTGGCTAATTCAATTATGCAACGTCTGCGTCTTGTGGATGGGTGTGAGAATGGTTGTAAATGCAATTGAAGTCAAGCATACACATACGTCTATTACACACCTGTATGCACACACTTATTCGCATTCAGTCACGCATTTGACTTGCGAGTAGTCCCCTGTTCATAACATAATAATAATAATAATAATCGTATGTAGGGGGTAACGTATAAACATTATGGTATTTATTTACGCCCAAGCCAAGCTGCCTGGTACTATGTGGGTTGCAAAACCTCAGACGCAGGCAACGGGTCGGGTACGTAATGGAAATGAGTTAAAAACTGTGTTGGCCTTTAGCTTTTTATACACTCGTTGGAAGGTGGAAAGCTTTTATGTTTCACGTGCTTGGAGTGAAAATGAGTGGCACTAATTTGATATGACATGAAATTAAATTTAAATAATTAAACAAATGCCTTTTGTGTGGTGGATGCTGCTGTTGCTTTGCTGCTGCCGCTGCTGTTTCAATTGCTGTTGCCTTCGGGCGTAGCATACTTTTCTGAGCCCCCTCACAATTTTAATTAAGTATTTAGCAGACCAGGAGAACTGGGCGCTGAGAGAGTTTTTCAGATTTGGGTTGAGAAAAACCAGAAAAAAAAATATGGCACTTAGATCAAAGGCTGAAATTTGGGAATGAAAATCTGTCTTCGCTGTGTAGAAATTTAATTAGGGGATTAGAATTAGTAGAATACAGCAATGGCCAAAAACGTGTTTAAAATCAGATCTAGAAATTACCAGTTAAATTTAAAGAAATTTAATAAATATAAAAATTATTTACCTTAAAACAAACCTCGAATATAGACATTTTTTAGTAGAAAAACATATTTAATAATATGATAAGATATTAAAGAAAACTATACTATGATGATCAGATTTTTCATCGTAGTATAAAAATAGTAAACAAAACAGATAAAACTATCCAGGAGAAAGAAATTAAGCAAAATATTTCACAACTTTTTAAGAAATGTTCTTAATAGATTTCAAACTCTCGATTTGATTGCAGATTATTTTTATTTTTACCTATAAGTTAAATATGCGTCTTAATATTATCAGTTTTAAATTTAATAAATTTTTTAAATAAATTCTGGTAGATCTTAGTATTAAGTAAAAGCCATGAAAACATGTAAAATTTAAATTTACAAAAATAATTAAATTATTTGCTATTTGTGACTCTTACATTCATTTGTATTTTCAAATAAATCTTTTAATTAAAACATCGAAATATTAACTTAAATATCAATCAAACTAAACAAATGTAAATAATAAATCAGCTTAAAAGAAATTTTCTTAATTGAATTTCCATAAATCAACAGTTACTTAATATTCATTTACTTGCTCAAAAGGATATTCATATTTTTGTTTAAATGTTTGGCTGCATTTGAATTTTAGTAAAATGTGCATGTACAAATATTTACACAATGCATATTTTCACAAGTGCAAATATATATATAAACTATATATAATTATTATGACAAATGTGTGCATAAATATGCTCAATTGCAGAATGCAGTAAACAAGATGCTGAACTAATGAAAAATTCGAATCAAAACCAATAATTCAAAGTACAATAAAAGGGGAGGCGTATAGTATAGTATAAGCCATACAGGGCGGCTATAGATTTAATTAATGTTAACACGATGACTTTGACAAGCACACAATACAAATAGCACACTCAAGCATATAGAGTATACACACACACACACACACTACACACACTACACACACACACACAGACTGCACTTGGCACTGCTGATGGCTGACAAATTGAAACGGGCGGCCGTTTGACTAAGTGACTAAGTGACTGACTTTGCTCCTGTGGTTCAGTATGTGTGTGTGTAAATGTGTGTGTGTGTGTGTGTGTGACGCGCTTTGTCACAAAGCACTATGGGCAATTTAACCACTTTTCTGGGAAAAAATTCATTTTATTAAATTGTTAAGAAACTCTTGGTGTTAATCTATATATATATATAAAACTGTTCAACCTGACTAACTGACTAATTTGGCAACTCACGAACAGGCCAAACAAATAAGAATTGTATTAAATATTTAAATGGATTAAGACGCAGGTTATGGTCAAATATATAAGTTAATCCAAAAACAATGCCAAAAAAAAATATTAACATATTTTACAAAAGTCCGTTTTAACACAGAAAAAATTTTAAAAATAATTTTTGTCATTAGAAACACTAAGCTTAACAAAAAAAAATAAATTTAGTGCAACTGAAACTTGTTATACGTAATTGACTACAACTGTCCTTATTTTCAAGCAATTTTTTTTAAATAAACATTTTTGTACACAGAATTGCTTAGAAATTAGTTAAAAAAAACTGTTAAAAATATTTTAATTTATTAAAAGTGAAGTAATAAAATGAAGTTCAGAAATAATGAAATAAAGTAATACATTTTTTTAAAAGAAACTATAATAGATAGAGTCTTAAAAATCTATCACGATTTGTCATATTTGTGACAATATGCATTTTATATAGTCATCAATTTTGAATTCAAAATTGTTACCTTTAAGTGTAACTTTTTGCAATTCTAGATATTATTTTAATTCTACCACATGACATCAATGTACAATTAAAGGTCAAGCAGAAAGGAAGAAAAAAAACCAAAAAATAAATTAATTTTTTCTAAGAAACCTATTAAATTTTCTTTCAAAGCGTTGGCAAAAAATTATATCCCAAGAACTCGCTGTATCTTTAAGTTATTAATTTAATTTAAAAAAATGATAAAAATTTCCCATAGTGCACACTCATAATGTGCTTGTGTGTGTGTGTGTGTATGTCATGTCTGCGCTGCGCAGCTGCCATTTGGTTTGCTGGCGTTCAAGTTGACTGCCTTGGTTTATTGTAAACATGTGTGCTAACAACTTGAGGTCCCCGTCTGACTAAGTGAGTCCTTCTAGTATGTAAGACAATAAAACTCACACACACACACACACACACACACACACACTCGCATTTTATATGTGATGCCATTAAAATAGTAATTTAGTGAGGCTTGCAAATCATATTGAAGCCAAATTACGCATGCAACTGATTTCAAAGCAACCACTTGCCATATGTTTGAAAATGATTGTAAAAAATACTCATACAATGAATGTAAATAAAATCAGGTCAAATATATTTATATAAGAACGAACAGTAACCTCATTGAATTGATATGTGTCCACTTCAATTTTCATTGAAATGTGACAGCTGTGTTTTTGTAAGCGAATTTCTTTTAATTTTATTGTGATGGTTGCTTTTTACTATAATTTATCAGACAAATAATTAATTGATTTTTTTTAATTTTGTGTCATCATTTTGTTTGAATGTAAATTTCTTTTAATTTTATTGTGATGGTTGCTTTTTACTATAGTTTTTTAAATAAATTTGTAGTCGAATATTTTATTTTAATCGTTGCTCTTTACTTTAATTTTTAAGCTCAATTTTTAATCGATTATTTTGGGCTTATCGTTGCTATTTTACTTAATTTTGCAGCTGAATTTTTAATCGATTATTTTAGGATATTTGTGATCTCAAAGCTATTTTTTTTTTTGTATGGGAATACCATTCAGATCATTGTGATCGTTGCACTTCACTTTCAGCTTCTAAATTAATTAAAATGTAATTTATTTATGATCATCAGAGACTGGTGAGAATGTGAAAAAACCTTAAAAATTTAACTATAATTTTCTTCTCTGTTGCCGGTTTAAAATTTATTAAAGCACTGAAAACAAGAGCATTCTTTAATCCATACTCATCTGTTAATATTATATTACATATACAACATGCCAAAAAATCTTTTGTTTTTCTCTGTTAATTTCAAGTGAATGTCAACCACAAAAACAACAACAAAAACAACAACAACAATAAAAAGAAAATTTCACTAAATGCAAATTTTCTCCCTCATGCAATGCAAACAAAAAAGCCAGCAATACACCTAAATGTTGTTGTTGTTGTTGTTTATATTGTTGGTTGTTATAATGAGCTACAAACACATGCATATACACACCCACACACACATACCCACACACACACAAACACTTTGACAGTTGAACAAATTTTATAAAGCTTTTTACATTATACCGAAAAATTTGATATGCGCTGCGTGTTCATATTGTTGCCTTGTTCATTATGTATTTAATTATGCTTTTGTGCATTTTGCAACACACACAAACACACACACACATAGACACATGATAAGCCACGCAAAGTTTTATGCATCTAGTGAAAAAGTTTTGCTACCACAATCGTGCCCCAACATCCTGCCCCAACTTCATGCATACATCCGCTCTTTTGGCCTGCGTCACTTACATGAACTAAATGTCATTAACAATTTTTTTTTTATTTTTTTTTTTTAATATTATTTTTGAGCTTTATGCTGTTGCTTCAACAGCTCCGGCAACTTGAAACTTTATGTGTTATATAACAAAATTATAGTTTTAATATTTAATTAAATATTTTGCAGCTTAGCAGCGCTTAGGCTGCGACCCCGCACACCGCCCAGCCAAAACCCCCAGCATGCAAATAAAACACTCAAGAATATTAAAAATGAGAGTATGTGCTTAGAAGATATCCTGTAAAAAGGATCCTCATATCCCTATATATCCACTGAGAATTATATTTATTTCTTTATTTTTATTATTTTGTTAAATATTTACATATTTATTTATTTGAGAAATTAAAAAAATATTTTTTAATTTAAATTCGATTTTTCTCATTTTTGGAATTTAAATTAAATTTTTCAAATTTTTGGTTTTCAGAAAAAAATAAAAACTTATCGAAAACGTAGTAAATATTGAATACGCATATAGAAAATGAGAATCTACATCCGAAATTTACTTCCTGCAATTCTTACAATCTCTGACAGATTTTGACACTTCTGCCTACTCAAAATATATATTTTTTTAAATTATTTTTTATATTTTTTATTTTTTTTATTTCAAGAATAACAACTGTCTATTCTTAATATCTCTACAACCTTATTATATTCATATTGTTTCTAATCTTTATAGAGTATACTTAAGGCTTATAATTAAATTATGTGCTGCTGGCTGTAGACGCCATTTTGAGCCGCCATGTTTTGTGGTGCGTGTTGCATGTGGTGCAATTGCATTACATAATTAGTTGACAGTTTGTTATTATTGTTGTTGTTGCTGTTGTATTGTTATTGCCATATGCCATTAGGCGAATCAATAAATATTTAATAATATTTGTTTATTTAAAATTATGTGAGCATAAATTATATAACAGCAGCAGCAGCAGTCAAATTTAAAGCAATCACATTTATTATGAAAATTTATGTGAATTTTAGCATATTGATCAGAATTATTAAAATTTAAATTAATTTTTTTTTATTTATAAATAAATTTTTTCCTTATCTTCCAATCAATTATGTATTTATAAATGCTTTGCAATTGGCAATCTTTATAATCCAAAATTTAAAATAAAATAGGAAATAGTATCCCATTCATCAATACTTTCTAAATATTATTATTTCCAAATTTCCTTTTACCATGTCCATAATATATTATCAATTATCAAAATATTTTAGCTTTGCACATCATTGAACCATATTTTTTTCAATTTCTGTTTGCTGTTTTTTTCCAAAACATATATTTCAATTAACATAGAAACCATTCGACCACAAATATTCTATATTTGATTTTCAATCTTATTAAATTTCCGCTTCTAAATTTTATCATAATTTAATGGCTCTCTTGTTTTTGACCAAACAAACGGAAACATAACCAGAAAGTGCGCAATTAGAAACATGCACAATGCTCTCTGAAACATAAACTGACCACACAAATTGCCCTTAGCCCAACCCAATACCCTTATTTATGTTACACTTAAAATACACACAAACAATAACAGACTCTGTAAAATGTTGTACACTTCATTAAATTTCCAATGGGCAAATATCAATTTACTAGAAATAAATTATTGGCATTTATGCTTATTATATTTAGCCTTCACTACGTGATTTCCATGTAACAATGGCATCTATATAGTCTTATGATAATTGCAACATAATTATGCAATGAGTTTGACGAACCTGAAGTGTCTGCTGGGCATTGTAGCAGCTGCAGGACACAATAATGTACAATTAAATTCTAAAGTGTTTTGATATGCGATACCACACAACATTGGAATAGCCACAACAATACAAATAATAATATAACAACAAGAAATAATATAGGAAATATACTCAATCCTTGGTCTAAGCCATGGAACAGCAGTTGTCTCATCTAAGCTCAGTAATTTTAATTAAGTGGGTGATTCAGGTGATTCCCCCCCATGTAGTATGTAGGTATATGTATAACATGTATTTATGCATGTGGTGTTGGTCCATGGGAGTTGATTACAATGATTGATAGTGAAAACTGACAGCAGGCTCTGGCTCTGGCTCTGTCCAGAGAGAGAGTTAGCTTCAACTAACTTATAAATGTTGCAGATATTCTTAGAATTTCTAAACTGGCTAAAGTTGGGACTTATAGGGATTGTGGCAACCAAAATGACAGCAGGAAACTGCACAAGATTGATCTGTAAAAGTAGTATAGCAATGTTTAAAGTAAACTTGCAATTTAGGGTACAGAATTTTAATTAAATGTTTGTTGCGACAAGTGTAGCATCCAATGCACAAAATAGCTATATAAATTTGTTAATTTAGTATGAGCACTTCCTAAACTTTCAACTCTCATAACTTCGTCAATAATTAACCAATTTTTATGTGGCATGTAATTTTGACCAACGTTTGGTCTCTAAATTGGTTTCTCATTCAAATCTTAAAATTAAATTTTTTCGACTTTTTTGGCTTTTATGACATTTGATTTATTTAGAGAAATAATTTCTAGATTTTTTAAGTTCATAACTTTGTCAAAACTCAAACGGTTTTATGCGAAATATTATTTTAATCACGATTTTAATTCTGATTTGTTTTGTCGTTCAAATCTGATAATAAAAATTTTTTTTAAATTTTTAAATTTTTTTTTATTTTTCATATATTTATTTATAGACTTTCTACACCTTCTTAAATTCTTAACTTAATTGACTGAATATTGGAATTTGTTTAATTTTCTGTCAGCTATTTTTAATGGCGTTAGATTGTTAAATAACAAGACTAAATTATATATACAAGTGTCAAAACATAAATTCTATTTAATTCTTTGAAAAAGAAGCAAGAATTGTCTATTATGTGCACCACAAAAATTCCAGTAGACAAATATTTATTTTGCAATTTAAATGCATACCTGAATGTGAGCATTACAGTTCAACTATGCGATTTACATTATATGATGATTCCCTTTGTTATGCAAACCCAAAAAATGTGAGCATTTTAACTTGTATCTCGCAAATTGACATCCGAACTGGTTGGGCTAACGCCCCCTTTTGGTTGTGGCACAAATAACGCCCCTGAATATTTCTGCATACACAATTAAATCGAGACAAAAGTGCAACAAAGATCAACAATGTTGAAGGATGGTGAGATAGAAAGGGAGACAGGCTTTTAATTGAAAATATTTGCAAGTTTGACAATGCAATTGACCGCAATGCAACTGCCACGAGTTACAGGCATGCAAGAAATGTATTTAAAAATACACAAAAATAAAGCACAAGTTGAAATACTCTGAAAAAGATTGCTTGATAAAGACATACCCAGTAGACTGGGCTAGGGAACACTTTGATATATTTCTCCATCAACTTCTTATATTAAAAACCAATCAAAAAAGCTGCAAGACTGAGAATAAAACCTTAAACCGAATTTAAAAAAAAAAATTTTAATTATGAAATATTTAGCTTACTGTTTTCCAATTAAATTTGTAATCCAATTTTTTACAGGCCTATTCTGATCTCCATCTAGGACAACATTTTGCTGAAGTGATTTTACATTTACATTTATTTTTACCCACTTGAGAGACCCCCTTTTTAACTCGCTGCAGGGTATTGAAAATGCAAAAAATAAATTGCCAAAAAATTGAAACTCAATAAATACCAAGAGTAGGCAACAGTAACGCCCACAAAATTGCTGTATAACAAATTTGCAAACCGTTTATTGATTGTACATTTGAATATTTTATTGCATTTACTGCTACCTGACACATTTGCAATGATGCCAACTGCCAAACACTTGCAATATTTTATGGGCAGACTTCTTCTTGGACACCTGGTTAGTAAAAGCTTGGGGAATTTGTAAGCAATAATTTGTCAGGCTGTGCATAGTTTAATTAAAATTCCTATTCAACAACAAAACTAAAATGAATTTCTACCTCTAAAATGCTCTCTTGCAACGACAAAACTGTCTTGTGACATGAATATATTTTGCAATTTATTTTTGTTCTTTTTTCTTCGAATATTTAGAAAATTTATTGTACTTCGTTTTCTGTACTGTGTGTAATCAAATTATGTGCACGGTAGCATATTGAAATTTTTGGTTGATTGTGGCTTAATTGTTTGAATAAAAAAAAAAACGAATGGAAATTGTGTATGCAAAAGTTTTCCCGCATTTAAAAGCAGTTGGAAAACCGCCAAACCGCTTGGATTATTTCCCTGGATATTACGCATACGTCACATGTGCTCATTGGCCAATGGGAAGTCATTTACAAACCATTTTAGAAAATGCAGGAACAGAATTCAAAAATACACACCATAAAATTTAGAGAATTTCCAAGATTTTCCATAAATTGCGCTAATTGGTTGACTTGATTTTTAAAAAAAAAAACTAAATTTATATTAAAATGTTTCTCTATATTAAATTGTAATGTATTTCAGTGATAATTATTCAAGCATATAAATTAAATTAATTGGTAAAAATGTAAACTAATTGTGTATGAAATGTATAAAATGAGACAAAAATTATTATATTTTTTTATAAAGAAATCTAAGTACCTGTTACATTAGCGATTAGAACTTGTTTTTAAATATATTTTCTATAATTTTTACTTTTTTTTGTACATTTTCTCTAATTTAAATGGTTTTTGTAAATAATTTGCTACGAATTACTTACTATAAAAATATTTAACACTAAACTAACTGAATTCTAGTTGAAATTGTTTTATAGAACATACGTAAAATTACAAAAAAAGAAAAAAGAGCCAAAAATGTTTGGCGAAGCGTCGAATGCGCAATGTTTGCCCAAGTGTGAGCTTCGGCTCATTTATGAAAATTAAATTTTGCCCATTTTCAAATTATATACATATGTATATATGTATATATGTACTTGTTCCCCACGGCAAATAGACAGAGCTCCAGCTAGATAATTCATTTTACCTGTGCCAACAAAAATAATTAGATATAATTCTCTATGTGTTTGCTCTTAAAGGCAAGATCTTTAAGTTGTTCATATACTATGAATGTATATATGTATGTATGTATGTATGTATGTATGTATGTATGTTATATGAATATGACATGTATGTAGGCGTACAGCAGCATTGTGTGGCAGTGGCAATTAATTAATGCTCATCAGGTTTTCTTAGGTTTGAGGCGATGTTGGTGTGGAGGCGCATTAAATTTGATAAGCATTTAAGCATGTTACTCGACACTTCCGCTGGGATATAAAGAGAGTTCAAGGGAGATGACATATACACATACAAATACACATACATACTCATAAATGAGCGACAGTCAACTAATGCACATCTGCAATGATTTATTATTAGGTAGCTAAATTATTCACGCATTCGCCGTTCGCAAATAAAGATTAATGATGGCATTTCACAAATTTTGCACGCCCAGCCGGCCAGCCTGTCATTCCGTCTATTTAACTGTCTCCTTCTCTGCTGCCCCGGCTCCCTGCTCAGCTCTGGATATCCCATTTACCATATGTGGTTTGTTTTTCAGCATTTCAGCGTTCCTTTGTGCAGATTTCCGCACCCAATCGTTGCATATAAGTAGAATTTTTGCCAGCTTCCCACACACAACTTCAACTTTCATACCAACCACATATATCCGCATTCGCATCCACATTCGCATCCGCATCCAACGCCCATCGCAATTCAGTTGTGCGTAAAATTTATGCATATGTATGTAGACGCGTGTTTGTTTTTTCAACAGCTCTGTGGGGACCTGGGGGCATCCTCCATACCACCATCTCCTGCCCACCCAACCCTCTGTAGTAACCCACAAAATTCGTTGAACTTCATCAGCAACTAGGCACGGGTTTGTATTTGATCCATGATATGTAAATTCTTTTCGGGAGCACTGTGGCTTAACCTCTGACGAGCATGAACAAAAAAAAAAAAATTATAAAAAAAAAATAAAAAATTCCCATTAGAGTCTGGAATTTTTGAAGCCAGCGGGGCAACAGGTTTTCGAGTTGCAAAATTTTTAGCTGAATATCAAAAATTTTAAGCTGTTCAGGTCGAGTTCATTTTTCGTGATTTAGAATAACAAATTTGCTGTAAATCTTATATTTTAAAAAATGTAGAAAATATTTTTTTAAAATTTAGTTAGGTGAAAATTGACAAAAACATATATT
This sequence comes from Hirtodrosophila alboralis, assembly GCA_035043045.1. Classification (NCBI taxonomy): domain Eukaryota; kingdom Metazoa; phylum Arthropoda; class Insecta; order Diptera; family Drosophilidae; genus Hirtodrosophila; species Hirtodrosophila alboralis. The sequence goes on along the minus strand of JAWNNH010000233.1, from coordinate 996,775 downwards.
CCTTTAAATATTCTATTTTATATGCATTGGGATTTAAAACTTTACACTTTTCCATATTTACACGCAAATATGTTTGGATTATTTGCGCATTATTAGCTTTTCAATTATTTAATTAATAAATATTTATTTAATTCATAATAGTTGTTAAAAGGTTGCATACAGATTAGGAACTTAAAATTATTTTCTATATTTCAACCTCAAATTATAATTTGAAAATAATTTTTTTATTAAATTTTAAGCTTTCATTGTGGTGTAAAAAGACTTTACTAATTATAAAAAATCAGCATTAGGATTGTGTGTTTTATTTCCTCTTCCAGCAAGATTTGCATAAGTAAAACTTCGTTAGTATTCATATCTATTTTTATATCATATCATCTACCAAAATACATATTTACCAAATAAAAATGCTTCTGAAAATTCAACAGACTTTAAATTATTTAAATAAATTTTTTTCCAGTTCAAGAATTTTATTTTTAACTTTAAGGCAGATTTTAATATTAAAAAATAAATAAAAATAGTTTTGATATTTTTCTAAACTGTTTATTAATAGCAAATTTCAGAATACTCTTTTCAAATAATTTATCATATTATCTAACAGATTTAAATAAACTTTTTAGACCCAACAGCTACACTATTTGCAAGTTTAACTTAAACACTGAAACTTCAATTGGTTTAACTAGGCTTGAAGTCGCCCTTCAAAGCTGACTACATACCAACTCCATTTGGCTGCTATTTATAAAGCCTGTCTAAACCAATACACAGAAGGCTCCACTCAGCCCCCCACCTCTACTTAAAATCTAACAAGCTGAATGTGACTAACTTAGGCATCCCAACCAGAAAAAAAAAATACCTGGGATTTAAATGCTATTTACACAGCTTTCAGCTGTCCAACAACCTACACGCAACAGTAGCAAAACTCAAATCCATGCAACAGCCAATACATATATGTTATATATAGAGATGGGGTATGGGATAACCAGGTGTTAGAGGGTCTCCCTAAAATGACCCAAAATGTGAACCCATCTTCCGCTGCTAATGCCCAACTAGTGTTGACCTTTTATGCCATTGTCTGGGCACGTAGTACTATGTGAAAAGGGCTACAAATGTGACACTGTGTGCCCCGAAAAACCTGTCCGAGATTCAACTGAAAATTTCACACACCTGTCGTGGCAGACTGAGATTGAAGCCACCTGCAACTGAGACCCCAATTGAGGCTGAGGCTTGTGGCTGCTGCTCTGTGTGGCATCGACTTTGGCTCTGAGAATGTTATTATCTTGACACATGTGTAACGGCTTTGTTTTCGCCCTTTTGCACACAAAACAAAAACAAAAAATAAAAATGTATTCATCTGTTACAACAACGATGAGTAAAGAGGCTTTTGTTTGCCTTGACATCATGCCCCAGAGCAAAAGCAGGCGCTTGTATGCTGCGTGTTGTTAATGCATGTTGAGTCCAGCTTAAGACACAATTTGAGTCCTTTTGCCAAAGAATATTCGTTTGATGTTTGCCGAGCAGCAAAACCTAAATCCATTTAAACAACTCCCTTCCATTCATTTACCTGGGGACAAAATGAAAATCTACCAGCTCCAAGTTCTATCTGTATGTGTAGAGATTCAAGCCTTCTTCCCAAGTGATTAGCTCGCAACTTGGTCCCTTCTTCCTAGAAATCCAAATATAAATTTACAAGTATTAGGTGAAAGCCATAAAATATAATATAAAGGCAGTTAAATAACATACATATGTATGCTACAACAATTTAACAATATTTTCTAAATAAATTTATTTAATTTAACCATTCAGTTATGTATCCATCTATGCAATTATCAAAAAATCTATACAAATTATAAAAATTACTGGAAATTTGGATTCTTACCAAAAAGTAGAAAAATTAAATTTATATATAGATGGACATTTTTTAAGCTTAAAAATTTAATAGAATATAAATTTAATTTAATAATATTTGTGTCTCAAGAATCTGTTTTTTTTTTTATTCATATTTTATTTATATAAATTACCAAAAAATTGGCTTCTTTTCTAAAATTTTAAGCGAAGCATTTGGCCCCAATAAAAACTTACATTATTAAATTGTTCAGCATTAAAAATTCAGCTGAAAATTCATCTTTTTTTTAAATCAAAAACATTGTTAAATTAATTTTGATTAGTCTTTTTTTTTAGAAATTGGTAACTCAATAAATTAATAACCTAAAACCGATAATATCAACATATTTATTTAGTCACTTTCTTAAATAAAATAGAAATTGTATTAAACTATTATTGCAATAGTTTTTGACAAAATATTTAGTGTTTCTTAAAAGTATATTGCTACAAGTTTTAAATACTATATCCCTCATAAAAAATAACCTACAAAAGCTTCATGTGCTGTAGCGAAAGATTGATGATTAGTTTTATTTCAGCTCCAAATATTTTTTTTTTATTTAATATTTTAGTAAATTTCTTTATTCCTGATACCATGATTATTTAATTTAAAAGCATGCACTAGAAATTGTCAAAAAAAATCATTACAACTCCCTAATGCTTTATGGACAGCACAGATTTTGTATTCTTACTCTTACCAAATATTATATAAGCATTCAAGTTGTTGGCTTTGCCTGCTGTTGCCTTTTAAAACTTATATACAAAAATTATACCATTTTATCCAATGGGAACGGCGAAAATTGATGAAATTGATTTCCACATAGGTAATTTTGTGCCGTGGCACAAAGTTTTCAGTTGCCAGCTGCCAACTTGCAACTGCCACCTGCCACCTGCCATCTGACAACTGCAACTCCTGGCTGACCTCCCACTAAATATTTGGCCATCCATCTTGGCCAGGCAACAAGGCCAAGGCATGCAACGTGGTCTATTTGTTGTTGTCCTTGTGGAAGCTCCCTGCGGGCGCAGACGTCGCCATCAACACGAAGCAAACATTTTCCAGTCTCAGCCTTAACTTAAAAGTAGTATACGAGAGATTTTTCATTTTATTTTATTTTTATTTTGCTTGCAGCACATTATATTTCTTTTCTCAGTTGCAACAAATTGTATGACCTGGCAAGAGTCGTGTGCACATTGGGGGTATGCTGGATTGGGCTAAATTGTGGCATGATGTGGCATCCACACTAACGACAGTTTATAAAATATTCAACTTGGCTGCTTAGGGGGCAACCAGTCAGCTCCAGCTCCTTGTCTACCTGAATGCCAGTTGCTCGCTAAAAGTTTTTAATGAATTTTTTAGTAAGCTAATCGAAGTCACTTTTAGTTGAAAAATGCATTAAATAACGCAGCACGTGTGCAACTGGGCGTATGCGCAATTCAAAACAACTATATAATACTTATATCATTTGTGGGGGCAGAGATTCCATTTTAATATTTATGCCTGGTCAGTCGGGTGAAATATATAAGTTTCCTTAAATCCTACGTAAGCATAGCAAGCTTATTAGATTTGTCTAGCTTAGACATTGAATCCTCGTGAGTGCTGCCTTCCGAATAAACCAAATTGATGCTTAGTATTTGCCAAGAGCTAAAAGTCTGAGGAAGTATTTATTAATCCTGCTTACCAACAAGCTGATATTTTGTAGTTCTTAAAGTTTGCAGAGCTATTAGAAGTATTTAAATGATGTTGGTTGTGCAGTTGTTTAAAAAAGACAGCAACTAATTTATATATTTTCATTTCAAGGATTAAGTGAAGAATTTTGTAATAGTTATATAACTATTTCAATATATAAAATGGGAATAATAAATGGAAGATTAACAAGTTATTTTTTACTTCTAGAAAAAACATTTTTCCGTAAGAGCAATCTTAATAAATATGACCCAAAGGAATCCAGAGCAAAAAATTTTTTTAGACTTTTACCTATCTTAACTTGGCCAAAACTGATCCAATTTGAATACGGTATATCGTTTTGATCATGGTTTGACCTCTAGATTTGTTTGTTTCTAATGTAAAAATAAATTTAAAAAAGTTAATTTTATTTATTTCTATGTAGGCCAAATTTCAAACGAATTTTATTCGTTTCGATCATTATTTATTATATAAAATAATTTTGCACTCCCATTTATAAATACAACATTTTTTTAGGTTTTCTTATAGTTTTTTAACTTGGGGTTTCTTTTATTTATAGTTTCCTCTTTAGTATTATAATATTTATATTTATTTTAAATAGTGCAATTTAAGCACCATAATCTGTTGTGTGTATAACAAAACAATTTAAGTTAAATTTTGCCGCAGTTTTAGCCAACTTATTAGCAAAGTGAATTGATTTCTTGCCCCTCCTTGTCGTCCTTGTCAGGCCTCTGACAGGCAAAGTGCCAACTGTCCTTTGGCTTCGAAGTAAAATAGCAAACAGGAAGTTGAGAAAAAAAGCCTGAAAATGCTGAGGTGTATGTATATGTGTGTGCTTGTTTGTGTGTGTGGCCAATGTGCTGTCAGCTGGCAGACCAAAAGGCATGTCACGGTTCGCTGAGCTCATGTCACACACGGCGTATGCATAATTTAGTGCAAATTGTTGAGCATATTTTTGGAGAGAGTAAACTATATAAGCTATATAGAGCGATTAATTTATTCAACGTATACAAAATATAAGACAACTATTTGTAAACTTGTAATTAAGTAAGTTTCAGTTTTTGGTAGCCAAAGGAATTTCCAAGGCAAGCAGCTAAAATAACTTAAAAATATTTTTCCAATTAATTTCACCTGAGCTACAGAGCAGCAGCAATTTATAGCAACATTTACAGTGCCAACAGACTCTGCGCATATTTTGCTTGGCTTATTTTGCTTTTCGAGTATATATAGATATATATCTTAGCTCTGATATCTTATTTCAGGCAATTGCAGCTGCCACAGTAGCAGTTGCAGCCCGTTTGCTGTGCAACAACTCAACGAATGCCCTGGGTTGTAATTTCAGTTGCAGTTTTCTCTGCTATTTGATTGTTGCCTTCCTTAACTTACCTTACTGCCGAGTTACCTTACCTTACCTTCCACCAGAAAACCCCATCCGTTCCGACAACTAAGAGCTTCAATTATACCCTCTGACAGACATCACGGTAACGGATACGGGATCGGGGTAAACCGGGGTGAGCTTTTAAACGGGAAAACGCATCGTAAAACAAGGCAAACATTTTTGTGATATTTCAAGCGCGCACTGCGTGCAACTTTACAAGTTTTGTAAGTAGCAACATGAGTATAAAGATGAGTGTGAGTGTGAATATGAGTGTGAATGTGAATATGAGTATGAGTTTTTGAGTTTGTAGTTTTGTAGCTGCTAACTAGCCCAAGTGTGCACTTCTTGCGTGCCCTGCAATTGAGCTTAGTTAAATAACAAGTTGCAGTTGTATTTTGATTGCTAATCAAACCCATTGGCCAGAAGGCATCGCTTGTTAGCTGTAACTGAAGCAAAATATACACGTTTGTTTACTTTACCCCAAAGTAATAATAACTTGATTGTTTTGGTTTAAATTATGAAACTGCTGTAGCAAACAAATGAAAGTGAAGAAGAACAAATCAATGTATGAAAATTTACCAGTATTATAAATATTTAAGCAATTTATATAAATTTAAACACTTGATTTCAAAATAAAAGGTCAATTTATAGACTTAAAAAAGCTTTCTAATCCATATAAAAATATTTAATTTGGAGTTTTCATTTAACAACTCAAATAATCTCCTCAGAATAATTTAAAAGCCATTTCGTGTCATTTTATATTATTGTTGCCAATAACACTAGTTTACAGCAGTTATTATAATAGAATCAATAATTTATTTAAAACAAAAAACACATTTTTGTCAAATAGTTTTACATCTACACAGAACCAAAAAAATATATAAAATGTTTATTTATATATATAAAAATTAGCAAGGAAGAAAATGCAAATATTTATTGGACTTAAACTCGATCCAGCTAAAAATTCAAAATTGTTAAAAAAAAAAAAATAAACATTAAAATGCAAAAAAAAAAAATTTACTTCAAATATTGAATAAAAGAATTAATTTTGAATATTAAATATTTTATGCACCATTCTATTTTCAAGGCCTTGATTATGTTCAGTTCTTCAATTTATTATGCAAATTTATGCATTATATCTGCATTTTAGTTTAACTTAATATTTATTTATTAAATAACTATTGTATAATTGTAAAAGATTGTGCAAAAAATTACTGTGCAATTTGACATGTCAAACAAATGTTAATGCTCATTTCAACATAATTGATAAAATTGTACAGCCAATTTTTAGACTTTAAATTTTTGGCTTAAGGTATATTAGCGTTAATGAAACTAAAGACGTCTTTACATAATTTAGTTAAAACTATTCTCTTTAGTTTTTTTTTTTTGGTTAACATTGATTTGCCATTTTAATTACTTTGGTAAATTTAAAATATATACATTATTTTAAGTAATTTATTTATTGCACATTTGTGGAATAACGCAACACTTTCAACACATTCCAAATATGCATTTATCCATAAAGCATAAAAATGTTTAAATTATACTTTCAACAAAACTATTGTGATTATTTAAATGCATAACTGCATATAACTATTTAAAAGCATAAAAACCGCACAAATAACATTTAGATTTATTTGTATTTATAAAATGCGTAAATGTGCTTAATGCATTTGAACTGTGGAGAGCTAAGAATATCTGAAGCTGAAGCTGAAGACAAGTCCTGGCAGTTTTGCTCGTTTACAGGATAACAGAGCCAACGAAGCGAGCAAACCGCATGCTCGGTTATTGGGAAGTCTGTTTAAATATTTGAAAATCCATTAAGCATATTGACAATGCCAATGTATGTTTGTGTGTGTGTGTGTATCTGAGTGTCTGTCTGTCTATCTGTTGGATTAGAAACTGAATTTGAATATATGTATTTGTATAGTATGTATGTGGGGGAATTTCTTTTGCTGCTCCAGTTGCGCCTGAATGGATCATTAGTGCAGCTAATGGCGCAGTCAATAAAATTACGGCCCATGGCCACGCCCACTATTTGAATTTGAATATGAATCGAGTGGGTGTAAAGTGAGGGGGAGAGGGAGAGAGAGGAAACGGAAACAGTAGTCGGAGAAAGAGCTGGAGCCAAAAGCCGCAGCCGCCGGCATTTCCGGGCAGTCGAAAGGCGGCGCCAAGGCAAGACATAAAACGGATTTATTAGGTCATTGCTAGAAGGGAAAAATTCTGGCATTGGTTTCTAGGTACTACATTTATATATATACATATATATATACTCTGGCATATATTTTTCTTGGGTATCTGCTGTGTAAGCACTCTATGATAACAATTTGCTTGGGCCCTCTCATTATTCTTAATATTTTTGCAAAATACGAAAAACCAACTTTTGGGCTGACAATGAAATTGTGTTATTTGTAAATTGAAAAGCTTCGCTTCGGCGACAGCAGCATAAGATTAACTGGCAGTCTGGGTATTATTCTCTGTTAATAGCTTTAAATTCACAAAATATCAGAAAAAAAAAAGTTTGGAAAATATTGTAGACAAAATTTGTTTATTTTATTGATATGATAAGTTTTAATGGTTAAAAAAATTAAATAAAATTTATAAAGCTATTAAAAGGATGGCCGCCAGTAATTAGCACAAGAATGATACGTTTTTTTTTTTTGGGAAAAATAAAATAAAATATAATAAAAGTAAATAAATAAAGTAAATAAGTAAATAAATAATAAAGTTCATTTTAGATTAATACAACAATGTATTTATCCAGCGTTACCCCATTTTTATATGGATACATAATTTTACGTTTACGTGAAACAATTTTTTTATATTACTATAATTATTTTAATAGTTTTATTTACAATCTATCTTTAAAAAATATATATATTTTTTTTTTGGTATTTTTGGAAATTGTGAAGACCAATTTTCCAATTTGAAATAACTAGCAACCTATATATTGATTTCTACAATTTGAATTCGCATTTGAATTAGTTTTTCGGATTTACCAGACAAAACCATGATATAATTTTTATCGGAATTCAAAACAGTTAATTAGCATGAATCTGAATAAGACTTGTATATCTCCAGGGTATTTATAACAAAAGGTTAAAAAATTTAATTCTATTACAATTGAAAGACTGCTTGAAAGTTTAAACTAGACTCACAATTTATACCGCAGTCAAAGAGTTCAGAGTACGATTTAATTTAAAATCTATTCAAAAATTTATTAATAAAAAAAAAATAATTTTAAATCGGTTGAAAGCCCACTTTCTTTTACAACTTAATCAATTTAAATCGCTTTATAAACTAACCACATTTGAAAAGCTATTTCGATTTATTTATTTTTTTGTTCTTTTTTTTTAAATCATAGCAAGGGCTTACAACTTTTTCCATTTTGGCATATTGTCACAAAAATGTAAAATTCATTGGGGCATTTATAAGTAAATATATATGTAAATATAAATATATGAATAGTATGTATATATGCATATAAATATGCATTTTATTTCAATTTAAAGTTTTTAATGAGTTTTTGTGCATTCAGCGCTAATGCCTTCACGTGTGAGTGTGTTTTTGTGATTCTGAAGCTGCCAACTTGTTATATGCCCTGTGGCTTTGCTATTTTGTTTGGCTACCAAATTTTTGCGCAGATTTAAGCAAATTGAAATTAATTTTGTGAAAATCTAAATTCAATTTAAATGTCACACACAACAAAATTGCTCGCAACAATATAAAATGGCATAAACCTTCGCTAATTGGATATTAAATATTTTAAGCATTTTTATTATATGCATGCACATTTTTGGATGCAACACCAAAAATTTCAATTTAATTGCGATCATAATATAAAATTGCAATCGTGACTAATCTATAGAAAATCATTCTAAATAATAAAAGTGCAACGCAATGAAAAATTAATAACAATTTTGTAATCACACACAATGGGGGAAAAACATGATTGAAATGACCAACAATAGGCAACAATTCGCCAGAGTGGCAGTGAATGACCAATGTCCTTTTTTGTGCCTGCCTGTCTGTCCTGTGTGTCCTTAACATGGGCATTGTTGTAGCTGAGGCTGGGCATTGGAACTGTGAACCACCCGCTGACAGGCATATCGATACAAAAGTGGTACACAGCCCATAGTCTGACATTAATGAGCATTGTCGAAAGTTGCACCACAATTTGCCTGTCACTCAGTTGGGTTTTAGCTGGGGCACAGATCCTTTTTGGACACGCATTGTCCTCTACACTCTCTGGACATTATACTGATTTGCCTTTTAGCGCTTTAAGCGCTTTTGTGTATGGTATAATATGCCTGTCACACCATGGGAAAAATGAATAGAAAGACTGTCCTGGTTGCATTTACTAGAAATGCTCAATCTGACACATGACTTAATTGGTCTTTCGTTTACGGAATCGATCAAATCGCAAGAACTGTCAGTATTAAAAATAAGGAAAATATATTTTCTGTTGAATAATTATGCATTTCGTGACCAATAATAATACTATTTTTGCTAGGGTATAATAAAAATAAACCTCAAATTATAAAAGTATGCGAAAATGAAAGAAAAAAATATTTTATTTATTTCCTCATTCCGAACTGTTTTAACATCATTTCGCGCTAATTAATTACATTACACATTATGTTGATTTTATAATTAAATATTTATTGGCTCCACTTCAACTTTGCTGGGTGCAAAATTTTTCTTTTTTGCCTGTATATTTTAAAGGATTTGAATTGTGGTAAAATAAATTCAATCAAAATTTAACTCACTTCAAAATTAAGTTTATACCTAAATCATAAAATTGTTTCACTTAAGCAACCTAACAAAATCTAAAAAAAATCTATCGATTTTTCAGCAGCAGCTTAAATCAAAAATGCAAGTTTTTTTTTTATATAGCACTAAAAAAACTTACTTACTTAATATTATTTTCCGGCTATCAATAAATATTTGAAGTCACATATTAATATATTTATTTGATTAAAGTTAACATTTTATTAAATAAATACCTTCATTTGCGCAATAATTCGATTGACTTTGCGCATTAAGCATACGCCGCGTTGCATAATAATGGGGAACAATTAAAACTGCAATTAAATGAACAAGACTTAAATGCAATAAATATAAATAAAAATTATTAATAATGAATTGATTGCACTTATTATTTGTTGAATAATAATAATAAAAGAATATGCAAAATATGCTGTGAGGCGTTAAATTTTAATGCTCTTTGCAGTGTCATGCTATTAAATACCATAATATAAAATAAATAACGTTTGGCAAATTGTAATTATGTATTATTTGCCAATGCGATGGCCAATGGCCTTAGCAATTAATCACCAAATAATTTGTTAATTTTAATTTACTGCTTTGAGTGCTGTAAACAGTTCACTGAGCACACACACACACACATACACATATTGCTTACTGACACAATTGCATAAGCAGTTTATATGCAACGTTAATTAAGATTTAATGCTCAGCGAGTTCTCTTTTTGGAGGACATACAGCACCGCCCAAATCGTTCAGTCCAGGACCCTTGAACCGCCCACATTTGCCATTTTATGTCTCTGTGTACGTAATTAGGCGACAATAAGCATTTAATACACATTTTCTGTAACATAAAACACTCAACATATATCGTACACACACTCAAATGAATTAGAAATGTTCCAATATTGTTATATCTGTGACATTGTGTCACAGTGACTGACAAATCCTGATTTTAATGGACGTTAAGTATCAGATATTGAGTCACTGTTTAGTTAAATATATATCTATGTTAGTAAACAGTCTCATAACACTTAACAGTCACAGTTCCGAGATTAACAGCTTTTAATACAATATTTACACTAAACAAACGATTTGTTAATCAAATATTGCAAATTAGAAAAAATAAAAAAATAAATGTGTAAACTGTATATTAAAATTTAAACAAAAAATATAAAAATAAATAAATAGTATATTAAATTATATTAATTACATCTGAATAAATAATATATTACAAATTTTAAGCAGGAATATTGATTGGCATAAACACACACTCTGATATTTAACACTGTTAAAAATATAAATAGAAAAAATAACTAAATAGTATATTAAATTATATTAAATAAATCTTAATAAATATTATATTGGATTTTTTTAACAGAAACATTGATTGGCATAATCACACACTCCGGCATTTATCACTATTGTTTAAAAATAAAAGTCACAATTTGCCTCATCTCTAAAATACACACACACATATTTAGATACACCCACATGATTCCAATTAGTTTGGCTTCTGTTTACGTTTGGCTTTAATGCCACGCCCGTTAAATGCACAAGCATATAAATAGTACATAGATATATCCTGGCAATTGAGCATTATTTCTGGCCAAACTGCAATTTGTTAGCTAATTTAAGGCCAACAGCCGTATTGGGGCAATGTACACCCAAAAATAAACACACTCCAAAACACTCTCTGGCTATTGACTATATGGTTAGAATGGCGTCTATATGGCGCAAACTGCAATTAAAAATTATCTGCGATTCGACAAACATTGAACATTAAATACACTTATAAAAATAAACGCATAAATAGTTGTTTGCAGTGTATTTGAGTACAAGTGTGTGCTTGATTTGAAATATATAAAATGAGTATTTGTATGAATTTCGTTGTAATTACATTTAAATTGTAATTACATTTAAAAAAATTAAATTGACTTTGAGGAGTTTTGTGATAGCTAAAATCTTTTAAAATATATATATATATATATATATATATATATATATGTTAAATAAAACACTTTTTTTTAAGAGCTAGTTTCTACTTCTACAAGCATAATTTATTTATTAAGAAAATTTAAAAGAATTTTTTATGGTGCTAACTTTTGTGCTAACTTTTGTGATACTATTTTTTCTATTTTTAATTTTCTATTTTCTACTATTTTTTCATTTATTAAGTTGTGCTTTAAATATGCATATTTTTTGTGACAATTGAATAATTTATTCTAAACATATATTCATCTATATAACCTACTCGCTATAATTGACTAAAAGTGCTAAAGATATCAGAATATGGCATTTAAACACTAATAAACTACATGCAGCTAAATTTGATAAGTATATAATTTGCAATTTCTACATATTTAAAAAGTCTACTTCTTGCATATTTCTACGTAAAATTGTTTAAGTAAATTTTCTATATTTTAATACAAAAATTTATTTAAAACGATCAGCCAGATTCATTTGCTGCACAATAGTCATAACGCTGAATGCAAATTTAGCCATCTGTAAAAATTTTAAATATATAAAAAAAATTTTAAACTTAGAAATATTGCTAAAATATATAAACTTACCTTAATATTGGTATTCATTGAGATTGGAAAAATGCCGCCAGCTATAAAATTAATTGGTTGTTGAATTTGATGTAAAAATATTTTCAATGTTGATTTATATTTTGGTTCAGCACCGACCCAATGTGATTCTGCCAATTTATTGGATAAATCCTCACAATCCTCGACAATTAAATCACAAAGAAAACAAAATGGAAATGTTTCCGTTAGCAGTGCACCAAAATATATCGTAGATGAAAAACCCGTATAGATATCCAAAAAATTTCTCAAATTGATCATAGTTAAGCCCAGGACAATGCCAATCAATAGAAATTGTACAAAAATTGTGCGTGACATGACAGGACGCATTAAATTACAGCATCTATACGAAAAAGCAATAAAATAATAAATTTTAATTAAATTTAAAATCCAACTTACTTTAAAATCAACTTGTGATAAACAATGCAATGCACCAATTGCTCATAGTTCTCAGCTTCAGTTTTCTTCGGATCGCTACGTAGATTTGATACATGATCCTTTAGAATATCAACATGAGCTCGAAATATAATCATATAGACAACGGTATAGGCATCCGTAATTAAATCCGTAAATACAGCCATGCCAACAACAAATAATTCGAGTATAGCTTGAAACCAAAATCTTGTCAAGCCATTACGCCAATCAAACATTGGATTATATACCATCCATGGGGGTCTGCCCATTATAATACCAGATATAAACATTGATAGAGTATAGCCCATAAATAATTTGGCATATGCCAAAAATGCATAATTCGATTGGGCAACAGCTTTATGCATCTTTTGGCGATCTTCATCACTTTGCAGCTGTTTATCCAATTCATTTAACATTGATTTTGTCTGATGTAAACGCGAAATTAAAAATAATACAATAATACTTCGAATTGTCACTCCAGTTGCCTCAATCCACAGCTGTAGTACAGCTAAGAATTCTCCGGGTGTAAATTGACTTAAATTGTGCACAATACTCAACAAATAGCCAATTGGCAAATATATTGTTGAGAATGTAAATACCACGCAAGTCCAAATTAAATAAATATATTTAAATTTTCCATTTTTTGGTGGCGTCCATCCAGCAATCTTCATGCCACGATACAAATACGTGCAACATTCCTCAGAACGCACTCGATCCGTAATCGGAGCTGTTGTCGAAAGTTTAAATAATACTCCACTCATTGTTAATGTCACTGTGAACCAGAATACAATAAACTCAGCGCTTTTATATCGAGGATACAATAATTGATTCGATTAGTTATAGATAACTATGTGATTCCATTCAGCTGTTTAATTAGCGCGTAGGTGTTAAACACACCTTTTGTTAATTTGACTCAACTATAATTAGGCAAAACTGCTTGCAAAAGTTTTTTTAAAATTGTTGCAAGTAACAATTATCGATATATGAGTTGCTACAAGTTGTTGAGGGTAACACAAATGTTAGACTTAAACTTTTTTTAATGTCAAGTTGCAGAGAAGTTATTTTAAAAGTGTTATAAAAAACATACTATTTAAAGGTATTTTTTAAACAAAACAAAAAAATTATTAATAAAACTTTTTTTTTTTAAAAGTTGCGCAACTCTTCTTTGGAACATTGGTTGAGAATTAAGGAGAAAATAATAAATAACAATAAAAATGTTTTTATATATACTTTTATTGCATACATTTATTGTATATATTTGGCGTATATTAACTCAATTTTTTTTGGTTTTTTTTTTTTTGTCTAAATGATGGAAAAATGTGATATCAAATAAAAATCAGTTTGCAGTAAATTTTAAATAAAATATAAAATTTACTAAATATTCGTAAGCCATTTTTTTAAATAAATATTTAAATGTTACCAAATGTGATTTTCATCTTTTGATCATAACATTAATTTAACTAAGGTAAATTGTTTTTGTTTTTTTAAGAATTATGTGTGTAATATTGATATTTTATATTGAAATTTTCAAAAGGGTTGTAGATTTTTTAAATAAATATTTACCTGACCTTAGTCGAACTTATCTCTCTTTAAAATTGATGCTATTTAATATTTGATAATAAAACTAAAATGACCATCAATTCTAACTCTAAGTTGAATATAAAATCAAATCGTCTTTTGTTTTAACATATAAATCATTTGCAGAAAATATATTCAATTATGGAATTTAATGCAGAGAATCAGAAAATATTTTAGGAAATATATTAAATTTACTTACGCAATATTAATGAATTTTGTGCAAATTATTGAAAATACAATTTAAATCGCATTTTGATAAATTTGGTAAAACACTATTTTTTATATCTCATTTTTCAATAATAATTTATAAATATATAAAATATACTTTCGAGATCGTCTAGAACCGAATTTAAAGAAAATTATGTTTTTCAATTCCAAAAGTATTCTATTTTGTTGAATTGATTGGTAAGTGGAAATCGAAAGTACCCTAAAATAGTTCGCAAATGTGTTGATCCCATAAGGAAGTCTGATATTACATATATATAATTGCTACGTTTACAAATAAATGACATTAAATAGAGTCTTATTTTTGTAGAGTTATTTAAGGCTTCTATATTGAGTATATCTAATCGTAAACCGAAAATTAATCTATTGCTGTGTAATTAATTTGGTCATAATTTGTGGCGTAAATGTAACTTCACAAACTTGCATCAGATTAGTAATTATGTAAGCCGCACAACAACTCACACTCACACACTCATACGCCGAAATGCCAATAAATCCGCGCATAAATACAAATTACACAGAGAGAGAGAGAAAGCGCGTCAAGGACTCGCAGGATACAAACAGAGGCGCACAATCAGGAAAGCAATATCAATTTACTTTGGGGGCATTGGGGGCAGTCAAAGGTTAAATAAAAGTACACATGCATAATGAAACTGTTTTCTCCGAATGTCCTTTTTGGGTCGTCCTTAGCTCTCCACTCAATGCTCATTACTTATGTTTTATGACATGCGGCTTAGTTTATGGGCCATGGCATTTTGATATAAAAGCCATTTAAGATCCCACCACACCAGACATGAAAAGCTGCCTCTAATCACTGACTAACGAACTTTTACTTATCCTTATTCCCCCTCTCTCCTTCTCTCTCTCTTCTTCCAGACAATCATACGCGAAATGAATCGCCTGGGAATGATGGTGGATCTGTCACATGTCTCCAAGGGCACAATGCGCGATGCCTTGGAGGTTAGCGAGGCACCTGTCATATTCTCCCATTCCTCCGCCTACGAGCTATGCAATACCAGTCGCAATGTGCAGGACGATATCCTGCAATCCTTGGCCAAAAATGGTGGTCTTGTCATGGTTAATTTCTATTCAAAGTTTCTATCATGCAGCGACAATTCAACGGTGCAGGATGCAGTCGGTAAGTTGCAGTTGAATAGAGTTTTTTCTCAAAATAAAATATTTAATTTTAGGTATTTTAATTAAGCTATAAAAAATTGTGAAAATCGTTCTTAATTAAATAAAAGAATTTTTAAGCATTAATAAACAATTCACATTTATTTTATCCAATCACTATTTTAAAATTTAGGAAAAGAAATGAATATACATTTTTGTCTCTATATACAAATTCAATATATAATATTGTTCTCTTACAAGAATATTAAAGATTAATAATAAAATTTATATTTATTTATTAATAAATCATTTTAATTTTTCGAATTTATTTTTTGGAATTTAAGAAAAAAAAGTTTTTATTCACTTTCGACTTTATATACTAATTCAATTTAAATTTTTTGTTTTTAACTTTAACTCTTAAGAACCTAAAATCTTCCTTATTTGTTTTAGGAATTTATACACACACTAAAATTTATTTTTTTTAATTTGTTTAGAGTTTAATAAAATAGAATATTGTACTTTTAAATGAATTTTTACAAAAAACGAGTTTAAGAAAATAGAATGTCCTATTTTTAAATGAAATTTTTACAAAATCGTAATTTTTTATTTATGCAACATAAGAAATTTTCTTATTTGTTCACCAAAGTTTCTTTCAATTATAAAGTAATGAAATTTGTTTTATAAATTCAAAAGCAAATAAAATTTTTTTAAAAAATTTACGGAGAATTTTTTTCCCATTAAAGAATTCATAAAATTATTATTTTTTTCTCTTAACTGTAATTCAAGAATTCAAAATATTTTCCATTTTATTAGTTAAATTTCACTGAACATTTAGGAATTTATATGCATTTATTTTTATTTTATTTTATTTATACGCAAATTGTCATTTTTATTTTTGTCTATTTTGTTTGGAATTTAAAAGTGCAACATTTTCACATTTTTGTTTTTATGAAAATACCTGTTCAAACAAATGATTTTATTTTCTTTCTTTTCAATTTAACTTTCAATCTCAAACTAGTAAAGAATGCAATCAAATTATTTCTAAAGAATAAATTCTTATAAATTCACTGCAATTTTCTGCTCAAATTCTGCATAAGTAAGCCAACTGTGAAAGGCTTCTTCTCCTTTAGATTTTTTATTTTATTTTATTTTTTTTTTTGCTTGTGCACTTAACATCAAAATCAATCAACACCACAGAGTTGCTATGGTCTTTGTGGCATCGCTGATTGTCAGACTATTGTTTCAGTTAGTTCATTATTGCCTCTCAGCTTGTTCTGTTGGCTTTTCTTATGTCATTTTGTTTTTTTTTCTGCGATTGCTTTTGACACGCCATCAAAATGGCGGACGTAATCACTTCCTGTTTCATTGCCTTCATCACAATTCGGTTTTTTATGCCCTAACAGAGAGAGAGAGTATTATAATTTTGTCATAAGGTGTGCAATGCATTAAAATTAAAAAGCAGTTAATTTAATTTTTTATAGAGCTGTCTATCTGCTTAATAACTAAGGGTATATTAAGTTACTTAAGGGTATATAACCTTCGGCAAATCGAAGTTAAGTTTTTATTGTTTTTTCATTTTTACTTCTCTACAATTCCTTTTTTTTGTGGTTTATTTGTTGTCTAAAGCCACGTGATTTCTTCTTGCTCTCTTTTCATGGCATTGTCTGCGTTCTGGACACATTTCAAATTTGCAAAATTTTTAATAACGATGACTTATGACGATGATGGTAAAAACAACAACAATTCATTGCGCTCACTTAACAATGGCTCTTAATGAACTTGACAACAACAACAACAATAACAACGTTGAATGGCGAATTGTAAATGGTGATGGCAACCCTGTCATTCGATATCCTGCTGACCAAACAACAAATGCAAACGACACACACACAGCGCATATTAATCACATTAAGCGTGTCGCTGGCATCGATCACGTTGGCCTCGGCGCCGGCTACGACGGCATTAATTAGTAAGTAAAAGTCATTTATTTCACTTAAATGCGCATTTTGCCTTAACCGAATATCTACCACCCCCCACCAATACCCCCCTTCCCCGCAGAAACTTAAATCAAGTCTGTAACTGAAACTGAAACTGTGACTGGAGACAACCTCTCTGTCCAGGTGGTTTTTCAGTTATTAATTGATTCTATTTAAGTACCGCAGCTTAACATTGGCATATTGCGGCTCGTTATGGCCGCTGATTTTATAAATGGAGTAGGGGAGAAATTGTTGAGAAATATGTATATATAGACCTTTGAATTTAGCTCAAGAATTGAGCTCATGAATTCATTGAAAGGATATTTATCACCTTGCTTGAAATATAATTAGAATTGAGAAAGAAAAGAGCAAAAAGTTTTGATATATTTTTTATCATTAGTACGTAAAGTAAAAGAATTTATAATCTAAATTAAAAAATTTTAAAAATAATTTAATATAAAAAAATAAATTATAAACCCTTTAAACTTTGTATATTAATAATAATAATAAACATTGTAGCTTGTAACAATCCAAGTTTTTCGTACAAATGCAAATGGAAACATTTTTTATATAGTAATAGAATATATAAAAGTTAGAGATTTTTTATTTATTATTTTTTAATTTTCTAAGAGTAAAACGACTAAAATTGCAGTCACAGAAATTTGTAATATATTTAATAGATCTAATTTGTATTTTTTATTAAATGTTTTTTAACTTTCTTGAGTAAAAGGACTAAAATTGATTCTCCAGTATATTTTTAAAATATTTTAAGTCAGATATATTAAAGTTCGTATTTTTTATAAATTATTTTTTAACTTTCTAAGAGTAAAAGGACAAAAGTTGCAGTCACAGAAATTTTTAAAAAAATATTTGTATTTTTTTTTAATTAAAAAACATTCTGATTATCTCATAATTATTTTTCTTACTAATAATATATATTTAAATTTGTTTTTAATTTTGGTAGCGATTATTTCTTGTGAAATGCTAACAAATTATTTGTCCATGCAAATTAAAAAAACATAGATAAATATTATACATAGACAGAAATAACTACCAAAAAAATTCTTTAAACGAAGAAATGGTTATTATTAGCATAGAATTCGGCATAACTTAATTGACCAATCCATTATTTAACATATAAACTAAATATTTGGTCAGCTGCCAGATTTATTTCCGCCATAATCCATTTTGAAAATTTCCATAAAACTGATTTGATTTTCTCTTATTTGGCATTTGAATAAATATTTTCAGCACATAAAAATCGTTGCAATTTTCTTTTCACAAAAATTCAAAATGCTATTCATTCATTAGATTTAAAATAAAAAGCAAATATTATATCATACTGTATGTATTTCAATGATGGATGGCAAATGTTCATGTCATGCAGTCGTCGTGTCTTTCTCATCATTATCAACATTATTATTGTGATTATTGTGCTCTAGCTGTACTTCAATAGTATATGCATAACATTTGCATATATTTCCAATTCATTGCCCGCCAGGACACACTGAACTAAAACAAACAAATATATGTACAGCTGGAAATTTGATAAAGCGCAAACCCAGATCACTATCATCCTGTATATAGGGGGAGAAACCTTTCCATACCTCACATTTGTTGCGTGTTTTTCAATTAAATATTTTTACTACATGCCACATTGTTGTATTGCCTGCACTTTGTTGTTGTTGCTGCATTTTACACATGCATATGAAAATTTTCAACAACAATTTTCATGTAAATCAATTTTCAAATGCAACGAACTTCATTTTGGTTGCCACGCTAAAAAAAAAAAGAAAATTTAAAAACACAAAACAGAAATTGCGCTTATGAATATTTATAGGCGATTTTTTCCCACACACACACACACACACACACACGACAGCCGAGAATGACACAATAAATAATCTAAAATTCTATAAAATTACAAAATGTCAAATGGTATTTTTCCGCTTCTCTACCGGCCCTCCCCCTTCCTCTCTCCCTGCCTTATAGAGTGTATTTGACATTGCATAAAACTAGCAACAATTAAAGCAGCTTTATTGCGGCTCAAATTGTTGTTAATACTGCATTTCATGGCACTTCAATGACAATTTACATACACATATTTTTGGTCAGGTTTTGTGTAAAATATTCGAGTGATTTTTATACACTGAATAAATTGCAAATTTATTAAATTTAGTATGTTATTGTATTTGACAGACAGACGAACAGTGCTGGATCGATTCGGCTTTTGATCCTGATCAAGAATAGCTATGTTTTATATAGTCGAAAAGGCCTTACTTGCATAGTTTTATGATTTTTATTTTTATTGGTTATAGAGTGGAATAAGAAATGTTTTTGTTAATGCAATTTTTGCATTTAATTTTATTTTATTAAGCTTGTCCTTAAAAAAAGAAATTTTTAATATAGCACATAATGCATTTAATATTCAATTTAACGCATTTAAAATATATCTTAAAATATTTTTATATTTTTAATATAGCATATAGTGCATTCAATATTCAATTTAACCCATTTAAAATATATCTGCCCTTATAATTTTTAATTTAATTTAATTTACCTTCAATGTGTTTGATTATTGTGATAAATTAAGCATGTAGAATGCGAATTGAATTTAAATTGTAGACCACAACCACAAATGACTAGATATTAATTTGTACAAAACAATGTTCACAAAATACACACACACACACACACAGATTAAAGAGCTGTGTATAGAACTGAAATATGTAGATACTTATAGAAATAGCCGCAGTATAGAGAAACAACCCAACAAACAATCAAAACATAACAAAACAACAAACCAGAAACACAAACTGCAAAAGCAAAGGCAGAGGCATATATTCTACGAGTTTGACATAAATTGTTTTGTGTTATGGCTTTTTGAAGCATGCTTCAAATATTTTATACTGGCATAATAAACAAATACAGGGTGTCAGAAAATTTACAAATCAAGAAATGAAAATTAAACTTACGAAAGTGTTCTTTATTTAATAAATTTGATTATTATAAAATTTTTATTTCTTTGTTATTTTAATAAGATTTAAAAATTAAATATCAAGAAATATTTAAAAATATTATAAAGTGAAAAAAGAACAAAAATTTTGTAATGGTATTGATGCTATAAATAAAATCTTTAAAATGCAAATCCAACGCTAAATAATTAGCTTTCATTTAAAATGTAATATAATATAGTAAAGCATAAAGTTCTGAGGCGAATGTTATAAAAACAGAATTTTTTTTAAATTTTTTCTAATTTTCCGTAAATATTGTTGTGTAAACAAAGGAAAAATTACATTTTACAAAAGAAAATAGAATAATTTCGTATATAATTTCAGCTTTCCAGGTAATTAGTCGTTTATTCTTTTCGATCTATGGATCTATGCGAATGTTTCAATTTTTTTTAAAGCAAAAAAAATTAAAATCCGCTTTTAACTTAATCTATTTTATGAGCCGCCAAATAAAAGCCGTATTTTAGGGCAAGAATTTAAGAATTTAACAAAAAGTTCAATTTATATTTAACTTCTTATAGAATTTTAATTTTATATAGTTTTATTTTAATAGTATTATCAGATTTATATTTTGTAAAAAGCCTGCACAATGTTTTAATACTACTTATACTAAACACCAAAAGTAAGAGTTTCAAATATTTAAGGACACCCTGTACTAACTTCAATACAAGTAGAACAATATACAAATATAATAAGTATTTCCATGTCATTTCAAATGTTTTGCCTAAATGCTGCATATGAAAGTAAATTATTATTTATTTGGATTTTCCTTTTTGCAAAATGGTCATAAGTATTAATTTATTATTTATTTAGCATTGTGTTTTCTTCTTGTTATTTATTTGCGGTTTGTGGTTGTGAATTATACATAAAATTCCCTTGACTACAGCTAAATGCGAACTGACTTTTGATTTAATTTCTAGGGCAAATTTATATATTTATTTTTTTATGAAAATTAAATTAAATGGGTGTATAAAGTTTGAGGTGTGAGCAGGAAATCAACGTGATTATTTAGGAATGTTTGGGTAGATCAAGGAGGTAGTTTTATTATTTAGGAAAATTTTCAATTAAAATGTCTATTAATATTTAAAATTTTCTTTTATTTTTCCTTATTATAGTACACCCAAAGGCCTAGAGGATGTTTCCTCATATCCCACGCTATTTGCTGAACTCTTAGGAGGTGGTTGGACCATCGATGAGCTTACTAAATTGGCTGGTGGCAATTTTTTGCGCGTTATGCAGCAGGTGGAAAAGATACGCGATGATAAAAAGGCTGCCGGGATAAAACCCTATGAAGATCATCCCAATTTTCGTACTGACGATCCATATAATTGTACATCCAGCTAATTAAATTTATAATTGATCAAATATTAGAGAGGTTGTACAATATATAAATATACATACATATATATAGAGCATGCAACACACGAAAAAATACAATTTTGCTGCATATATAGCATACATATATTGAATATTTATAAAATATTATATTTATAAATTAATTGCATAATAGTTATATATAAGTAAGTGGCCTAGCTATGGTTTGTATAAGCTTAAAGTATATACTAACTATTAAGTACTTTTGGCTAATTATTTTTTAGTTTTAGTTTTATAAACACTTTCGAATTTCCATTTTCATTTTTGTGACAATCTATAGACTGCCAAAAAATAAATATTAAAGAATACACTTAAAAAAAATGTTAAATAATTATTTAAAGACTTTTGCAAGCTGCTAAATTAAAAACGGTTTTCTGTCTACCTACCAAAAAATAAAGAAACTCCCATAATGAAATTTTTAAACTCAATTGCAACTTTTTAACTGGACCAAACACACAGAAAATAGAAAAAGAAATAAAACTATTATACACAAAAATATCAAAAATTGGTTTTATGTTTCATTTTATTTGTAATGTTGAACACTTGCAGAGATTTTAAGAGCATTTTAAATAATTGTGAAACGTATTAAAAAAGGGTTCCTTGATTCTTTAAAATCAGTCTGTCTATTCCTAATCCAGTCTCTCAGTTTTAGAGATATTTTGTTGAAATTTGGCAGAGATTATTTATTTGTAACTTTGAACTAGGTGAGATGTCGATCTGAAATTAAGAACGAATAATTTAAAAGCCTTAAAACAATATTTTATATAAAATTGAGAAAAATATGATAACAAAAATGTCATAAATTAAAACTCAAAAATAGATTTTTTAATTTTTACCTAAAGAAACCAGTTTAACATATTGCACAATTTTCATAGAAATAATTATTTAAATTTAATTTTATATGTTTTTTTAAATTTTTTTACATTACTCTGCCAACAGTAATCGTCTTTGCAAGGGTATTTCAACTTCGGCACACCGAATTTAGCTTTTCCTTAACCCGTTTTAAATTATTTCTGCGAAAAAAAAACACCTACATATCAAGTATGTATTAAATATATAAAAACTGAATAATTTTCTTAGATTTAATTATAATGCATATATATATATATATAAACATAAATATATATATATACTGAAAAAGTGGGAAAGCATACACTTAAATTAAATACTATAATTATTATAAATAAATATAGAACATTTAAAAGAAAAACAAGAAAACCCAAAAATTACTGAAAGCTTTGCGCATTTAAGGCGAGCACTAATTAAATATTTAGTTTAAATTTAAAATTAAATGAAACAGTTTTGTGAGCAGTTGTAAAAATGAATAAACTGAAATGAATAAATAGCGTAAAAGACACTAAATTAGTTAATAAGCCCAAAAAAGTGGGCGTGGCACTAGCTACAAGTGCATGTCACGTTCTAAAATTGTATATAATACTTAAAAATAAATAAAATAAAGAGTAAATTAAATTAATTAAACTATTTATAAACGAGACACATTCTAGCAGCATTTCAATAAACCCAATACATTAAAAATAAAAAAAACTCTGTCAGTATCTCTGTACCTTCTAAACCTTACAAAAAAAATCTAGTCAAATGTGCTTAGTTATTAAGTAAATAAATATACACATGCATAATTAATAATTAAATAAATAATAAAAAAAACAAAAATAATAAACAAATTCAATAATTGTACATTTTCTACGTAAATAAAAATAAACTATTGTTACAATTTTTTATGACGTATTTTATACGATTTTTGTATATGTATATAGAATTTTTACCTTAAAAGAAATAAAAACAACAACAACACCGTATGCTATCATTTCATTATACAACCTATATATAGTTTTCTAGCAAAAATTAATAATAATAACATATATATATAAATATTACAATTACAATTGTACTTAACTTTAGTAAGTTGTTTAGTCAAGCGTTAGTTTTTAGGCTAAATGTTTGCCTATAAGGCGCAGCAGCAGTCATAAAAAAATATCTGTAAAGTTTATATAAACTTAATGCAAATTATATACACAAGAACTTCACACACACACACACATACATACATTAAAATGAGAAACTTAAAAATTTGAATTTTCAAGCGCGCACAAAACACCAAACACACATAAATTGTACTCTGTGTGTGTGAGCCTGTGCGAATTATTAATTTGAGTTTTTTATTTCCGTTTTTTGCATTTAAGTCAGAAAATTTAAAAAAACGCATAATGTATGTAAATCCAAATTGTAGTTAAAACTTGAAAATGGTAAAATGTTTAGCGAATAAATTTCAATAAAAACGACAAAACACAAAAATGCAGTAAAATAAAAATAAAAATTTGTTTTTTTACGGTTGGACATGAAACGGCTTGCAACTTTGCTAAATGTGAATAGGTTTTTGTCTGTGCTAAGCAATTAACAGCATCCACGCCAATCCAAATTGCTCCACACTGAGCAATGTTGCGTTCTCGCTGTCAATAACAGCAAAAGAACAAGAGCGATTTTATGTTCACAGGGAAATTTGAGGGATATTTTTGCACGCAATTAATAGACATTTCAATTTGCCGTACATTAAATGTTCTTTTTCAGTTTGCGGCAATAAAAAAAGACATTTTATTAAACAATGATTGATTTATTGTAAAATATTTGTAATTTCTATAAAAATAATCAATTATAATTAAATATATCACCGCTTGCTTTCTGTTGCTTGCTCTGTTAACGGCTGCTCTGTTAATTGTCGTAATTTTGTTGTATTGGCACTTTATGCTTCTTCTTTGCGGCGAAAATTTTCTGCTTTCATGAGAGAGCAAAACAAACGTGACGTCACAGTAGCAATATACTATACTTTTTACGCAAACAATATGTAGTACAACAGAATTTTTTTAATTTAATTTTTTATTTTCAATTATTTATTTCCGAGTCAGTATTATTAAAAATAGCCGATTAACACATAATCCAAATAATCAAGAGTATATAGAATTATTGATTATTACAGTTTACTAAAAATACTCAAATGTAAACTATCCCATAAACGCTCAAATTTTTTTTGAATATATAAAATATGTTAGCTGCCACATGATTTCAGAAACTGTGACGTCATGCGCACAGAGAGTAAGCACAACCTTTGTATAACCTTTTAGGTTATTTAAACCTTAAGTCCCAAATTTTGTTTACTTTTATTTTTTTGTTTTTTCTGGATGGCGTCAGAGAAAGCGGCGCCGGAGTTGCTGGCGCTGCAACCAAAACAAATTGCACAGACTGAATTGGATAACAAGCAGAACAATATTATTCAACGCTGCAATGTTCAGGATTTAACCTACAACGAATTCTTTTGGCGTTATATGCACCCCAATTGGCCAGTCATCATTACGAATGTCTCCAACAATTGGGAATGTCGGCGTTGGGCGCAACACCACCAGCAGCAGCAGCTGTCGGAAAAGGACAACGAGAATGCCAACATTAGCCCAACGACAACTGATTCAGATCTGGGCTATATAAATTTTGACTACCTCAGAAGTCGCATTGGCGATTTCGATGTGCCAGTCGCAGATTGCAATGCCATGTATTTTAATAGTCATGCCAAGCTGGAGCTTAAATTTCATGATTTCCTCAAACGTTGGCAATGCAGCATCATGAAAGTGATGGACGAGACAAAGGAGCCCAATTGCAATATTACCAAGGATAATCTCTACCTCAAGGATTGGCATCTGGCTGCCCAATTGCCCAACTATGAGTTCTATCAAGTGCCCAAATATTTTGCCTCCGATTGGCTAAACGAACAGCTTATAGAAGAGCAACGGGATGATTATCGTTTTGTGTACATGGGACCCAAGGAATCATGGTAGGTTGTAGAGCTACAAAAAAAATCTATATGAGTTGCATCAACCACTTTGCTAATCAAACTTTTCTTCATTTCAGGACCTCCTTTCACTCGGATGTATTTGGTTCATTTAGCTGGTCTACCAATATTGTGGGCCACAAAAAATGGCTTATAATGCCGCCTGGGGAAGAGCTCAAACTGGCCGATAGACTGGGCAATTTACCATTTAGCATTGATGAGTCGCAGTTGGATGAACATAATGTACGCTACTTTACCATCAATCAGTTGGCCAATGAAGCGGTGTTTGTGCCCAGCGGTTGGTATCATCAGGTGTGGAATCTTACAGATACTATCTCGGTGAATCACAATTGGTTCAATGCATGTAATGTGACGCTTGTTTGGCACAACTTACTTAACAATTTGAAAGCTGTACGCAAAGAGATTTCTGATTGTCAGCAAATGGATAATTTTGAGTCACATTGCCAGACAATGTTGCGTGCCAGCTTTGGCATAAACTACCTCGATTTTATAGAACTTTTGGAATTCATAGCCGCCCGCCGAATAGCTGCATTTAAGGACCAAACAACAACTACAACAGCAACTACCACCAGCCTATTACTTTTTAATAGATATAAAATGAATGAATATCATGTACAATATGATCTGGCAATTGTGCACAGACTGCTCAAGGATATGCTACAAGAGTCGAGTGTACGTCAATGTCCTGATGAATTATACGAACGTTGCGATCGTCTCTGGCAGCAGTTACAACATATAGACAAACAAACAGACATATAGTTAGTAGTCAATAGTCATAATAATATATCGATGGAAAGCCTTGGCATATTTTGATACCAAAGTTGTATACATATATACACAATAGTTGTAGTGTTTTATTATATTTATTTATTATATAAAGGACAAAATGTTTTTTGAATAAAACTAACAAATTGTGAAATATCTGTCAGAAATTTTTAATGTATAAAATAGACACAATTGTGGAACTTTGTTTGGAACGTTATATCGATGAGATGAACGCTTTAATTCTACTCGCAAGACTCCATCTTTCGGTTTCTGTTTCAGATTTTCAATTGGCAAAGAAGGAAATCCATGCATAATATAAATGTATAATAACAAAAAAAAAACGCAATAAAAATTTCGTTAAACTGTATTGTGGGTGTAGGGTTAAGGCCTTGGGCTTTAATATTATACAATTTCTTATTATACAATTTAGCTTGTTAATAATTAAACAGCTTGTGAAAATTGAAATTAACAAGCTTTTTTTTACAACATTTTCGCTCAGTTCCGCTCCTATACGCTGCTAAGCCGCTATTCTACGCTCCATTCCGCTACTCGCTACTCTATGCTCTCGTCCGCTTCTCTACGCTCACATAAGCTAATCAACTGGCGTGCAATCCCTCTCTTAAGTTCACTATACGCTCTTTTTCGGTTGCACATAAAACAATTAATAAATAATAAATAAAACCTGCAAGCTCAGTTGGCCGAGAAAACTTGATTGAGAAGGTTCATTCTAAGCGCCTATAAAAAATGTCATTTAAACTGGAATCAATTGGTCTCAAGGAGTTGCAGTGCTATCAAAAATTATACAAAACGCTTTGGCCTAAATATTGTGCTGAATATTATTGTCTAGATAATTTTATTGGATTTCTGAAGAACGAACCACAAATTGAAAATCTTAAAATGTACACGCTAAACGAGCAAAGAGCAAAAAACGAGGCGCTCTTTGTAATTGTGGTTAGTAATGTGGATTGTGTGAGATAAGAGTTGGAGAATTTCTACAGTTAAATTATTCTTAATACTCTTAGGATCGCTATCAGCTATTTGTGGGTAGTTTGAACAATTGCAATAAGTTGATAAAACAGGCATTAAGCTTACTGGATTGGTCGAACGGTCTCAAATGCAGTTCCATACCAACTCGACATATTGAAGAGCTAAGAAGCGTAATTAATGAGAAAAAACTTAAAGTTGAATACGATGATATTACCAATTTGTATTATATGCCAGCTTGTCAGGCTTGTCAGCTAAAAGTTGAGTAAGTTTATAATTTTTAAAAGTTAACCAAAAATTGATCACAATTCAATTATTCTAGCTTACCAGATGGTTTTTATATGGATACATTAAATGAAAGCGATGCAAATTTGATCAATGATGAATGGCCAAATCGTCATTTGGGTTCATTGTACTTTATACAACGTCAAATACGGTTGTGCGCCAATGTAGGCTTGTATGCCAAGGATACCAAGGAATTGGTAGCTTGGTGCATAAGGTGAGCAGCTTAAAGAAACAGGTAACAAAACTGATATACCTTAAATTTCCCTTAGATTACAAGGTGGCTTTTTGGGCGCACTTCAAGTTAGAGACTCTCATAAACGTCGAGGATTTGGCAGTCTAGTAGTCAAAGAAATATCACGTCGCGTTGCAGCATTGGGACAGGATGTTACGGCACTAGTAAATCCACAAAATGAATCTTCAAATAGCTTGTTTAATAAACTCGGCTTTAAGGTAATCGATCATTGTCATTGGCTCAGAACGAAGCCTGTGGCAGGCGAGTTTATTTGGCCCGAAGGGCAATAAAATTAAAAATTTAACACTTAATTGTATAAACTGCTTTAAATGTTTACTTAAACAAATCTACGCAAAATTTTGTTAAAATAAATATTAAATATTCTGAGTACAAAAGTTTATGCGTTTTGGTATCTTGTTATATTCGGTGCATATGTATATTATGAACACAGAAAAACTGATACAGATTTATAAAATGCCTCAAGTAGTTTTCTGATTGCTTTGCAACTGCAACATGAACTCTTAATATTTAAGTTTATATTTCATTTTTTTTATGTATATTACATTTTGGTTTATTAAAATATATGATTTATTGCCCCTCTGGCCAGGTAAAATTGCCAGACTCCGGCTTAATGGACACCCAATAGCATTTTTCTATGATTTGAAAACCCAACTTAATAAACATGTTGTTAGAGGCTTCATTTTTTTCATAAGCCTCTGCTGTAATATCTTCACCCAAAGATGCAATGCGTTCCGAAAGTGCTTTGACTACAAGACTACCAAAGCCGGAACGTTTGTAAGTATTTTTAACCTGCAAAGCGCCCAAGAAACCATCTTGGGTTCTGTTAAGAATTGAACAAAGTTAATAAGAAAGATATATCTTCATATGTATCATTGCTTACCTAATGCACCAGGCAATCAACTTTTGAGTTTCGTTCTCGTATAAGCCCATGCTGGGACATAAGCGTATCTGTCGTTGTATAAAATATAAAGAACCCTCTTGACTATATGTCCATTCCGTATCTATAAGATGCGCATCTGCTTCGGATAGTGATCTCAGTTGAAATCCTTCAGGGGAGCTGTGAGAACAAGTTGTAAATTTTAATTAAGCTACTAGGAAATTCTCAACTCTTAAGTGAGACTTTTGCTATTTAAATTTAAATGTTATAACATACCTTACTTGAAACTGCATTCCCTGTTCTGCTGGCATATAATATAGTTTAGTACTTAATTGATATTCAACGGTGAGATGTTTTTCGTTAATCACTTTTAAAACTGCGCCAATGTAACGTGCTGGCATTGAGGTGCAAAGAAAACCTTTTGACCAATCTAGGAGGTGTAAAGCTTGCTCTAACAAATCCATAGTAGAACTTAGGCAGCCCACAAGCAATTGATAGCGATCCTAGAAAGCATTATAAATAAATATTATATACACAATTAATTCAGCATTTTATAAATACCACAATTAAATAAAGGCCCAATTGGTGTGCACTCTGATCATTCAAAGTATAGGCCTTGAAATGTTTCAAATTAGGTTCAGCTTTTTTAAAAGCTATAAAATTATTTAGCGTATAAAATTCCTGACAATATTTGGGCCAATCTTGTCGGTAGAGAGCTCGAAAGTGTTGTAGATTTTTTAGATCTAACAATTGTAGCAGCATTGTTGTGCACATCTCGAGACAGTTGCTGAACAAATGACGACTATCTTCAAAGAAAGTTAATTTTATAGTCTATAGCTGCTTAGATAATTTTAATCTTTACCATAATATGTAGATAGTCACGTGTTAGACCGACATTTGTCATTTGTCTGTCGGTTTTTATTATTCATGCGCTGGCCAATTTATAGTATCGCCCAGCTTAGGCAAACACATGCTCCAGTAGTAATACTCGCCATTTATCAAATTAAAATTTAGTTTGTCAAACAATTTACAAGCTGCTGTATTGCCCTTAGCAACCAGAGCGGTCACATCCTGGTTTAAATCCTCTCCAATGCGTTTGGCAATGGCAGCGGTAACAAC
Organism: Hirtodrosophila alboralis; assembly: GCA_035043045.1. Lineage (NCBI taxonomy): Eukaryota > Metazoa > Arthropoda > Insecta > Diptera > Drosophilidae > Hirtodrosophila > Hirtodrosophila alboralis. The sequence goes on along the minus strand of JAWNNH010000233.1, from coordinate 966,650 downwards.
GGGACCCAGACCACGTCCTTGATGCGTGGACAGAACCTGCAGAGCGCCCAGGAAACCGCTCTGAAGCCTGTTAATAGAATAATAGATTATTTTATATTAGAGCAGCAATCGAGAAGGAAATCTTTAGTTGCCAAAAAATAAGGGAATCTTAGAGATAAAACATTCCAGAACATCCTTTCACAATCATACATTACTTAAGGTCCTACCTCAAGCACCAGGCGCATAATAATCCTGTTTCCTTTTCATAGAGTCCCACATTTGTATTGTGTTCGATGAGCAGTTGTATGAGCTTCAGTGAACCTGAGTGTTTTGCTGACCAGAGTTCATTAATGAGCTTTGCATGCTCTGGTCTTACATTATCCAGATAGTAACCAGGTGGGCTGCTTATCTGCAATTGTCTCGCCTTATCACAGGCCATATAATACATTGTTGTCTCCATTTTACGTTCCAGACACAGCTGCCGTTCAAGTATCACTTCTCTATAAATTTCGTGATGTGTTTCATGCAGCGCACTCACTTTATAGCCAACAGTCCAATCTAAAAGGCTTAAAGCTGTCATAAGTTCTGGGGATTTTTGTCTGCTTAAATTGCTAAAATACAATTGATAACGATGCTGTAAATGAAAGAACTTAATTGTTGATTTAAGTTTATATTTATATATTAAACAAACCACTAAAATAAACAATCCATCAAGTTGCCAATTTCCATTGAGCGTATAGAATGTCAAATGCTTGATCGGCTTTTCTTTGGCCAGCCAGCGCAAATAATTGTCCAACCAAAAGTAGCTCACACAATGTTTGGGCCAATCTTTTTTATAAACTGCTTGTAAAGCCCTTAACTCTGCTGTATTTGTTATTGTTGTTAGTTTTGTTGACATATTTAAGTCGCAAAAATAAATCTTATCACCCACGAGCAGCTGATCTCTGTTAATTTTACCGCCTGTGGTTCCTTTAACAAAATAAAATATCGATAAATTCCACTTTTTACTTTTCGATAAATTTCACTTTTCACGTTTTGCAGCCAACTTCAAGTGAGTATAAAATTTGCGTTGTGTGAAGTTAGCTGCACAATGCAGGTGAAGTCTCCTGCGTAGCGCGCTAAATTTGAATGCAGCAGGCACTAGATGGCGCTAGCTTGTGCTGGGCTTATATTTATATTTTATATTCTGCTCTCAAATCAAATTTAATATGCAGGTTCATAAACACCGCCTTTATGTAAAATGATAAGCTAATTAGATATTCCCTTTAAATGTATTTCCAAAATAAAACCCATTTTCACATATTTTTTTTTAGTAAATTTCAAAAAACTTGTAACTTTTTATTAAACAGTGGGCGCTTGTCGTATTCGTACATGTGTCTCGTTTCGCGTTTTGTATATATACAAATAAAATATTACCAATGCTTAAATTAAATACGTACAATAAAAATGATATACATTTTGCCAATAACTTTGCTTTGTTTTTTTTTTTTTGTACAATTCGATTTACACTTTAACATATTTAACATACAAATTACAAATTATAAAATACAAAATATATATATTTACAGCTAGTATTGAAAAATAATATATATAATGTTGCAAATAGTTTGTGTTGTTGCCGCTGCTCTCTTTCTACCTCTTCTTCTTCATTCTGTCTCGTTTCTACCATATAGGAAATGTTTATTATTTTTTTGTTTTCCATCAGGATTGGATTGGTCAGGATGGGGATTTGTTGTTGAACGCCTTAGGATGTTTCAGTTGTTGTTTTTGTTGTTGTTGCAGTGGGAAATAATTTAGAGGCTAGTGTATGCTTAAGCTGCAATATGCCCTTGGAATCCTCCTCATCTTGATCTGCATCTAAATCCAATTCAGGCTCCGGCTGTTCCTGTTTCAGCTGGCTGCTGCCATCATTGCTATCCTCGCCCGCCTTGGCACGCTCCGCCGCCTGCAATCGACGCAGCTCTTGGGCCAACGTTTCTGAGGATTCCGAGGATTGCGTGGGCGTATGCGAGGATGTGGGCGTATGCGAGGAGCTGCAACTGGACGAGGCGGAGCTGCGTGAAGTGACCAATGGCAGTGACTGTTGTTGCTGTTGCTGCTGCTGTTGTTGTTGCTGCTGTTGCTGCTGCTGTTGCTGCTGCTGCTGCGTTACCTTGCCCATAAATGTGCGTATCTCTTCGAAATAGGACTCCTCACTGGGATTCTCACAGAAGCGTCTGATGCAATGCATGCGCTCGCTGACACCACTCAAAGCGCTCAAGGATACCGCATCCGATTCATGTTTCTTCAAATGTCTATCGAGATTCGTTTGCTGGCCAAAACAACGTTCACAGATCTCACATTTAAATGGACGCTCCTTGTTATGGATATTCCTTACATGCCGCTGCAGATTCGATGAGATGCTAAAGGAACGTTCACAATATTTGCATTTATACGGCTGTTCGCCCGTATGCGTGCGCAGATGTCGCGTCAAATTGGCGGAACGTGGAAATACTTTGCCGCAAAACTTGCATGTATAGCGATCCTTATTGCGCTGCTGCTGTTGCTGTTGGGCTGGCAAAGAACTGTTGTTGTTGTTGTTGCTGTTGCTGCTGATAGCTGGAGCAACTGCAGCAGCAGCCGCAGCCTGCGCCTGCCGCTGTTTGGCCTTGCGGGAATGTTGTCGCGATTGAAACTCTTGCAACTGCGGATGCTGCGGCGTGGGCGGCGTGGTAGGTACAACTGTTGCTGGATTTGTGGGTAGCTCCAGTTTCAACTGCTGCTGCTGTGGCTCGTTGGGTGGCCAATTTAGTTCACTTTTCTTTAGGGGATGCCTAAAGGCAAAATCTGGCGGCGCGGCAGCTGTTGGCAGCGGCGACGGCGGCGGCGGTGGCGCTGATGCTGCAAATACATTGCGATATTGCAGCGGCAACGTTTTGGTCATTGCCTCCAGCAGCGTGGAGTGCACCACGCCCGGCATCACAGTGGCAGCTAACGCTGGCGTTTGCGTTGCTGCCGGAGGCGTGGCCACGCCCTCACGCAATGCACGCAACATTTTGCGACTCATATCAAAGCCCAGATCGGCCAATGAGGCAGCTATATGATTATTATTCAATTCCTTTTCCTTGCGATGAGCGGCCAGCTCATTGGCAAACATTATCAGATTCGAATTTTCATCCTCCAGCGGCAACTGTTGCTCCTCCAGCTTAATCTGGCTGGGATTGCGTCGCTTATGGGCCAAACGCAAATCCAAAGGTTGATCAAAGCTGCTGCGTCTCTTGGCCTTGTTGCCATGATGTGAATGTTGCTGGTGTTGATGTTGCTGTTGGTGTTGTTGATGATGTTGCTGCAGTTGGTATTGCTGCTGTCGCTGTGCAGCTGCTGCTGCCGTTGTTGTCGTCATGCTGCAAGCAGCTGTTGCCGCCGTCGTTGAGGCCGCAGACAAATCATAAGGTACATGTGATATATACGATGTGGGTATTAATCCTAAGGCAGGGTATACACAGCCCTGTTTTGGGCTAGGAAGCATCTTTCTTGGTGAGTGGTCTTTCTCTCTCATAACTGTTAACTGCACTTCAAAGCTTAGCTATTCTTTGTTTTCTTCTCCTTAACGTCGTATTCTTCTTAATCTTCAAAATATATATTGTCTTCTCTTATTGTTATTGTTGCTGCCTTCGTAATTTTAAATTTTTGCTGGCAGGTTTTTTATACCTGTAAGTAAAAAATAAAAGAAAAATTTAATTAGATTAATGTTTTTTTATTTTTATTAAATTTGTATTAAAATTCGTGCGTAATTGAAAATGCATACAAATTGTTTTTAAACGCTGTTTTAAAAATAAAAAAAAAATCGATGTTAAAATTATGCATAATATCGAAGCTTGAATAAAGAATCATAATTTATGCACTTTAGTTGTTATAATATACATAGTACATATATAAATTGTTGTTTATAATCTATGAGTTGCTGTAGATTAGTTTAGGTTAAATATACATACAGGGTTTCTATTCCACAAACAACTGCAGAATTTATTTAATTATTTAATTCATATCCATTCCACAAACAACTGCAGAATTTACTTAACTATTTAATTTATCTAATAAACTTATTTTATTAACATCAAATACCTCACAAAAAAAAATATATTTCCATCTCAAAACAAATTTGATTAAATTAACTTAAAATGAAAGAAACTATTTCTTTTAATTTTTTGTTAAATCTAAATCTGTTTAATTTTAAGCCCATTATTTAATCACATGATAAACACCTCCAGAGTTTAATTAATTGTTTAAATCTTTTTATAATACAAAAGATACAGATACATCGTCATAATCACATTCATTCACACAGCTGTGCTAGTTTTTTTTATAAGAAAATTGTTCAAGTAAATTTGATGAACCTCTGGGTAATTCCCATCTACGTCATATAAGAACAAGAACATAATTGCCATCTTAAAGAGAACTCAATTTTCATACAACATTTTAATTTCGATTCTAATTTTGTATTTTTTTTTTTCCTAGCACTTTTGTATTTTTGGCGCAATGCCAAAAGCTTCAGTTTAAACAATTGTTCTATTGTGTGTTATTTTTGAGAACGGTATCTAGAGTGACGATTATGTAAGACAAAACAGACAAACATCTAAGTACACACAACTGTGGATGAGGGGGGCAATGAGGGGGGTAGAGTGTTGCCTGTTGCCCTCACGGGGGAGGTCGTCACTTAAAGGTGCGTGCAAGGCAAACTGCGTAGGTTGTGGCACTTACCAAACAGTTTGCCAGTTGTCAGTTGGCAGTTGCCAGTTGCCAGTTTCCAGCTGACTTTGCTGTTGTTGTTGTTGTCAGTTGGGCTCTTAGCTTGTTTTTTTCTGTTTTGGCCTCTTGGCAGATGGCACGCAAAGTCATGTGAACCAAGGCACAAAGCTTAAATATTTGCCAACAAAGCCACTGACAGTCAGAAGATGTCGACTTTAAATGCAACGGCAACTGCAACTGGGTAACTGCATGACGGAATTATATTAGATGATGCCAGATTAACCAGAGTGTTGTCAATTATGAGGTACCAGATGGGCATAACTTTTATTTGGGTAATCATTTCAGAAAAAAAATCACAAAGAAATGTGAAATCAAGAATTGAATTGTTAAGAATTGTTAAAATTATGATTTTTGGTAATTTCGATAAAAATAATCCATGCAATTTTAAAGCCAATTATTATTTTTTTAATTTTTATATAAATTTCGATTGAACAATTTGTTAGAACCAAATTCCAAGATTTAAAATTATATAAGGAAAAAAGACAATAAATGGAAAAATTTTTCGAATTTTCTTGTTGAAAAAATTATTGGTGTTAGCAGTCTATGAATAGTTGGGAAACCTCGATAAAATTGTAATCTCAAGATTTAAGTAAAAAATAAGCTGAAGGTTAAACAATGACCTAAACAATAATCAACATGCAGTTTAGTTAGTCAAATGACTAAGTTATTAATATTAGTAATTTATATATTTCACAAAAGTATTTAGAAGAACGTTCTACTTAAAAATTGATTCTGCTTGAACAAATTTATAAAAGTTTTTATAAAGATTCTAAATTAAAACTGGAACATAATTATATTTACAAAAAAAGTAAAATAATAATTTTTGCCTATTTCACTCATTTTTAATAAGACAAAGCATAAATTTTGTTATATATTAAAACATACTATTTCTTAACAATTGGTACCTGGTACCACCTTATACTAAATACACCCTGCGTAACTGCATACAAGTGGGCGATCTATGGAACTGTTGCTATCTAGAACAGAATTTTTCACGAGACATTTTCCGTGGGCTGATGCAGCATTTAGCGACTTCTATACATACACACACACACACACACTCACACACATATACACAACAAATTGCCTTTTGTTGTTGTTGGCCTGGCCTAAAAGTTAATTAGCCGCATTTGTTGCTTTGATTTACTGCTTTCAGGCATTTTGTAAGACTTGAATTATTTCTACCAAAAAAAAAAAAAATAACAAAACTATTTGGAGCTTGAGAATCATTGCGTTGGTTGTTGTTGATGTTGATGTTGATGATGACATAACACAGATCAAGATCGAGTTCAATATTAATGATATACCACTACCAGTAGCTATTGAACTCCAAATAGCATTCCAATTCTATTCCTAACTTGAACATTGAGTATCATCCATGACTAATTTCAACAATTATTGGCTGGATGATCTTGAATACTTGTGTATAGAAATTCAGTTAAGTATAGGGTCTTGTATGCTATTTAATATTTAATTTGATTGACTTGTTTAGCTTGGGTGAGTCCATATTATTTATAGATTGTTAAGTTATTACAGCAGATCAGAAAATATATTGATGATTTTAACTTGGGTTCAGCAAAGTTAGTTGAGCAATTACGCAAATTAATTTTGTGTGATTAGTTAGTTAAGAATATACTAAAAATAAACTTTTGTTTTATATAAATATAGAGTGAGAAAAATAACAAACAGAGAGTAGTATTAAATAAATAAATTAAAAAAAAAAAAAAATAAATATATTGATGGATTATTTGAGATAACATAACTTCGCTAAGTAGAATTAAATAAATATATTGCAGATAAAAAATGGAAATTTTAAATTAAAATAAATAGTTTTCTGATCAGAATTCCTTTTGTAGTTTTCTCTCTATTCATTTTTTTTTACTTATAAAATTTATTATGACTTTAAGATCGTATTAAATCATTTTTACTTAAGAGACCAAGTTTTGTAAATATATAAATTTTCAAATAAGTTGAGTGTTAATTGATTGGTGTTAAATAAATAAATTAAAAACAATTAAACAGCCTTATACAAAAATAAAATAAATACATTAATTTTCAAATTATTGATGCTTGAAACTGAAGATCATCTTGCACATGTTCTATGCTTATTTAACTATTTATTTCTGTTGCCTAGAATTTTAAATAACTTTACAAACTACTTACTTTAGTATAAGTTCAATGATTTACAGAAGCTCAAAAACCAATTTTAAGTAAGCACTGTCAATTATTTTTGGATAATTTAGTTTTCTGTGTCTAATTTGATGGCTTGGCATACAATTACTAGAGTTCTACTCCCAGCGATTCTGAAGAAATAATTATCGTTTTCTAGTTGAAAAATTTGGTTGAAAAATAAAGGTGAAACTAGGTTTAATTATTTAGATTGCTGTCTAAAATTAATTTTAATAAAAATTGAAATTCAACAAAATTATGAACCCTCTTGAGGCATTTTAAAATCAGAGAAAATAGAAGACTTACTGGAAAATCTGATAGCTTTTCCAAACTAATATAATAATCTCAATATTTCACCTAATTTTATACAATTTTCAATAATTTCACAAAACTGCAGCACCCCACACACCACAACAACAACAACAACAGCAACAAAAATTGCAATTCCAAATCGAAAACTTTATGTGTTTATAATTTGTGGCTCGACGTGCAAAAGTGGTTGACAATTATAGTCAAAGCTGGCCACTGCATCATCATTAAAAAAAACGGATGCCTAAAGAAGATGATGATGGCAAAAAAAAAAAAACCAATTAAAGAGTAACAAAGTTTAAGCGGCAAACGACGACGACGACGACAGACGACAACAACGAGAGCAATGAAGCAAACAGTTCAAAAAACGGACAGTGAAGGTACAACAACAACAGCAACAACGTTGCATGTTGCAAAGAAAAGTGAAATCAAAGTTGTAAAACCGCGAAAAACGCAGTCAGGCAGACAAACAGACAGCGACACATAACAGCAACAACAACAACAGTAACAACAGCAACAACAGCAACAACAGCAACAGCAACAACTCTAACGCTCCAGATTGGAAAATGTCCAGTGGAAGATGTCGACAGTCAACAATGTGGCTATCTTAGGAGCTTAAGCTTCAGTTTCAGCTTCAACTTGAGCCTGTGCATAATCAGAGACAGTCCCTGCCCCTGCCCCGTCCCCAACCCCCACAAAAGCTGTTGACAATACTCTTTTAGCCCGGGCTGATTAACTTGGTCATGCTCTCAAAATGGATCACAACGAAATAACCCATCATCAAAGTCAGCTAAAGTAGCCTTCGGGGCAGAAATCAACAGCAGCAGCAGCAACATCATTATTGTCACAAAAGAGAGTCATAAAATGCGCAAATTTATATATAAAAAAAGTCAGTGAAATAAAGACATTATTTAGCCTATATAGTAACTTGAAAACTATAAAAGTTGGGCCTAATACATATAGATTGATAGATATGTGGATTCCCATATGAAAATTGCAAATAAATTTAGCTTCAATTTTTAGAATTTGTTAAAAAGAAACTTAAGTCGCAATTTTATTGATAAATAGAGAGGAAGAGTAATATTTTACCCAACTTGGAAACTATAACATATTGAGAAATTTTGAACAAAGACTCTTCAAAAAAAAATTAAAATAAATATGGCTGAATTTTTACAAATTTTCTAAGATATGATTACAATTTAATTAAAACAAATTAGAAATGCAATCATTCTATAATAAAGAAGAGAGTAAGATATAGAGAAAGGGGGAGCGAGAGATAAAAATTTTTTTTTGGTATTTCCTTAATTTCTTCTCGGAGAAAAAAATTGATTTAAAAAAAAAAAAAAAACAGTCGATCTTTTTTTTTATTAAATTTAGCTACCAATTATTCGTTGTTAAAAAAAAGAAAAAGTTGATTAAAAAAAACAAAATTAGACCAGAATTGTGCTGATAATGGGATAGACAAATCTAAAAATCTCTGGGACTAAAACAGCTATAAAAGCTAAAATAAAACACAACTAAAAGTGGCTACAATTTTTAAAAACTTTTTAAATTACTTTATGAGCTGATAAAAGTTAATATTTAAAATTGCATTGAATGACAGAATGAGAAATAAAGATAGGTTAAGTTGGACATATGTATATTAAATAAACTCCATCCAAAATCAGAATGGCTGCATTTCTTCAATAGACATGTCGATATCACCAAAATTGCCTTAAAACTTAATAAACAATTGTCCATTCAATTTCAGTGCGTTACAGGGTATTTCATTGTCGTTTAGCATTCTTTTCCAACGCGTTTACTAGTTATTAGCCCGCAGCTGCATAATTATAACGCCAGTCAGCAGCATACCATAATTATCATCATCATCATCATCATCGTCATTATCATTGTCATCATAATTGTCATCATCTACATAATCAGCGAGTGGCTTCGGTTACGGTTGTGGTCCGAGTGTCGCACGAGGAGCAGCATAATCAACCGCAACCAGCTAAATACAGAGTGAACTAACTAAAGTAAAAACTATAACTAATACTAATACTAATACTTATACTTATACGAAAGCTAAAACTCTTTAGCGGCACTATGAAAAACGAGAGTAAAAATCCAAAGCGCAGCCGCCGCGCATTGAAATGGAAAATTAAACCTTGTTACATCAGTGCCACAGCAAAATGCAACAACAACTGACAAGAAATGCGGCGACAATGTTGCCAGGATCAACACACACACACATGCTAACACACACCGTTTCACACAACACACAACACACGCACACTTCAATTTCAATTCATTCACTCGCCTCAAACTCGCCTCTAACTCGAACTCTAACGAGGCAACCTGATACCAAAATCGTCACAACAAAACAGCAAAAAAAAATCAACAACAAACAAACACGCAAAGCCACAAAAACACACACAATCTACACACGCTCAAACACACACACCACACACACTCATACACACACAACAAAATCAAGCGCAAGTTGAGGCAGGTAATGATAATTCAAGTAATACGAGAAATTCATTTTGGAGTTCATATTGAAAATCATTCACATGTAAAAAAAAAAACTTCAAAATAAATATTTAATTGTTTATAATTATGTTACAATGTCTGTCGCCTTGTAAATATAAATTAAAAATTCTCCGTGTAATTATAAAATTATGAGCGTATAATAAGAATAATCTATATTATATAATTTCTCAGCTGTGAAGAGTATTGTTTTTATCTAAATTAAATTACTAACTTTTGGTAAAAAAGTATAGCAAACCATTAAAAAAGGAAACAAATTATTATAATTATGTAGAAATTAGAATGATGGAATAAATTTAAAAAACTAAACTATAATTTATAAAGGTAATAAAAGTTATTATCTAAAATATTAGAATAAAAATTCGGGTAAATAAATTTTATATAAGCTCTATTTGCAAATATCTTTAAACAGTTCTAAATATGTAGTAAAAAAAAAGCTAAGTTTGTCGCACAGGAAAAACCAATCCTCTTAATCGAACTAATGAAAAGTAGTTTTAAAGTTAATTTGTACTAAAAGTCTTTAATTAAAGATCTTTTGAAATAACCATACTTCACTTTTATTTCTGAGTATAATTTAAGTTTAGTTCCCAAATAAAATTAATTCAAAAATATGGCTTAACATGTACATTTGCAAAAACAACCACAACATATTGAAGAAGCTACTCAAAATGCTGCTGAAACTTTATAAACATAAATAAATATCTACACTGAACGCAGAAAAATGTTTAAAATTTGAAAAGTAAAAATAACAACATGTAATTTTGTTCTTTTAAAGATGCATTTCAATAGTTTTTATTACACTTTGCCTAAGAAATATATTTTTTAAATGAAAATTCAATTGACCTTAGGAATTTAGATCAGCTTAAAGTTCCAATTATGTATGATTTGAGCAAAATTGAAAAAGAAAAGTTTCTAACAATTATTTTTGTTATTTAAAAAATATGTGAATCAACTCAAACAACTTAAAATTCTCCATAAGAACCAAGCTACTTTTTTCCAATATTATTTATCTTTTAAAATGTAAATAAATTTTCTTAAAAAATTCGTTTGCCTTTACAGACAATATTTATATTAGCAACTTTTAACTGTAGTGATCTCTACTCAACTATGAATGATTACATATTTACAGATTAAATGTTGTTGAAATAATATGCAGCAGTAAAATGCAACACATCAATAAGAGCAGCAGCAGCAGCAGCGGCAGCGACGACAACTTGCAACAAAGTTGTTTGCAACTTGGATGCGTTTTGTAGTTGAATAGTTGTTGATGATGATGCTGCGACATCGCAATCTGTACCACTTTTTCATCTGCTGGACACAACAAGTGTAGCAGCAGCAGCAGCGGCAGCAACAGTTGCATAGGCAGCAGCAGCAGCAGCCACAGCAGCAACAGTTGCAGTTACAGTTTGCAAACACAACATCTCCAAATCACGTCTTTGGAGCGTTTGTCGTCTGCGTTACATATCTCGTTGTCTAGATTGCCTGGCTGCCTGACAACACGTATCTGTATCTGTTGGTTATGGCCTGGACGGTCTTCGGTCGTCAGTGAAATAAAAAGTGAGAGTGACATCGGAAATTGTTTCAATTTTCCCAAAACGAAGTCAGCAACAACAACAACAACACAACTAACACAACTTGCCGCAATTGTGGCAAAGTCCGCTGCTGTTGCAGTTGCAGCAGCAGCTTCAATCTTAGCCGCGGTCGTTGGTCGCTAAATGAATGAATGTCGAAAACTGTATCGGCAACAATTTTTTTTTGTATACACTATAAGAGGGTAACATTAAATTGTCATGAAAAATGTGTCATATTGAAAAAATGCATTTTTAAGACCTAAAGAAATTTATTTAGTTTATATTTTTGATTGAGATTCAGATAAAAATATTGCATAAAATTACGCACAAACAATTAGAAATTGCTTAATTTAAAATTATATATTTGTGTAATTTAAAATTGAAATGCGTTTACAAATTATTTAAAGTTATATTCATTAGCTTGCAAAAGGGATAACGATTTTTAAAATGGGTTTGAGATTCTTGAATAATGATCCCAAATGCAGGATTATCTCTTAAAAAAAGACTAAAAAATATTAAAAAAAAAAATTTAAGGAAAAGCCACATCATTGAAAAATTTTGTAAGTGTTTTTTGTGGTTTTTCTAAGACCCAATATTTATTTATTAGGAAAAAAAGTAAGTAAGTAAGTATTTCGTTGAGCTAGTGAATTAAATTCAATTTAAATTGTAACTATATATCAAAGGCAAGTGAATTAAATCCACTAAAACTAGTGAACTGTGAATGAGAACCCTAATGGCAATTTCACTTCGTTCCTATGTTTCCGAAATTGGAAACCATGAAAGGTTTATTCGTTATATAACTGACAAACAAACGATCGATATTATTGTTAAAAAATGAACTTTTTCTGCGAAAAATTTTCACAGCAAGGGTATACATTTTCGGTAACTGAAACTTAATTGAATTTTTGCTGATGTTATTTCTTTAAGCTTGCAGTGCACGTTGCAAGTGCTTTCCCAAGTGTTGCACTCTGTTGCCTGCCTCGCCGCCAGGCTCCGTCTGTGGCTCTGGCTCATGTCTCTAGTCTCTAGCTAACTGAGGCACTGTATCCTGTTGTTTGTTATAGTTTTCGACATTTTATTTCTTATTTTAAGCTTTATATAACTAGCACACACATATGCAGAGGACCAGTCCAGTCCAAGCTTAAAAAATATTCAGACAACATTCAATGTCTATTTGCCTGCTGGCAGCAAATGCTTAAATAATTGAAATTTTTGCAGCGCATTTCATAGGTGCAAAATGTTGCAGTTGCAATTGCAAGCTGCCCACAGGCTCTTGACTCTTTATATATATATATAAAAATTTCTATATTTTAAATATATATTTGTTGAGCAACTTTTGTGGGGCATTTTAATTTGGCACTATTTAGAGCACTCATTTGTAAATGACAATCAGGCCAACGACAATAAACAATAATTTTTATCATTTTTATTATATTGAGCTGCAGCTGCTGCAAATTTGTTGGCAATTGGCTTGATGATATATGATATAGTATTTTACTAGATTGCTCATTAAAGCTATATGATCTTCTTAGATTTTTGAACCACACTGTAAAAATGTGACAAATATTTTAGTATTATTTTGTGCTTTAGACTAATATAGTTAATTATATTCTTAGACAAAATTGTTTAATTATTTGTTTTCTTTTTTCTTTGAAATTTATCTATTTTCTATTTTATTAAAATTTATAAAAAATGCATTCTGTGATAACTTTTTTTTAACCCTAAAAATATAAGATAGATATTTTCTTGAAAAACGCATTTAAACTGAAAGTTTAATTTACTTTTTATCCTTTATATCCAAATTTTCAAAAATACATTGTTCGATAGCGTTTTTCAGCTTTAAAATTTCAGCTAGATATTTTCTTGATTAATGCATCAATAACTAATTTTTTTTTCTACACAGACTAAACAGCATTTTTTACATTTTCATATTTATGAATATTAAGTAAATATAATGAATTAATAAAACAGATTTTTTGCTGTATTTTTTGTGCTTAATTTTATTTTAGTAAACAACCTTTTTATAATCTTAACCCATTTAAAATGGTTAAAAGAGTTCTATTCAATAAAATTTGTCTATCTTAGGGCCTAAAGGATATACTGTCATACACAAAAAAAATCAATTTCAATTTATCGATATAATCCCGTCCTCGCTTTCCCAAATCAATAAAATATGATTTACAACCAAAGTTTTGAAAGTAAAGCACTTTGCCTATTCTACATTAAACGCATAACCAATTAAACAAAATAATTCAAGATTTTAGTGTTTATTATTCTTATTTATATGTATATTTTTCTTTTTCTATTTTTCTATTAAAAGTTGCTTATTGGCACCCACTGGGCAAGTGAATGTTGCTGCTGGCATAGCGAAATTTGAAAGTATTTATGAGCGAGTCAAGAGCAATAAACAACGTTTGAGTGTATGCAAATATTTAAACTAAAAAAAAAAAAAGAAGAAATATTATAATTATATTTTCACGACTTCATCGACTAACTCCAGAAAAATAATAAAAAAATATAAACAGCTCCATTTTGATTGCCTAAATGTTTTCAACAGCTCTCAAACATTTTATTTTCTTCTTCGTTTTTTTGTCGCTGCAATTAATTAAAATTTTATTTCTTCATTGGGACTTCTGTCTATCTAATGGAGCTGTGTGTGTGTGTGTATTGGAAACAGCTCATTTGATTTCAATTTATTACCACATAATTTAGTTTGTAGCCAAGAGTTCAGTTTAAGGCAAGTGATACAATTATTTCAACTTGTTGGTGAGCCAGTTAAGCTTGTTCTAGTTGAAAGCGATAGCTTCGAGTCTTTGAACGGTCGCTCCCCGGCCAGTTTTGTCGCCAGTTAAAAAAAAAAAAAAACTCTATTAAAAATAACGAAATAGAAGCAGCAAATAGATATATATATATGAAAAAAAATTGAAAAGAAACCGTATCAACATTCACATCATAAGTAAACCAGTTTGCACCTGAGAGAGGAAGAAGAAAGTTGTCTTGGCCATTTTGGTGGCTCACTCGGCAAAACTTTATAACTGCATCGAGTGCATAGTTATATGTACATATATGAATCTCAAAGGAGTCCTCTGTGTACCCCTCTTACACCCCCTACACCTGTACCTGCGCCTAGTTAGCCGGGGGTGCTTTGGGCCTCATCGAACAATGGCCACAAACTAACTGTAACATGGCAGGCAGAGGCTTGCCAAAGTCTCATATGAATGTTTATTTTTTTATATATATTTTTTTCTATTTGAGTTTTTTTTTTGGTTTGGCATAAGCATAAAATATTGCGCACATCTTGTAGCCAAAGATTCAACAAAACGTCGCATGTCCGAATGCCTCTCGCTGCAGGCCTAATTATATTGCAGTATGGGGCAGGCCAATTGTGTTACCTGTGCCACCTGTTTGCCCCGCTAGCCGTCTCCTCTAACAAGCCGCCCCCACTCAGCGACACATGCCACATGCAACAGCAGCAGCGAACACTCGGCTACTGTTGAGGCCACGTGCGCTGCCTTTAAATCAGACAATGCACAATGACAACAATAACATCCTGAAGTTATAAAGCTTAAGATACCCTGTAGCGTCTTTGGCAGTAACAGATTTATATACTCGCACATACACACATATTTATTATCTATATATATTTTTTTTATTGCAATATATCTTGTTGGGTTTTATTAACGTACATGTGTAGAAAGAAAGTAAATTTGCTACAAGCTACCAAAATTAATTACTTATGTAACATAAGAGTATAAAAATATTAAAGATGTTTTGTTTTGTCAACTCGATGTTTGGCAGACATTATTAAATAATTTAAAGGTCAACACTTGTTTATTTAAATAAATAATATAAATTAACTTCAATTTTGTACAGGTTTTTGACTTGCAGGACATTTATATTTGCAATTCAATAAGTTTTCAAATTCTATTTAAAAAAAAAATTAAATTAATATCATAAAATGCTATAAAAGTATCATAATTTTAAAAAAAAGTCTCTTTCAGCTCTCTTATAGATTCTAGATTAACTAACGCTGTTTTAATTGTTTGCAAATTATATTTCATTTAATATTTTGGGCCACAATCGAAAAATGTGTACGAAAATATTTAAAATTTCAATGTATTAAAAAAAAACAAAGTTTGCTAAAAAAAAAAAAAAAAAAAAAACATTCTATATAATATTTAAATGACAGTAGATTATACGCGGGCAAAACCAATTTTTTATAATAAATTAAATTTATCTTCTAATTTTATTTTACGTCAATTAATGCATTGAATGTTTTTTCTGATACATTGATGGCCAATGAAGAAAATGAAAATATTGACAGGAAGCCAAGAATTGCAAAGTATTTAGTAATTTTTGAATCATTTTATAGTTTTAGAGAACTACATAAACTGCTTGTTCTTTATTAATATTGTACACATATTTGCTAAATACGCTTAATATTTGTAATAAACAAGCCAGAGCAGAACAGAAGCCTTTTTAATATTCCCCTATATTATTATTATATCTCTTTATAGTGAGGTCTATTCATTAGCAATATAATTGAGAGGAAGTAATGTAAGTTAAATGTAATCAGCACCTAGCAATTTTATTAGATTTTATACTATCTATTAGATAAATAAGTTATAATGCCCTGACACAAAATCTTATAGAATTAATTGACATAAATAAAATGCGGCGGGGTGCATTATTCTGACTCTGATGAGTAAATTCTGTTTATTAAAAATTCGTAAATAAATTGTGAAGCTTTATAAGAGCAATACTATAACTCTTTAATAAAATAATAATTTTTAAGATCAGAATACCCTTTTATATATTGAATGCATCTAGGGTATAATAAATACGGCAACAATCAATAAGCAGAAATTCCATTCGATGCCTCTGCCCGCTTGGCTTGGCTTTAAAGTGAAAGTGCTCCAGTTGCCCCATCCGCGGATGTTGCCAAGTGCTTTGACTCCTCCTCATATACACACACACACACACACACACACACATACACATGCATACATATATAATGTGGCAGCCTGGCAGCCCATCCCGATCTACAGCAAATATTCCAAGTAAATAATCATTTCATGTTGTTGTTTTTGTTGTTGTCTTTTAGCTGCTGCGCACTTGCTGACAAGTTGTTGTTGTTGTTTGTCGCACCCTGTTGACTGCCACGCCCTGTATTAGCCGTCCGCCCGCCTTTCTCACGTTATGGACGGACTGACAGACAGACGGACGGACGGACGGTTGACGATGTTGCCATGTTTATGTGTGCACATTGCAGAATAATTGGCCCCGACTGGGAGCTCAATTAGCGCCGCGGCCTGGGCAATTACAATTGACGGCTTTGCACACATGTTTTCAGTGTTGGTAAATTGCCTAAAGTCCAAAAGCATTAAGCGGTATATTCGACGATAGTAAATGGGTTTTCCTTCCGGTCACCCAAAGAAGATTGTTAACAACTTTTGCCGACTCTCGGATCTTAAATCAATTCTCATATTAATAGCAAACCGGTACATTATAATTGCATATATTTAGGCGTTATAAGCATGGTTAATTGAATTGCTAAATTAGATAGTTTTGTAGTGAATTGCATAAGCCATAAAATATTGATAAGCTTTCTTTATGATTTTTATTGAAATTCGCAGAAGCTTATCAAGTTAAATGTTAGTTGTAAATTTTAACCTTTCTTTTATGCAATTAAGTCGATTCTATAATCCTCAACAGCATGGGAATGTTACATTCTTTTTAAATGGAATTTAGTTTAATTAATTGAATAATTTTTAATCTATTTTTCTTTTAGATTTTTAAAAGATGCAGCAAAAATTTATCTTATCTTATAAGAGCTAACTTTAACTTAAGTTTATTTCACATGGGAATCTGAAGCTTATGTAGAAACAAATTTTATTAATTATAATTAGATAAGAAATAAATAAATAAATTAGAGATAATTATCTCTTTAAATAAAATCTGTCTAAGAAAACAATAAATAATAAATGTTTTTGGTATAAGATCAATGTTAAAGAGTCTAAATTGAGAATGTACAGAAACCAAGGCTTGATTTCCATCCTTAAGTTACATTTTTTGTGTATAATTGTGTCAGGCAATAAATACTAAAAAACTTAACTCAAAATTTATCGGGTTTTTATTACTATCAAATTACAAAATATACAAAAAACTCAATATATAAATTTTTTGTTGACTAATTAAAATCTGAAGCCAGTGTTGTGTTATTTTGATGTTTGATTTTCAGACATGAATTCAATGTACTATAAAAAAAGTGAAATTTAAGCTTATATATTTTTTTTTAAATTATTTAATATCTAAATTTCTTAGTTCTTCATTTCTCAAAATTATATTTTAAAAAAATATATTAAATAAAATATTTATTTATTATATATTTTAATTAAATTAAAAATTTTAAAAAAATATATATTAATTTACTGACATTTCAGTTGCTACTTAAACACGATTTACACGCAATTTTATAAGAATTAGCACTTCAAGTCAACATTTTTTAAACAATATCTATAAAAATATTTTCAGATACAAACACAAGCCTTTTAATTCTTAATCAAATAATTCAATAGTCGGTAAATGTTTAACTTAATCTCTGATTATTTCTTATATAGAAATTCGAATTTTATAAATTCCACATAATATTTAATACTCAAATAGCAAACATATATCTATATATATTCCCTTTAATCATTACTTAAACTTAAAAACCGTAAACCATGCGATCATCTTCAAAATGTTTCACATTATATAGTCAAGTACAAAGCCATTTGTTGCATCTATTAAGTTAACGGTCTTAACGGTCACAAATGAGCCTATCTCATGTGAACGCAACATATAGTACTGTATATATATATATATTTTATTTTTTTTCGAACCACAAAATAATGTGGGCAAATTCTTCAAAATTGCCCACAAAACTAGACCACTTAATGAGGGGAGGGCGGATGGGGAGGCCTCATAACAAAAGCAAAAATTTTTTCGGCAAAGGCACATAAATTTTGTGGCAAGTACACCTGCTACATGTGGCCTGGGGTCTCTACAAATGGTCATATATCATCAGGTCTTGGCAGACAATATGCCATGCTAAATGTGATACAATTAGAGGAGACCGACATTTTTTTTTAACGTTGTTGTTGTTGTCATATCAAAAATGCGAAAAAATCTACAAAATTTCACACACATAATATTATATATATATAGTATGTATGCCGAGGAGTACTAAAATTTCAGATTCAATGCGATGATTACATATTACTCGATTGTTGTTGTTGTTGTTGTTGTCTGCAGAGTTTTATGGTCCAAGGTTAAATGCTTTGACTTGAAAATGTATATGTGTATAAAGACGGGGTGTGGTTGGTTGTGCGGGGGGTATATAGAGTATAGAGTATAGTAGTATACAATACAATACACAGAGACAAAACGAGAAACTTTGCGACTTTTGTATGTCGCTTCAGTTATTTTTTTTTTTTTTTTGTAAAGCTTGCGGCACAACTTCATTTGATTTGCAGTGAATATTAAAGCAATTTGTGGGATTATTTCCTATTGTAATCAACGGTTGTATGTTTACTCATCAGAGAGACCAGAGATACCCAAACTTAACAGTCTTCTCTTGTCTGTCGCATTGTCGTCTTGTCTTCGTTTCGGCCAACTCATTTTCAAGTACAAATCTCAAAGCGACAATAACGATGACGTTGTACTGCAACAAGTCTCGTGGTTTTTCTTCTTCTTTTTTTATTTTTGGGTTTTTTTTGTTGTTACTTTTGTCATTTAATCTATTGTCACCCTATGGCAAAATGACGTTTATTTATTTATGGTGTATGCTGTTTTTTTTTTTATTTTGTCTAGTTAGCGTGAAAATTGCTCCAGTTAAATGTATTGTTATACCCTGTACTTATTGTAAATGATTGCAAAGGTATGACAGAAATAAATGTATAAATAGGGCTGATGTTGCACCGTGGCAGAAGATCTTCCATATTTGAGAGAATAAATTGGAAACAATTAAATGTTTTTAAATAATATATTTAAGTCAGAAAATAAGCTTATTTGCCCTAGTTATAATAGCATTGATAAAAATATTCTGCTTACAGACAAATAGATAAATGTAATATTATAGAAGCCACTCATTTCAATTTCGGATAAAAATAATATGACATAATTTAAAAAATTTATTTATTAAAAAATATGTCCGCTGTAAAAAATTGTATTACAAGCAAATTTAAAATATTGTCTATACTTTACCCCATTTAAAAAGCATTAACGCAAATATGATTTTATTTTTTTGAGCCGCAAAATAAACATTATTTCATTGCTCTTATTTAAATATTTTTTTTTGCTTATCAAATTATTTAAATTTGACAATCATTTAAAAGTTGTTTTCCGCTCAAATATTAATTGTAACTATTTGGGTATTTAATAAATTTAAAATTTAATCGTTAATTTAAAAATATTAATTAATATAAGTTTGCCGACTTTTTAAAAAATATTTTTCTCAGATTTACATATACATATTTAATTTTCTCTCTCCAAATTAAAGGTAAAAGATTTTCTAATAAAAAAGAATAATTATTGATAATAAATTTCAATGGTTTTTTCTAGCCTGATTTCTGTTACTTAACTATGGTCCAAATACATTTATTTCACTTTTCTCAATATCTGGTATTCACATTTCGGTAATATATTTTCGATTACAATTTCTAACAATTTTAGATTGAATTTTAAAACTGAATCCTGACCTAAATAACAAAGGGAAGTTAATTTTAAGACATATAAAAATTGGGATTTTTACCTTTTGTGTACTTATAATTTAAGATGTAAAATACTTTAGATTAAATATAAATTTAGGAACAGGGTATCTGCTAGTCAAACACACCTAACTACAGCAAAGTTATTCGTTTTTTTTCCTAGTCTTTTTCATATTTATGATTGAATCTTAAAACTTGATCAGTGATGAGGCGCATTTATCATTCAATCTGGGGGACACACATAGAACTATTTTTTATTATTATTATTTTTTTTTGTTGACCAGCTGTTTGTATTATATGTAGTTTTTTACACCTTTTTAATTGTGAACACACACATCACACACACACACAAATACAAATTAATTAAAGCTCTCTCATTGCATTCAAGGTTATCACAAGCCTGAAGCGCTCTTTGGTTTATTTCTGTTGTTGTTGCTATTGTTGTTATTTTTTTATTGTTGTTCAGTTGGTTAATTTACAGCTTTAAATTAGTGTAGTTTACTTTCAAAACACTTTACTTTTGCTTTCAAAATACGCATTGTTATTATTGTTGCCTCTATAAATGGGTGGGGTAATCATTAAGTTAAGTTTCTTAAGTAGATTCGCTTAAATTGTACGATGTACAGAGCTCGCTCGAGTTTGAGTTTGAGGAAGAACTGCAGAATTTTAAATATTTTTGCTAATGATCGTGTTAGGAGGCGTAATAACAAAAAATATAAGGTTCGGCCTGGGAGAACGTCTTGAATTGAATTTGGATGAGTATGCAAAATAGTACATATATAATAAATAGAGCCAGCAATTGGAATAACTTGTAAAGTGATCAAGTCTATTAAAATTATAGAACTGAGAGCAATTTATATGGAGTTATAGGTGTTAAAAAGAGCGATAAGTAGGCATAATAAAAATATAATCATAAATATAAAATATAAAGTAATTAACACTGATGAATAATTGCTAATTATTTGCATTTCTGTAAAAACAATCTTGTAAAAAAAATAACTTAAAAATTTATTTTATTTTTAAATATACTAGGCGAATTGAGCTGGGATTTTATAATATAAATAATATAAATAATAATATAAATTAAGTATTTGCAACATAAATGCTTTTTTTAAAACATTATCAATTTATCTAATAATTTTGAAATGTATCTTAGAAGTTTGCAGTTTTACAAAATATTGACAACAATGTGCTTTTTTTTATAAACAACACAATATTGTATTTAATTTAAAAATATTTGTAAGAGAGTATTAAGAGATTTGCTGTTGAGTTTGTATGACAAAATATTTATAATAAGCATTTTAAAATCCATTAAAATATGTTATACTCTAGGTATATTGAAAAAGAAAGGAAAAAATATTCCCAACAATAAAAAAAAATAAACTTACTATACAAATCTAAATACCCCACTAAATGGGCTTGTAGAATGTTGCATACTTGTAGGGGCTGTATATTGCGCATCTGTACGTTTGTAATTCCCAAACGCTTCTAGTCAATTTTTCAGGTCTTTGTTTTTCTCCTATATTAAAAATATTTTTTAAAGACAATAATCCAAATACAAATAATATTTTTATAAATAAGTGCGATGTTCTCACCTAACACAACAAAAAGCAACAAAATTTAAATTGAACTTAATATTTTTCAGTGAGCTACAGATTACACATGACAATTAAAATCAAACTCTTCATAATTTTATATTAAATATTAGAAAACAAATATTGATCAAAATGTTCCAAATAACTGTTTTTGGCATCAAGAAAATTGTTTGTATAATACTTTTAATAATAAATATACTTTTTTTATATTATTCATATAAATAAAACAGCGGTTTTAATGCATTACACATTTTTTATCTGTATTAAAATACTTTTTATAATAATTAAAAAAAAACAACCCATTTTCATAAAGAAATTTTTAAATATTCAGTGAAATAAAAATATGAGTACACTTAACATTCTTAGTAGACTATTAAACTTGATCTAGGCAGACTTCTTCTAAAGGAAGTCAACAACAACAACAACAACTTTAACTGAAAGCCTCATCACATTCACTTTAATAGAGGATGCTCATTATTAACTACAACAGCTGCAAGTATATCTAACTTGAGATACTCTATTTATCTAAATTAGAACGTTGTAACATTTACATATAGAATGCACTTAATATCACCTACATTTGTATATATTTATATATATATATACTATATGTTTGTTGTTCCAATTAAAATAAAACTCATCTCCTGTGCTGCATTGCAAATTATCTTACATAAGGCAAGCGCTCTCTCTCTCTATATATATATATATCTATCTCTCAATATCGATCAATTGCATTTTGAGGTTGGGTGTTGTTCGGTGCTGTGGGGCATTTTCCTTATAGCGAATGATTTTCATTTTAATCGATTTGCGTATTTCGGGCAGCGGTAATTGCAGTGAGGCAGGCATTCAGATGCAGTCAACTCGTTCAACTTTCATTCCGAGGCCGTCTACAATTCCTGCCTCCCCCCCTAAATAGTTCCAGCTGCTCCTCCTCATCACAAAAAAAAAAATAGAAAAATAAAACTTAAACTGAATGTAGATTAAGTGTATGCCAAGGCATTAAGGCAACGGGCAAATGGTTTTGTCTGCTGATTTTTTTCTTTTTTATTTTTGTAGCCTAAAGTGATTTGTTTTTTAGATTTTCAAAGTGATTGCGGTTATCGTTTGGAATTCACAGCAGTGCCCAGCTGAAAATGGAATCATCGTCTTACCAAACAACAAATGAAGTTGAAATTGAAATTGAAAAAAATCAGCGCACATTCCAGCGCACAAAATGTGTAACGCAATCAAATCCATCGCTTCCGGTTTAAGTCGCAATTAACTGCCTTGGATTACAGACATACTCGTATGCCTCTCACCATCCTCTCATCATTCAGAGCTCTCATCTTAACTCATTTTGATCTTGTGCACTTTGTATAGTACCGACATATATGTCTCTATATATATATACATCATTCATGGTCATCAATTCGCAGATTATCCACACAACATTTCACTTATTTTTCCACACATGTGTAATTGGCATTTTTGAATGTTTTGAATGTGTCTGATAGTTAAATTGATGAAATGTCATAATTTTTAAAGGTGCGTTTAAATTTGTTAGAAAGTTGCTCGATTTTCATAGTCATCAAATGGCCATGAAGTATTGAAGTATAGCAGGTAAATTATTAACAATTTTTCAATTTATTATCTGGAAAATTTGGTTGAAGTTTATTTGAGCGTTACTTTAGGGCAGGTTTTTAAAATTAAAGAAGACTTTACGAATTTATTTAAATATAAAACTACCTGATCAACAACTTAAATGCTTAAACATAACATAAAATAACATAAAATGGTATTGGAAGTGAACGAAAAATGCTAAAGACTGTTTGACTTTTTTAAAGAAAGTTTTTGAATATTTTTTATACTTATTTTAATTTTTTTTTTAATTTAAATGAGGAGTGTGCCTTGACATACTTAATAAATATGTAGTTGTTTTTTAAAAAGCCTTTAATCATTGCAAATTAAATCAGAGTTGATGTACCTGCTATTATTTTTTTTTACTTTTTTTTACCAATACTGCAAATTGTTTAAATTTAGATTCTCACTCTTTTTCCATTTAAAAAAAAAATAACATATTAAATCATACTAAGAAGTTTCTTAAAAATAGCCAAAGAAAATAACAATAAGGAATATTATTTTGATTATTTAAACATTTTTTATCATTAACAACTTTTTAAGATCGTCAAGTTCAATTGAAATTACCAAATTCTAATATTATATATATTGATTTTATTTTTATTTTTGTATATATTATTTATCGTATTTAGTAAATTCAGGCTAAGTAAATATTGTATACTAAGTTTGTTGATCGCTAATAGTGTGCCCAGCCAAGGTTGGAACATAAATCTAGATTAATTTTAAATGATCCATGCTAACAAATCAATTTTAGAGTCCTGACAATGTTTAATACAAATCTTTTTTTATTTGTGGTCATTAATTAAACGGGAAATAGAGTATATAATAGATAAGTGATTAAATATCATTATCTGAATATTTTACTTATATCCTTAATGAGCAGGATAATAATAGCATTATTTATGAATGAGAAACAGATTTATTTATTTTTGTTTTAAAAAATATATAAGCAACATTTCTCAAAGAAAAACTTTTTTGATTTAAGTTTTATGACCTACATATATCTTATTCCCAACATTATAAACATTCCAAATTATGCTTTCAAAAGCTATATCCTATGTATCTTGTTCCCAACTCTACAAATTTTATTTATTTTTTATAATTCTTACTTAGTTTTCTGAAAAGCATCTATTAACGGTTCTGAAACCCTAACAAAAGTACTGCTAAAAAACGATTCAGATATAATATTAGCAAAAAGCCCGTTCTACAACATACATATTAATCTCTAGCTAATTAACTTTTGAGCAGTTCCTTCTTATATCTATATATATTTATTTTTTTCTTGCTACAACCTCTTAATGATGTTCACTTCCCAGTTGCCACAGCCAAGCAACAGTTTATAAGACAACCTGTCTGTGGCAAGAAGTTCGTACACACACATTCACTTCACTCCAGTAACCTCCAAGATCAGATCGTAAAATTAATGATCTGTTTTTTGTTTTTTTTTTTCGGGGCTTCTTCTACGCCCATCTGCCACTTCCACTGCCAATTGCCACTGCATGACGATGGACCAAGACAACAATTTCAAGACAACCATTAACTTCTATTTAAAATTAAATTAACCTGCTTAATTTGCCCCCTTCCCAAAAAAAAATTTAAAAAAAAGACGCACCTAAAACATTCACTCTGCCACATAAATGAAAATCGAAAGGCGATACTAATCGCTTCAATGCCTATAAGTAAGTAAATCTATCTGCATCTTGCTTGGATCTGTCCAAAAAAAAAAAAAAAAATACATTCGAAAAAAATTTCGTGCATTTAACGCATAAATGAACACTTTTGATACGGCTTTTTGAATTTGAATTTGTATATGGATGTGGCATTATTGGATATACAATTCCGTATAGAGCGAAGGCGACCCTTTCACCCTTCACCATGAAGGCTAATGCTGCTACTTTGATGGCCAGCTGGCTGCCAAATTTAGCAAATTCGATTTGATTTTGATCGCTCAATTAGCGTAAAAGTAACATGTCAAAGCTATTAATCACTTTCGAAAATAAAAACAAAAAATCATACCGTACAAAAACAAATTAATACAAAAGAAAAGAAAAAGACTTTAGAAGAGCCAACTATCAAAAAAAATCAAACATTATAAAAACAAAAAAATAATAAAAATAATAATAGTAAGTGTGCTTGCTGTCTAATTAAATGAGTTCAACTTTATAAATACCCTGCAATTAGTTTTGGAGTAGCGCTCATTTATCATTGTAAAATGAAGGGGTTCAATCATAAAAACGTTAAACAGAGGATATGAATATTAATATTTGAATATTAAGGAAATAGTTTCCTTTCCGCAAATTGTAGAGAGTTTTGTAGCAAGGATGTATATCTTGGATTAAAGATAAATGCGTCTGTTCAATCTGAATTGATATATCAAATTTTAAAGTAAGAAAACTAAAAATTAGGGGTGATATCTCAAATCTAATTATATATATTTCTGCACTATCTATCGTAATATCTAAATATATTTAAATTTCTTTTAAGCAAACTTAGATTCCAATTTTTAAAACTCTAGCTCTATTTATCTTTGATTTGTAGAGCAATTTGCAGAAAAAATTGAAGAACAATTTTTGAAGAAATAAAAATATTTATTTAATTTATTTATAGTTAGCTCTTTGATGGACTTTTTTAAATTTCGGAAAAATTTACCTTAGGAATGATATTTTAAATTGTAGATTATGTGTTTTTTTTTTATACGAATTTACATACTAAATTTCTAAGCTTTAATTCTTTTAATAAGTGACATCAGGATGCTCCAATGTCTGAAGTGGAGATAGATTTTAGATCTTCAATTTTACGTATTCCTTTATGAAAAAATTTATAGCTCAACTTTATTTAAGCTCCCAAATGTAGAATCTTAAATTTGTGAAAAACTGGGGTATGGAAAAAATATCTTAGAATAACAATCTAAGTGTTAGACCTGTGCTAAGCTACATATCAAATATCATAGGTCTAACTCTGTTAATCTCTAAGATAAACCTGCTTATGCAAACATACTCAGGCTATATATTCCTTTATACCTTCTTTTCACTTCCCTCCCTATCCCAATCAAGAACATATATACCCTATATAAGATTGTAAATACTTTCATTTGCCTATTTGCCCTTTACAAGCTATAAAAGCAAAAAGAAAACAAAAAAAAAATAATATATATATAAATTTATGCTCGTGCCGTTGGCAAAAGTGCGTGAATTTAGGCGTAACCCAAAATTATATAATTTATTATTTCTTTTGATTGGCAAAAATTAAAAAGTTACTTTAGCTGAATCTCAAAAATAAAAAGAGAAAAAAAATAAATATTAAAACTGTTTATTCGTCCCCACCTCACAATTTTAGACAACTTCATTCGAAGCTGTTTTGGCGCTTTGAAGTCCAAACTGCACGAAAATGCTGCGTCATTACTCGAACTTCAATTTTCATTCATTCATCAATTACAATACAAAAAAAAAGAGAAAAAAAAAATATTAAAAAAAATTCAAACGAACGAACGGAACGATTGAAGCCTTGAATATTTCGCAGATACATTGATATACCATAGATACAAATGTATCTTACTGTTTGCTATAGCTATGTGTGTGTGTGTGTGTTTTATGGATGTTATGTGCATTATAATGCTGCTAGATTGACATTAAGTTTAATATTTGTGAGGATCC
Organism: Hirtodrosophila alboralis; assembly: GCA_035043045.1. Classification (NCBI taxonomy): domain Eukaryota; kingdom Metazoa; phylum Arthropoda; class Insecta; order Diptera; family Drosophilidae; genus Hirtodrosophila; species Hirtodrosophila alboralis. Next base: position 939,690 of record JAWNNH010000233.1, on the reverse strand, counting down.
TGTAATTGTGCTTATTAAATGTAAGCTGCGCTTTAAAGTATCTTTGAGATACTTACATGCTTGAAGTTGTGTGTTGCTGTTGTGGTTGCAGCATCAATTTGCTAGCCTCTTCTAGTTTAATTGTTGTCGTTGATGTTGTTGTTGTTGTTGTTGTTGCTGTTGTTGCTGTTGCAGCTATAAAATCCGCACGGATATCCGTTGGCCGTTGGCAGGAAGAAATCAACATTTGAACACCGTTGGCTATTGCAGCGTTTTTACGGATGTTGATAACTTGCATTGGCATTGGCTATAGCTATATAAAGTTGATCTTGTTGTTATTGTTATTGTAATTGCTGTCGCTGTCATTCTGCATCCAATGTTGCAACAACAACAACAATTGTTCAACAAACTGCACTGCCGACGGCGCGTGTGAAAATCGTTTTTTTTTTTTTTAATTTTTTATAAACTTTTCAAAGATTATCTTGAGGTTTTTTTTTAAAGGAGCTTGTTGTGGTATTCAATTAAAAATTTCTTTTTATTTAATTAAATATTTTATAAGATTTTTTTGATATGGTTATATAGTTAGAAATTGATTTTAAGGCAACACAAAAATGGTTTTCTATTTTTGAATTGATTTTTATGCAACACAAAAAATTGTTTTAAATTTTAAAAATTTTAAAACAGTTTATATATTTTTTTATTGCGCAGAATTTAGATATTTATTTAAATATTATATAGTTAGGAGCTGTTTTTGTGGTTTGATAGTAGCGTAGATAGTTTCAGAAGCTTGCAAAGTTTTAAATAATAATTTTTAATAAGTTTTCATAAGCTTGAAAATATTATATTTAGTTTTTAAGAAATTTTTTAATTTTATTTTTATTTTTTATAGATGAACTTATTTTTTATAGGAGCTAGAGTTATAGGCAGATATTCAAGTTTTCTATTATAAATTTTATACACTTATATTGCAAATAGGTTTTTTTAAATTATTTTTTTTTATGTTTAGGAGCTTTTCTTTTACTTTTTTTATACACTTTGTACAATCCTTAGACTTTTTGTTTGTGGCTTTTGATTAATGGGTTCAAGTATTCTATATAGTTAATATATATGTATAATTATTTATGTGTGTATACTAATTAACTGTAATTGGCGTATTATACTTGATATGCGCGTTGACACCAATCCTAACTGAGCATTTCCCAGTTTCGCTTAATTGGCTTGGTCTGGCTTATATATATATGCATATATTTATATAGATTGATTATAGATTGTAAAAATATATAATACATTTCTTGGCTCTAAGCTTTTTGATCATTATAATTATTATTTTTTTTTTCTTTATAATTTCATTATGGATTGTCTTTCTCGATTTAATGTCAGACCATAATCATCATTCCAGCCTGTACACACATGTGGTTCGATTTGTTGTTATATTTATGTATATTTGTTGTTGTTTTTTGTTGTTGTTGTTATTGTTGCTTTTCCACAGCTTAATTCACTTTGCATTTGCGGCCTGTCACAATTTGCATTAATTGCATTTAAGTATGCAGTTATCATTGATTTAGCACCGATATATATTACTCTTATATATAGTTCAGATAGTATGTAATACAGCTACTGGGCGCGTCTGAAAGTTGTCATTATTATTATTATTGTTTTATTATGAATTTTGCATAAAATATAATTTTTATTTGTTTTTCTTTGTGTCATAATTTGTGCAAGATTTATGTAAAAATGTTGTGTTGGAATATTTTGGATTTAAATTTTTTTAAATTAATTCAGTTCATTTTTAATGATTTGCAAATTTTGAATTTTTTCTCGAAAATTTTTTGAAGTGTTAAAAAAGTTTTTTTTGTTTTGTTTTTATTATTTAATAAATTATTTAAATTTTTGTTTTTAATTTTAAATAACAATTTCCAGTTTGATGCAGTTTTTTAAGGGAAATTTGGTGAAGATTTATGAAAGTTTTTTGTCATTTAATATTTGATAAATTATGCAAGATTTAAAAATGATTTAATTTATTTTGAATTTTTTAATAAATTACTTTTGTTTATAAATTGCAGTTTGCACATAAATTTTTATAAATAATAATCCTTCACTAAATAACACTTGATTTACGCCTTAGCGGTACTTTTTATTTATTTTTTATACTACTATATTATACCGTTATCTTAACGTGTTGCGCGCGCGCGCGCTCTTTCAACGCGTTTATGTTTACGTTTACGTGACGTTAGCCAAATGACGTATGCGCCTTACGTGTTGCGGTCGAACGTCTTGAATTTGTAGTCTACGGGAACTGTAGTAAGCGTGAGTGTGTGTGTGTGTATGGTTGGTTTGGTATGGTGGTTGCGACCGACAAGCGACAACACGACCAATAGCTTTGAGACCGTCTCACGGACTGATGATAGGCGGCCAGCGAGCAGCTTCACAGTCAGCGTCAGAGCTGAGCTTCAGCTTCAGCTTCACAGAGTCAGAGTCGAAGCGACGTCGGAGGCTCTGTGTAAAGCGTTTTCGATTTCCTAATAATAAACGCAAAATAGTTATACGGGGCCGCGCAGCGCAACGTCTTCTGTCTATGTATGGGTGCTCTGAATGAATACACAACAACAATAACAACAGCAATAAGCCAAAAGACGACTGCGAGACGATGAGTTCCACAGACTGAAGACGGCGACAGAGACTGCGACTGCGACAGCAACAGCAAACAGCAACAGCGACAGCGCAGCGCATTTTGAGGAAGTCTAGAGAAGCTGCAATAAATCGAAGCTAATACACTTCTTTCTTAATGTAGAGCACACAGCTCAGCTTGAGCGCGGCGAGCCACAAAATCAACTCACACACACAAGCAAACACTGTTGCTGCTGCTGCTGCAGCTAAACTTGTCTAGGCAGCAGCGACGCCAACAACGGTAAATGAGGCAGCATCCTGCACAGCTGCGACGATTTTTTTTACTCAATGAATATATTGCAGTTGCAGCGCAGTCGCAGCCCGTTTGCTAGCTTGCTGGCTGCATTAAACAGCATTCCAATTGCATCCGAAACTGGGTGGAGATCTTCCGCCCCAGCACGACGACAAAGACAACGACAACGACGACGACGACGCGACGAGTGCTTCGTGTGCCGACAATACGAAGTTCAAGCCGAACATTTATATATGTTCCACTTGGGTTCCACACACAAGACAACAGTCGGCAGTCGGCGTCGCTATACACTAAAGAAAAGTGAGCGTGCCTAGGCTGTTGTTGCTGCTCTAGTCAACAGTCGCAGCATGCAGCTCACAGCGGCAACATCGGCGACAACAACAACAACGACAAGTTGTTGCTGCTGTTGGGCAGTTAGTATGTTGGCCAAAAAGCAGAGCAAGAGCAAGTCCAGGGCAGCTGGAGCTCGTAATTAAGCGGCAGCTTAAGATAAGTTTTAACTGACTGACATGGAGAATGGAAAGTTCAACCTAGTCTTTCACTCAACAACAGTTGCTTGTGCCGCCGATGTTGCTGCCGCTGCTGATGGCGATTAACATACGACACACATGTGGCTAAAATGGGAGAAGGGTTTTTTTGCAGGCTCCAAACTGTCCTACTTCTATGCCGAACTATCTAACTATTAGAGATGAGCACGTGTTGGTAAAAGACGCAGCAATATTAATCTAACAGTACATTTAGATTATCTAATATTTATGTGCAATATTTTCGGGCAATATTTTATAATTCGTGCAACTTTCAAAATATTATATAGAAATATCACCTTGAGCAACATCGATCTATTTGTGTAATATTTTCTGGCAATATTTTCTGATTTCATTGCAAATTATTATATGGAAATATACCTTTGCGTTCAGTTTATTGAACAAAATGATATGATGTAATATAAGACATTTATGTGTAATATTTTCTGACTCGCCAAAATATGAAAATCTTATGTTGCTTTTAATTTATTGAGCAATATTGATCCATATAATTTTAGATTTTTATGTGCAATATTTGCTGAATATATTTTCTCAAACGCGAGCTTTTAAAATTTGTTTATGAAATTATCACTTTGTGTTCAATTTATTTAGAAAAATTGATTTTCGATTTACTATATATTTTACAATTTAAGTGCAATATTTGCTGATATAATAAAAGATGCAACTCTCAAAATATTTCACGAAAAAATCACTTTGCGTTTAATTTATTGCAAAAAATTAATCCATATAGCATACAAGCCTAAAAAAAAATTTTAAAATATCAAGAAAAGTTTTTCAGAAAAGATACAGAAAGAAATGTGAATGATTTTGATTTTAAAAAATTATATGTAAATCTGACATGAAATACAAATAATTTTATGTACATTTAAAATGTTGCTATTGAAAATTAAATTGTTTTTGCATTATAAAAAATAAAAAAATGCAAATAAGTTTATATACATTTAAAATGTGGCAAGTTTAACATATTTTTCATGTTTACAATTGATAGTTGAGTAATATTGGATTCTAATGCAATTTTAGTTTATATAAAATCACGTGGACACGTGCCCAACTCTGATCCCTATCCCTGCTCCTGACCATGTTGAAGACCATGTCATGTGTCTTCCTTTAAAGCACTTCATGTCTGCGGTTTGTTGCAAGCAGTTTTGCTTTGGAAGCAGCAGCGGCAGCATTCAACAACGTCTTCTGCTTGTGCTTGTGCTTCTTCTGTTGCACGAAATCGATCAAATCAAAAATGACTTTGTGAAGTGACTAACTGCCTAACTGGCAGCTGCCTTGCTGCCTTGTTGCCTGTTGCCTGTTTGCCTATTTTGTGGCCTGTTGCCAGCAGCCTGGCTGCCTGGTTGCATGCAACATGCCTGTATGCTGTCTAACAGTAGCGGTTGCCTCTCTGATTTTGGCTGGTTGTTTAGATTTTTGAATGAGTTGAAGTCCAAGTCCATGGCTGAGACTGAACCTGAGACTGAGGCTGAGGCCGTTGCAAATATACAACACAACACAACACTTCAAAATGAAAGCACATTCCCTTGTAGAAATTGTACCGTTACGCTTGCAACAGCAGGTAGCAGCCACGGTAACAGTGTTACCTGCCGGATCGTTTGTCCGTTTTTATGGCCAAGCAACCAAATCTGACAGAAGACTTGCATCGTCCTCATAATGATGATCATGATCATGATGATGATCATCATCATCATCATCCAAAACATCATCCAACACTTGGCAGTTTATGGCATAGATTTGCAAATCGCGGTTCCTCTATTATTGTAGCTGTTTGTTGTGGTTGTTTGTGTTGTTGCAACAACAGCAATAGCAACAGCAACAGCAACAGTTGCTGTTGTTATTGTTGCTGATGATCTGTGTTGCAGCTTGGCCGCGTGCCATGCCATCGTCCTCTTATTTATTTGAGTCAATGAGTTCACAACTATTTTGTTTTTGTTTTTTTGTTTTTCTCTACTTTAACTTAATGGCTTTTTGTTTCTCCCTCTCACTCTATCTCTCTATCCCACTCACACTCTCAAAATGTGATTTTGTGTGGCATGTTGTTGCATGTGGCTGCTTGTTGCCTCCTTGCACTGATTGATGATTTGATAATGGTTAAGTGGCAAGATGCTGATATGTGCAATGAAATCTGCAATGCCTGTCCTCAAACGAAGATTTACAACAAATCTTTAATGAGTTGCGCACTTCAAGACAACATAACATATAATTAATTTTTTGGCTTATAGTAACTGGGCCTTGTAATTGCCAGATTATATAGATTTACAAACTTTCTTTTTTTTTTCTTTTTATATGCCATTTATTTTATATATACCCAAATGCAATTTATTTTGAATATACGCAGTGGAAAGGTGGAACGAAATTTGAATACAATGATTTTAAATATAAAAAAAAACGTTTTTATTTGCAATTAGTTTATTTACAGTCTAGCTTTAAATATTTAGTAAATTTCAATCAGTTTAAATCACGCTAAAAGCAATGACATTTTAAGCACATACTGTCGAAGTAATACCTAACTAAATATTTATTTTTAAGTATTTGCAAGCAGCTTTAAATTTTAATTTTAATTAATTTTAAAAGAGAATTACTTAGAGAATTAAATAAAAAATAATGGAGTATTACTTTTGAACCCAAAAGTAAATATAAACATTTACGAAACTATTTGCGATTTTATTTTTTTTTATGAAAAAAACAAAAGTTATACTATTTTTTATGATTTCAATTACATTTATTATTATTTGTTTAATTTTTCTCAGCACTTTTTTAATGTATAAATATCATAGACATATATGCTTAAGTACAGTACAATTTTAAATGTCTTTATTAATATCAAAAAATAAAAAAAAACAACCAATTTATACAATTTTTTAGCTATAAACTGAATTGAACTCTAATTTTCACACACCAAAAATGTTTTTTTTTTACTTGTCTAAGCCTTATTTATATACATATATTGTTTATCCTTTTTTTATCGAGTAATTTCTTTTACACAGATTTCTTTACAAATAATAATTTTTTGTAGTTTTCTTAGATAGAAAATATATTATTCTTAGCAATCAAATATTTTTGACTATTTTAAATATATTAACAAAATTTGTGTCCTAATTAAACAACTACACTTTAAAGATTTACCCAACCAAATAAACATTTTTTTAAACGCTCTAATTTTTATGAATATATAAAAAATTTAAATTCTTTTAATCTAAATAAAACTCAAACCAAGTAAACTTTCAAAAATCATCTATCATTATTTAATTTAAATATAAAAACCTAATTTACTAACCTTTCTATTCTGTACGCTCAATATCAGGGTCATATACATAGTATAAATCATGTTTAGAGATAAAAATTTCCTGATTTGCTATTAAAAGAAAAAAATGCAATCAAATTTATCGAATATTTGCTTTAATGCACTGACAATATCAAAGCAAAAACCCGAAGTAAATAATAAAAATAAAAATACGAAATTTACATAAATTGCAATTTTTCACATTTCCATAAAAAAAACGATGTCATTCGGAATTGTTATATGCATAATTGAAATGTTTAATATAATTAGCTAAAGTGCAAACAAAAGCTAAACAAAAAACGTTTAGTTTATAGTTTAAGACGCTTACTAAATGGCCAATAACAAGAAGCAGGCATATAAACAATTTTGATAAATTTATGCGCAAAATGGAATACAGAAAAATGAGAGACAACAGCAACAACAACGTTTAGGAGCTTTAACACCTTGTGGCACCGCGCCCCCTCAACGGCAGCTGCTGCACATAATTGGCTAAAACGAAAAAAAAAAACAAAAATACAAAAAAAAGCTCGTAAAGTTTTTTGTTGTTGTTGTTGTTGTTGTGCGCAGAAGACCCGCCCGCCAACTTGTTGTTGTTGTTGTTGTTTTTTTGTATTTAAACGTTTTCAAATCGCGCAGCGAATGAAAACGAAAGAAAAAATGAAATACATCGAAAGTGAGCATATGTATGCACATATATAGACCCAGACCCCAAACGATCCACGACGATGTTGTCTCGACGTATCAGCGAAGCGAGCGAGCGTCTCGAAAAAAAAAAATAAAAATAAAAAAATAAAAAATAACTTTGCATGGAGGGGCAAAGCTTATAAAAAAAAAAAAAAAATAATACTCAAAGAGAACACGCTACAGAGCTCGACAGTGGGGGCAGGGGTAGAGAAGCGTTAAGTACTCGTAATACTCAGATTGTTTCGAAAACGTACGAACTTACGACGAACATATATTTATATTTATATAGTAGTCTCGGGGTCGTTCCGAACTGCAAACGCGCGAATACGGATTGCCCACCATATGCCGTATGGGCAACATCATCATATGACAAATGCCCGCAATGTTGTCGTCTCAGTTACAGCCTCAGCTATAGCCACCCCCCTCCGGCTATGTATGTATAAATTTATATATACAAATATTTATTTATATTTATTTTTTTTATTAACGAATTGATCCAAAGCGAAATTTATTATCTACATGCTTATGTGGTTTCTATATACACTTACTTTCGAAGTTTTTTATTTTTTATTTTTCAATGAATTTTTATTGATATTTTTAAATGCTGCCCATATAATTCAAATCGAACAGTACAAAATATTATTTATGTTAGGATTTGCTGAACTTTCTAAAGCTGATAGTTTAATAGAACTATTCCTAAAATGTTAATTTTTTGTATATGAATATTTAATTTATTTGAGGGTTTTAAAAATTAAACCAGAGCATGTCAAATAATCTTTGATAATATTAAGACGATTCTAAATATGATTATAAATAAAGACAATAATAAAAAATATTTATAATTTTATTAGTTAAAGTCTCAAATAATTATTATCATTGATAATACAAATTAATAAATATAATAAAAATAAAATAATTTAAAAATTTTTCATAACATTTAAGGACCTAGGCTAAATTTTTAGCCTATATGTAAATAGTTTGCAATGTTGTAGTTCCAAAAAGCACTTTATAGAAATTTTAGCAAAAATTTCTAGCCTCTTTCTAATTCTAATTAAAAAATAATTATATTTGATCAATCTTAGTCCATTTATAATAATGTTTTTTAATTAGTCTAGGCAGTTAGTACTTAAATGCATTATCAACTATTGAAACTTGATTAAAAAAAAATATATGTTTCATTATATAGCACACGAAGTTATTGAATTAAGATTCTTGGTTTTATTTTATAGTAAATTATTTAATTTTAAAGCCAATCATGTCATTTGTCCAAGTTAATATATCTGACAGCATTCTTCATATACTTGAAGTCTTAAAAAATATGCTGAAAATATTATTTTTTTATTTAAAATTAAAAAAAATCAAAATTTTATTAGTATACATATACAAGGGTATTAGAACTTCGTTGTAATGTTGTTTTATTTATGTTGTAGTTTATTTTTTATGTTATTGTTTTTGCTCGTGCGCTTTAAGCTTTATATGCATATACATACATATACGTATGAATGTACAACCGGTAGATGTATCTGTATCTAAATTTGTATAAATATGTATCTGTATCTCTCGTTCTTCTCTTATGTATAGCACTAAACATTCTACAATTGGCTCATTTAGCGGCTGTCGGCTGCGTATAACACCCGACAGAGCGGGCCACACACACAACACACACACACAACCCGTTGTTGTTGTTGTTGTTGTTGCTGGTGTCGTGTTGTCGTCGTTCGTCGTTTCTAATTATACGATAGGTGCGCTACGAGCCATGAAACGTGCGGGGTCTGACCTTCTCTATACAACGTTTAGGAACTGCCCAACTCTGACTCTGACTCTGAAAAAAAAGGAAAAAAAAAACACAAAAAAGAAACGGATTCGAACGGCACGCCGAAGCTATATACCCTTGCAATGGTTTCCTCTAACGGTTGCTTCTAACCCAACCATATGATATAGTGATCCGATTTTATTTAAACTTTGTCACATAGTATGGAACGTATTTCTATATTGATACGGTGAGTTTGGCTCTGATATATTGAAAATCAAAAAGTTGTGCATAGAAGAACTTAATTTTCACCCAATTGTTCCTATGCCAGCTATATTATATAGTACTCCGATTTTGATCAAACTTGGTCAGATTGTATAAATTATAATACTACATGGACTGGCTGAGTTTAGTTTCGATACCATGAAAATCAAATAAGCCTTTTAAATCGGTTCTTTTCAGGAAAATGAAGTGTCTCCCATTGTTCCAATGGGAGCTATATGATATAGTGGTCCGATCGGCCTGAATCAGACATACAAACTATCTGCAACAAAAATACGCTTCTGCACCAAATTTCATTAAATTTGCTCAAAGTCAAAGCCAAAAAGTTTGCATGTAAAGAGACAGACATGACTTAGCTCCTGATCAAAAAAATATATACTTTATGGACATCTCCTCCTATTACACATTTCTTGACCAAATTATAATACCCTTTTGCAAGGGTATAAGAAAACTAAAAAATTTGAAATTGAATCAAAATCTCAACCCATAAACTGACTCAATGGCCAACTGCAGTCTTTTTGCATTTGCCTCAAAGCCATGACGTCTTAAAATAGTTTTATATATATAAACGTTTTTTTATGTTTAGGGTATTATTAAATATTAGTTGGCAAAAAAATATAAAGGCTTCTGTAGCAGCAACAGCAGCAGCAGCAGCAGCTGTGTTTATTTCATATACACACGTTTATTTAATTATTGCATTTAGAGTTAAATGTTTAGTTTGTTATATTATTTCCTTAAGCTATGGCACAACAGCCTTCCCTATTATACATATATATATATATATATTCTTAGGGCGTGTCTAAATTCTTGGTCTAATGTTCTAATGTTGCCTTAGATTTGTCATAGAGGTTAAACTCTTCGTTAGATTGGCATTGTCATAGAAAGACTCTACTCTTGTTAATTGATTGTGATTAAGTACAATAACTGAATATTAAATGTTAGTAAATTATAAGTTGCACGTAAATAGATAGTTTATACTTTGATTTAATGTGGGCTGTGAACTGAGCGACATTTTTAAAAGTTGATGTAATGATTAGTAAATGAATATATTTTTGTTAAACTATGCCAGAGCAATACATAAGATTGCTTTTGATTTTATACCAAACTTAAAAGTGCTGCCAAAAATATAAAAAAATGTGTACCTTAAAAAATAATGTATTTATTTAAAAAAAACACACACAAAATACATATTAGATATTACAGATTTTAAATAAAAATTTAAATAAATACGAAAATAAATTTTTTTGATTAAAAACCATTAAAAGTTTTTTGTTGAGTTGGGTTAATCTTATAACAATTAGATATTATTAAAATATAAAAAGATAATATTATTAGACAAAAAATTATGTAATTTATACATCTTGTGATTGGATCTTTGTTTTAAAATTTCTAATACAATTATATAACATAACTTTGCCATATAGAAGGTATTTAAAATATTTTATTAACTATCAACAAGCTAGAGCATAAATTTTTAATTTCAAAAATAATATTATTTTCTTTGGATAATAATATTTTAAACCAATCAAACAATTAAATGCTTTATGGGAATTAAATAAAAATAAAAAAAGTAGTTCAGAATGAACGAAATAAAATGCTATTAAATAATAAATTTTAAATTGTAGATTCCAATAAAGTAAACAAATTGAAAGCAGAACAGTTGAATTAATTTTGTTAACGTGTTTGTAAATAAAATTATATTTATTAGAGCTTTAATTAATAATTTTACAGGACTGCTTTAATATTTATAACTATTAAAAAGTATTTTTAGAAGAAGGCAAGATTTTTATAAAAATAGTTTAAAGCTATCGATGATGCAAATATCGATATTATAGAATGTTATAAAACTTTAAAAGCGTTATGATATTAAAAAAAACGTATATTTTAATGTTTGTTAAACTGTGAAACATTATTGTAAAGAGAAATACTATTGCATCAAGAAATCTTTAAATTCAAATGACTTTAATGTAGTTTTTTTTAATTTCCCTGGTTCTTTTAATATTTAGGAAATTTAACCTTTCTTTTATAGTACCGTTGCTTTCTATGACATCTACTGAAGATCAGTTGGACATCTGCTTACTATGTTGATCTGCTCTCAACTGTTTTTTTGTATTTTTTTGTCATGTTTTCTTTCTTGTTATTTTTTTTCATTTATCAAGTAACCAAAACAAGTAATCTGATATATTTGTCTAACATCATTGGAATTAAGCTCTCGCAACACATTTCCGCATTTGAAATGATTTTTAATTATTATTTTTCAAAACGCCTACACACATAAACATATTGAACAACATCGAAGACTACATCCAACTGAATGAATGGATGGATGGATGCTCTGCTCAAATGTCAGGCTTATTACGAGTACTCTGAATACTCATAGTACAACAACAACAACCCACAATTGTGCTTATCAAGTGCTTTGGATTTGGTATTGGAGTCAGCCTCTCTATATAGTATGTGGGAGACTAAGCTTCATTGATGACACGTCATTTTGTGGCACAGACATCTTCGTCAAAATGTGTTAAGTCGAGTGAGAAACAGAAATAGAAACAGAAACTGAAACCAAATAGCAAAAACAGGTCTTTCAATCTTCAAAAAAATATAAAAAATATATAAAAAGTGTCAATAAAATGTCATGGAAAGCCACTTAGAGCCACAACAAATATGTGTATGAGTGTGTGTGTGTGTATTTTGGCCTCACCCAGTCAGGCACTTTAAACTTTGGCCACATCCGTTATTGGAAGGTTCAGTATTACCCCCAAAACCTCCTCTTTGGTATTTTTGCCAAGTTTTTTATTTTTTTATTTTGTGGTTCTGTTTGCTGCACAATTATATATTGGCTTTGATTTAAATCAGTCTACTGACCCCAAAAGTTCAGCTACGGAAATTGCAAATTTAATAATTGACTGTAGACGCCAAAAAGTAAAGTAAAGTTAAGTAAAGTAAGCCAAACCAGGGGGCTTATTAATGCGATAACCTTGGCTGATTTAATTTCTTGTTCGCGGACTGTGATTACCAGCAGCAACAACAGCAACAATAATAACAACAGCAATAAACTATAAATATACAAATACAATAACAAAACAACAAATAAAAAACAAAAAACAACAACAAACAGCAGCAGGAAAAATCTTGCACAATTTCGACACTAAACGACGATCTCTTGAATTTTTATTTTTTTTTTTTTTGTTATTTTTTTCATTTTGACGTTGTAGTTCAGGTCTAGGTTTGACTGCCAGTTAGTCGCATATTTAATTAAGAGATTTGAGCCACAAAATAGTGTTGAACAATGGTACATGATGTTGGCAGCACGAGTCACCTCCTCTCAAGCTCTACACAGCAAGAAATTTCTTAAAACTAAAATTGTTAAAATTGATATTTTGTTTTCTTGGTATTTTTGTGTTTGTTCATCAAAACTAAAAAAAAAGTATATATGTTTTCAAATGGTTAATTAACTTTAAGTGCAATTGCTTACCTGATTTAAATAATTGCATTAATTTAAGGGTTATTTAATAAAGTTTTAATTATTTATTTTTTGCTTTATTGCGTTTTTCTTGTTCTCGAATATATTTTGCTTTCTGGGCAGCATATTCAAGAGATAAATCCAAATGCGTCTTCGACTCTTTAAGTGCCAAACCCGTATTCTTCTTTGGCTTTAGATTTCCTTCATTGGAATCGTATCCATCGTCTAAGTTTGTATTAAATGTTTTAGACATGTTGTTAATCTGAAAATGTATTTTTATGTATGATAGAGTTAAAATTTTTGACAAAAAGTATTGCTGACAATAAAGCCCGAAGATTTAATAATATATATTTCTATAAACCTATGAAATCTAACACAGAGAAAAAAATTGAATGAAAAATATTAAACTTGGCTTGCTGATATAATTTTGGCATTTCAAAGACTTTCTAAATGGCATACTGTGCTAATAATATTTTCGATCAGAAATATAGCTTAAAACTGCAATGTTTTGTTTTAATTTTTATTAAATCTTTTTTAATTTACAACTTTATTTCAAATTGCAAAAATCTTTATGGTGTAAGCTAACAATGTTTAAAATTAATATATTTCGAATAATTTTGTAGCTTTAAGCTTTCTTTTTTAATGACAATTTCTTCTCACTAATTGTTGTATTTTTGATTATGATTTATTTATTGTAAATCTTATTACTTACCTGATTTAAATAATTTATTAATATAACCGCAGATTGTTTTATTGCGGCAATACTTTAAATGCTCTTGAAATATTTTTGTTTTTTAATTAATTTTTTGAAAATTAAATTAAGTTTTAAATATGTTTTCCATCAGTTGACTTTGCTTTGCAACGTTCTTCTTTTTCTCGAATATATTTTGCTTTGTGTGCAGCATAAATTACAGATAAATCTAAATACGCTTTTGACTTTTTAAGTGCCAATCCCGAATTCTTCCAGGACTTTTGATCTCCTTCATTGGATCCGTGTCCGTCGTCTAGTTTTGTATCAGATTTATAAGACATTTTATTAATTCTGTCTGATATTGTATTTTATTTATTATAGAGATCAAATTCTAGACATATAGTTTATCTGACAAGTAAATCTTTATTTTGTATAGTTTAAGAAGAAAAAAAAACAGATTTCAACAAAGTTAAAGAAAACTAATAATTAACTTTGTCTTGTTGGTATACTTTTATTTAATATTAATAATTTTGTGATGATTTTCTAGCCTTAAATTGTTAATTTTTTTATTGTCGATAAAAGAAATTTTTTTACTGAAAATTGCAAAAATTATCGAGAGCTAAACTATATTTTACTTTTATTTAAATTATGATTAAAGTGAAAGGTATATTAATTTTAAATCTATCAAATTTTATAGAACTTTATAAGTTATATAATAATTAAATAAATAGACATTTTAAGGCTCATAATTTAATTTAATCGATAGTTTATCGCTCCAATAGGTTATCGATAACCAGTTATCGATTATATTTAGCTGTTCATAGTTAAGCCAACTTCAAGGTGATTGCATCGATAAAAGAGAATTAATCTCATATTTCATCATATCATAATTCAACATTTAAAAACTCAATCTAGTAATCTATCGAATTTTAAATAAAAATTTGAACATAACAAAATGTCTACAAAATTTGAGCAAAGCAAACAGCTTACAATTTATAGAGTATCCTATAAGTTGCCCATAACCGATGAGAAAAATGTACTGCCACGCGCCGCACAGAAAGCCACAAAATTGAACGTGAGCGGCTTTATAACGTATACGCAGAGTGGACAGTCGGTTAGCGGTGAGTTGGAGGGGACACGGGAAAAACTAGAGCTGATGATGATGTGGTTGCAACAGGAAACGCCCAAGGATAGTGAGAAGTCATGCTTTGGCCAATGGCAACAACAGTTGAAGCCCAAATATGATAATTTCTTTTACTGCTAGCCCCAGCTAGACTTTGATTAAAAATATTGCAACAACCACAAATTTGTTTCGAGTGCATTTGCAGTCTCATAAACAATAACAATCAGCCGGAGAGTTATTGAACAATGGATCACTGAAGCTGCTGTTGTTGATGCTGACGACCCAGCTACAACTCTGGCTCTGACTTTTCAAAGTCAAAAACGCGATTGTATCATCAGTATTTTTGCTTATTTTTTTTACCTCTTTACTTGCTAGTGACTGTGATTTTTGTTGGCCAAAGTTTGCAGATAAAATGGTCGCGAACAATGAGCCAAAAGTATTTTTTTGTTTCTTATTTTTTTGGCCCACTGAGCCACAGCAGCAGCCGCATCGAAACAATCGAATCAATTCATTTTTCTAGGGCGTACTATGCCACTTGAACGTTGAACTGCAGACGCCCCAATGCTGACTACTGTGAAGGCGACCGATCTTAACTCCCCAACGTTCCATTGTTATTGTTATGATGCCACAAGCAGCAGCTGAAGTTGAAGCTGCAACAGCAGCAGCAGCAGCAGCGGCACTTGGTCTTGATCGTGCCATGGCACTAGTCATTTTAATTTTTGAATACACTAGCCAAGGGCTTAATAAGTTTGTTATTAAATGTGTAATACAATTGTGATACCAACTATTATATAGTATATATATATATATTTCTGTTAAGTTTTTACTGGTTTTGTAATCGGATTCCATGCTCTCAGTCGTAGATTTCTAGCCTTTTTTATTTCCCCATTTTGTCCACATTTTGTGAAAGTGATTTAATATTAAGTGTTCCCATTTTCACTTGAGCAGATGTTGCGATTTGAATTCACCTGCTTTTATAAAATTTGCCATTTAAAATAAAATTCAATGCGAATAATAAAAACTTTGCTGAAAGTGAAATTTGCACAAAATTTGTATAGTTTTTATAGTTCATTGTCAATACCAGTTGAATAGCTATTTTATTAAAAAAAAACTGACCAGATCCATAATATATAATATATTCCATATAGTCAATATAGTTGTCATAGAAAAGATCAGTCAAATATTGAAATTCTTGTTATACCTTAAGGTTTTCCTAGGTTTAATCGAGTGTTACTTTAGTTTTTATTTTTTTGCCGGCCACTTTAAAGTGTATTTAATTGTCGACAGTGAAAAAGTTAGCTTCTTTTAGTTTTATATTTTTGCTATTATTTTTTAAAAGATATTTTGATGGCGCTACTTGGTGAATTTCGCAACACTGGTCTGATGCCTGGCCCCCGTCTATAACTCATGCTGTGTGTTAAGATTTATGGACTTTGTTTAAATGGGAGCACAGGCTGGCAGGCTGGCAGAAACAAACGAAAATGTTCTTGGAGCCTGGCATGTCAACAGGATTACGACGTAACATTTAAACAGGCAATGGCAATTCAATTAGACCTAAATGCTGTCAACAGCCAGGCACTAATAACCAACAATAGCAACAACAACAACAGCTGATATATATATATATATATATATATATATATATTTATATATATATATAGACAGCAGCCAAGAGCCAAGTGTCGTCTGGCCTGTGTCTGTGTCGACGTCTTGGGTTGCATAATATTTTATGCATGCAGAGCGCTGGCTGGCGCATATTGCAACATGTTGCCATGCTGCTGATGATGATGCATAGCCTCCAGAATTGCAACGGCAACGTCGCCCCTCCCTAAAAAGACCGAAACACACAGCAAGACTGTATAGCAGGGGCGTAGTCACCTGAGCTGTTGCAGGAGCTGAAAATGTGGCAATTGAGGCTAACTAAGGACTTGAGCAACATAATTTTTTTTTAATGCAGAAATTTAGAAATACTGAAAAAAACCTTATTGCCGCTACAGTTTTGTGTTGCTTAAAAATTTATTTATAATTTTTTATTTTTTGCTATCACTTTACTTATAAATTTATTTAAATTTCCAAATATTAAAATTATATTTAAAAAAAAATAAAAAAAGATCTCGAAAGAATTTTTGTATAATTTTTAAATACATTTATTTTGAAGCTCGATAATTTTTAAGACAATTTTTAGATTGTAAAATATATGACCTTTAAATTTTTTCTCTGCCTAAAATGATTTGCAAAATATGAAATGCAGAATTTAAATGTATGGATTACAATATAAATTTAAAAATATGTATTTAAGGAGATCCATTTAATAAAAACAGAAGTGACACTTTGAGTTAAGGCTAAACGATTCTGGCAAATGGTTTAACCATTTATATAGTAAAAGATAAGAATAGGGAATATAAAAATAGTTTAATAAATATTAAAAATATTAATATAAAGAAGACAATGTCATTGAAAAAAATCAGATAGGTGTACACAGTTAGATTAGGGTGATATTATTTGCCAAAGAAATAGCCCTAATGAAAGCAGTTTCAATTCTCCTATAGAGAAGATCAGATTATGGAATAATAATAAAGGTAATCTCTCCTTGGCAAATCAAGGCGGTGGAACCAAAAAATGTGTTTTTGTGTTTAAAAAATCTCTTATTTACCAATAGTTTCCCTACAAATCTTATAAATAAGATCAGGTCTTTTTCTTGTCCAAGCTCTTATAATCTGTACAGCAATTGTCAACTTTCTGCAATTTTGCTTACTTCAACTCCAAATATAGCCTAAAAAATCTAATTCTATGCTGAGTCTTCTAACCCCCCCTTTTCGACTTAAGATCCTGGCTACGCTTATGT
Organism: Hirtodrosophila alboralis; assembly: GCA_035043045.1. Taxonomy (NCBI): domain Eukaryota; kingdom Metazoa; phylum Arthropoda; class Insecta; order Diptera; family Drosophilidae; genus Hirtodrosophila; species Hirtodrosophila alboralis. The sequence continues at coordinate 922,122 of JAWNNH010000233.1, read as the reverse complement.
TCAGTTTAGAGCCGCAACAGTCCTGCGCCAAGGCATCCAGCTGTGAGCCGGCTTGAGAGCTTGTCTCTCGTAAGTGTGTCGAATATTCAAGTGAAAATTTCCCGCATAGACCTCAAGTCAGTCAGTCACTCAGTCAAAGGCGCAAAACGCGAGTGCGGCGCTTGTCTTGCCCCTGTGTTGGTGTCGTATCATATGTATATGAGGCGACTCTATCCATACCAATAACAATATATACCTATAGCTATATTTATACTCATACTGATATATGTATACCTATGCCATTAGGTGACTGTATCTGTATCTGTATCTGTATCTGTATCTGTGGGCTATGCACATGGCTTTTATAGGTGGGTAGCTTGCCGCCTGCCTTTCGACTGGTATTCCACTCGTATTTGATTAGAGACTTGGGCGCTGAGCCAAACTTGTCGTTACAGTTGTTCTTCTTGTTATTCTTATTGTTGTTAGTGTTTTTGTTGTTGTTGTTTTGGCTCTTTAAGTCGAACAATTACATTTTAAGCGTAGCACAACCTTGGATACCGTTAGATTTTGCTGCATTTGTTGGGCGTGTGTATGTCTAGTGTATAAATAACACAGTAAACATATTTACAATGAAATCTTAAAGGTTTGAAAAGCAGAACATTTGATAGCTGTTGATGTTAATAAGAATATTAAGATCGATATTATGAGTAAGAATATATTTATTAATTAAATTTTTAAAATTTTTTTATTCACTTGAAAGTAGAGTAATGATAGGACACTGTAAAGAGATTTTTCTACTTAAAAATATAAACATAGAAAATTAATTAATATTACTAATCTGAATTGAAAATGGGTAAGAATATATAAAGCTGATCCTAGTCTGTATAATTATATGAAAAATGGTAAAAAAAAAATCAAGAAAGACAGAAAAAATCATAAATATGTTAAGCTTTATTTGTTTTTAATTTATCTACAAAGGTAATAAATCACTAATATACACAGAAATTGCAATAAATAATTATTAAATAATTTGTATTTATTAAATAAAAAAAATATTTGAATTCCTATTAAAAATTTGAAATTTTTTCTTATACTTTTATGAAGTAAAATTTTTATTGTTGGAATTCGTAGTTTTATTATTTAAAATTTGTTTTTTATATATTTATTGAACTTTACATCTAGTTGTCTTTAATTATATTACTTTTTTTTTGGAATTCGCAAATTTTGTATTTTAAAATTTAAAAAAAAAATAGCTTATAAATTTTTAAAAATTATGTTTAATTTACTTTGTTATTTATATCAAATTTTCTTATATATAAAATCAGTTTCATAAACATATCTTTAGTATCGTAGATATTGTTTATATAACATTAGATGAATATATATTTTCTTAGTCTTTTTTATTTCTGAAAATTATCCCAAAATGTTTAAACATTTCCACACAGTAGTCAGTGAGTTCTAAGCGTTGTAGCAATTGTTCATTGGGTTGATGGCAAGCACACACCGCTGGGCTAAACACGATTCAGCAATCTGCAAAAACGTCTCGTTGGCTTCGACGTCTTTGGCAACAGTCGAAACAGATCGCCAGTCGGGCCGGGGTTTCAAGCCAACCTGGCCAAGACCATATAGCCCAGCCAAGTTAGCTAGACAGTTGCAGCCACAGCCACAGCCGCAACCGGCCCAGCTAAAAGCGAGTCGACCACACCCGCACACTTCATTATTTTTATGTCGCCTGTGGTGGTACGATTTAAACGACAACAACGATGATGTCTGGGGCAAGAAACAGGGTCTTTGGGGGAATTGGGAACCAGCAGAGAGATAGAGCCAGAGACTATGGCACGACATTCAGCGATGGTGGCGGCGCACAGTTTTTGAGAACCCCAAAAGCAAACTCAAGAAATTAGACGCATTCGACAGTTTGAAGCGAGCGACAAGTCAAAGAGTAGCCCAAAAGACCCAGGCACGGGTTTGGATTAAGGTTGTTTCTTGGGGTTTAAAGTTTTGGGATTATGGGCACGGGTTATATTGTAGTAACTATATATATAGAGAGCTCCTTGCACTGAGAGCCAGCCCAGGCACATCTCATGTTGATGTTACAATTGCTGGTTGTTGTACGTTTGGTTTCGTTCGCTTTGAGTTTGAGTTTAGTTTGAGTTTTTTTTGGGATCGTGCGCCAGCGCAAATGTGCCTAGTGGGGTTTGGAAATTTGTAGCGCCCCAAAAAGCAGCTGCAACATCAACAGCAACAATAACAACAATTATCTACAATTACAACAACGGCAGTCAGCCAAAAAAACAGAGAAAAAAAATAGAAAAAAAGTCGTTACTGTTACTGTCCAAAGTGTTGTTGTTGCTGTTGTTGTAAGAGTATATTATAGTACGCCTTCTAATGCGATCGCTGACTCTTGGACTCTTGGCCAGACCCCAAATGTAATTTATCTTGATGTTTAAATCAATAATACGAACAACGCCATCATCATCATAGTGCGTTGTGTTGTTGTTGTTGCTCTTTACCAATAGACAAACTGGAGAATAGAAAAACTAGATATGGTTTATTATGTTTTGCAGTATCGATAGTATTAAATTATTTATTTTGTTTGCTGGTATTGAGTTCTTTTTATATTAGTTTATATTAAACCTGGTTGAATATTAGGTAATACAATTATTAATCTTTGTTCTTCACTTTCTTATTTGTGCAATATTTCTATGTTATATATATAACTATATAGAAGTTATTTTTTATATATTTTTCTTATGACAGCTGTATTATTATGGAATTTCTTTCAGTTCATTTTGATTAATACTCTTCGCTGTTAAATTAAAGCTTATTTGTAAGCTTGCGATTGTATATTTTTATTAGTCATAATTTTGCCTTTTTTTAATTCTTTTCGTTGCTCTTCACTTTCATTAATATAAAGTTGTTAATATATGTAGTGCAGTATAAGTCGGAATTATTTGTAGATGGATTGGTTTATTGTTTTTATAAATATTTTTATTCAGTTAATAAATTTGATATATCAAATAAATCGATTTCTTATTCACAATCTATATTTATCTATCAAGTATATAAACTTATTAATTGATTTGATAAATACTATACAAATCCGAATTTACTTAAATTATATTTTATAATTTCCACAAAATTATTAAGAATTCTTTAGGTTCGTTAGAAATTCTTATCGATAGTTTAAGCTATCGAATATTTTGAGTGTCTGCACTAACAATGCTTTTGCAGCTCTACTACATACATATACCATAGTTTAATAGTTGTTTGTTGATTATTATTGAAATTTTTCAATATGCGGCCGCTTGCGGAGTTTATTAAGGCACGAATCACATTTTGATGACGAACAAGAACAACAACAACAACAACAACAACAACAACAACAACAACCACAATATCGACGAGTGTTTTCATAATTATTGCCATAGGCTTTGATCTGGTTTCGTTCTGGCAGCATTAGTTTAAGCTGTACCTGCAGTATCTTCTATCTGTATTTGTATCTCTGCATCTATGCATCTCAGTGTATCTGTGAGCTTGGCATGCCGCCTCAGTAGGCCGCCGCACAGACGCGTCGCGATTCTGGTCTGGCGTCTACGCCTATTCGTCTGCTATATTACAACGACAGTTGAGACCCCTTCGGATATGTTGGTTCTATTGTTCGTTCGGCGTGTTGCCTGAAGAGCTGCCGGGTATCTGTATCTGTATTTAGCGGTGGGCGGAATTGTTTCGTAATTGTAAAATATGTTGTCATGCTGTAAGTTATTGTCGGCGCTCGTTTAGATGCGACAAATGCGCTGTACAGTTAGATTAAAATCGTGATATTCATTTTTTGGAGAGTTTGTTGCATTGTTGAATTTAGGAGTTAATGTCAATGGTGTTGATTGTGTAATAGTGAATATTATGTTAATTGTAAATTTGCAGAGTTATTTGAACTCTACAATTTTGGAGAGTTTCTGTTAAGACTTTTAAATAATTTTGAGCTACGTTATCGCTGTTTATATACACTATAGCTATATTTTTTGTGTTTTTTGGAAAGTCTACACTTTTGGAGAGTTAACCAAATTATTATTTTAGTATATTCCAGGTAATCCATTACTTTCTTTAAGTTTTGCAAACAATATTTAATCATATTAAAAGTCTCCACTTTTTGGAGAATTGTCTTAACGTCTCTATATTCGCATTAGGTAGGTTTGGTTAAACATTTTTACTGTTATAAAGTTGTTTTTAGATGCTTTGAGATCTCTACATTTTTGTAGACTTAAAAAAAAATGGTCGCATATTTTACCATAATTATTAAACCTAAATGACATAATTTAATTAATTTGTTGCATGCAACCACTTTAAGCTCTTTGTAGAGATTTATAAGAAATATGTACACTTTGTAGAGTTCATAAAAAACTGCCATGTTTGCGATACTTAAATACTAATAGTGTTTATATTGCCTTGCCATCATTAGTGCCGGCTGCCGGGCACACCACTGTGCGTATGAGTGTTGCTGCTAGTAGTTTTTCTGTGTGTGTGTCTCTCTCTGGGCCTGTAAGCTCGTTGCGCATACGCCGCGCATGCCACACGCCGGCCATAGACGCTCGCGTATTTCGTTGCAAAGCCGAATGGACACCAATACACAGAGAGACACACACACACACATATACAACGACAACGGCACGTTTTAGTGCCCATTAACGAGCAATTGCAATTTAAACTGGATCGCTCAGTTAGCAATTTGGAGCGTTGCTTTTATGCAACAGCAGCGCAGTTGACGTCGTTGCCGTTGTGGTATTTTGGACAAATGTAGATTTTTTTCTTATACTATATATACATATATATTTTGTATTTTATTTTTTTGCCAAACAACGAACGATGGCGAGTTGAGTGGCCTGTGGGCCACCACCGAGCAGATTCGACTGGGGACGGTCTCAGCAATGTCCGCCCCGACAACGCCACGTACGCGCCAAGGCGTGCATGGATCGACTGACTGTCGTTGTTGTTGTTTGTTTGTTGTTGTTGTTGTTCTTGTTGCTGTTGTTGTTGTTGTCGGCGTCTTACAATGCATTTCATCAGGCAGCAGCTGCCTGGGCTGCCATGGTCTTAGACACACTCTTGATTTTGTGCCTCTTAGATTATACGTTACATTGCCTGCGTTCGCTTGGACCAAAAGCCATAGATACATAGATACAGATACATTTTAGAGTGTGTGTGTGTGTGTTTGTGTGTGTCTTGTATATTTCTTTGGCTAATAGCAAAATGTTGGCTATATGGCCCTGCTTCGTTAGATATAGATAGCATTCGATTTTCGCTTTAGCCGGCTGCTTGCAGTTGTTGTTGATGTTGCAGCCGCTGTTCTTGTTGTTGCTGTTGTTGTTGGTGGCATGCCTTCCTAGGCAGATAATCAGGCAGGCAACCAGGCAACTGCTGCTTGGGCACACAGTTGTTGCCGCTGCTGCTGCTGCTGCTGGCCGGATGGCAGTTGCTGCTGCTGCTGCTGCTGCGCCTAATGCAAAAATTCGATCAGCTGCATTTTCAGATCTCGACCCATATTTTGCTATATTTTTGCTGCTGCTGCTTAAACTGGTTTCGATTTGCATACACGTTGGACGCAGGAGTGCGATGAGTGTGCTTAGTCATATTGGGCGGCCATTAGAATGCCGCTGCGCGTTGCAGTTGCAGTTGCAACCTCGCCAGCCAGCAAAACAAAAAAAAAAAAAAAAATAGAAAAAAATAAAACAGTTGCAACAAAATAGCAGTAAAAGAATATCCATTGGTCCCCACCTAAACTAGTTTTCTTATGTTTTTTAGAGCAACCAGACTTTGGCTTGCCACATTCGTTTCGTGTGTTGTTGTTGTTGTTGTTGCTGCTGCCGCTGCTGCTGTTGTTGTTGCATGTTGCAATCGATTGCGAAACGAAATGTGCGACCCACTGCGACTAATCTTCACAAACAGCAACCGCAAGAGATCGCGCTGGGCAGGCACAGCATCAAAAAAACAAAAAACAGAAAAAATAGCTACAGCCTTTAAAACTCTCGTGCATTGTTTCCTTGCTTGTTTGTAATTAAGCATACGTCGTGTGGCACATGGGATGCCAGTCTAGGCATCCAACAGATACTTTCACAATTTGCTGCTTGCAGTTGGTCAGCAGCAAACTGCAACTGCAACAACAACAACAACAACTGCAACAACAGCAACAAGAACAACACTCGTTGCCATTGTCGACAACTTCAAATTGTAACACACTCAAATTCTAAGGTGTGCCAAGACGGCCATTTAGATTGTGGAACAAGCATTATCTGTACCGTCTATTTGCTTCTGCCCCTGCCCCTACCACCAACCCTCACACCTTCCCCCCCTGCCACGGTCACACAGTTGAGGTGTCCGCCTGACCGACCAACCAAACCAAACCAAACCGCGTGTTTCTGCTGCCGACAGGGAAGGCCAAGAATTTGTCGGCTAATAGAGAATGGCGAGCGCACTTAATGATGCCAACTTGTGTCGCTCCTATATCTACATAACATATAAATATAAATAAATAAATAAAACCAAATCCAATAACAACAGCAAAAATACTAAAACTATAAAATCAATGTAAAAATAAAAACACTTCTAACAATTAAGCGCAGAAGCAATTGGAACTTCGGTTAAGTATTACATTCTCAATGCATTTGCGCCTTAAATATATTCAACTTCATTTTCATTTAGAATTTTATTATAATTTTACAATACTTATAATTTTCTTTTTTTTAGAAGTTATTTCTGATTTGTAAACTATTATATAGCTTCTTTAAAACCAAACAAATTTGCATGTGGAATGTCCTTTTAAACACTGTATTTTTGCCTTTTCCTTTATATTAATCTAAAAATTAAGTTTGTAATATTTTTTTATATTCTTTTTTCTGGTTTTTGGCAGGTATTTTTTTCTCAGATATCAAACTCTCTTACCTGTGTTAAAATTACATTTTTTTATTGAGCTGACAATTTTTTTTTTAAATAAATATTTCATGATATTTTTGTGCTTTATTTTCCTACTACCCCCTTACATATTTTGGAACTTTGTTGAATTTGGCAAACATTCGAAAATAATAAAATACGCTATTTGATTCTAAGATAGTTAAACTTTATTGAAAAATTGGACAAATTCTGGCTTTTAAAGAAGAATAATAATAAATTAAGGTTTTTACCTCTCATAACTGTTTTTTCTTGTCAAAATTTTTCCAATTTTTAACTCCACATTCCTTTTTAAAAATATATTCCTTTTTATTTCTTTAATTTTTTTTTTTTAAATAAACCTTTTCTTATTTTCTTGTATTTTTTTTTCGTCTAAAAATCCAGATACGACATACTGTATTTTTCAAAATTTTAATAAGGTCTAATTTTTTTTGAAGCATATAAAATTAATCGCACAATAATCGGTTCAGTTTTACAGAATTTTGAGAGTTAAATCAAAAATTAATCATAAATTTAATATAATTTATATACTATTTCATAGCAATAAGATAAGAACACAAAAGCAAAGATATTAATTTATTTATTTAATACGTATTAAATATTATTATTTAATATTTCATAGCAATAAGATAAGAACCCAAGAGCAAAGATATTTCTTAATTTATATAATGCGTGTTAAATATAAGTGTATGCAGCATTCATAGCTAAAAGGTGTTATTATTTATTATCTATTTTTGCTATATGCTTAAGCAATGACAACTTAAGATCATACGAGTATCTTTAACTCACTAATCAACCGACAGAGTTAAATGTATTTATATAGGCCTGTCTAATAAAAAATATAAAAATAAATTAAATAAAATAGAAGAGTATAATCAAATAAATGTCGTTGCGATATAATTTACACGCAAGGCATAAATCGTAGATCGCCAATGATGTTGTTACTCCAAAAACAACAACAATTTTTTTTCTTAAACAACATACAGACTAAAAAAAAAAAATTTAACTGAACTGAACTGAATCCCAAGCCAAAACTGCAGCAAAGCGAGGCGTATAAACAAGCCATAAGCATTTTTATGATCGCTTCTCAATTAAACAAGCCAAGCACTTGTTGTTGTTGTTGTTGTTGTTGTTATGGCTAGGCAGACTGTCGCAGACAGCATCCAATATATATATCTATCTTTATATATATATATATATATACATATATCTGTCTGGTCTGTACGTCTCCACAACTCTGTCTCTTTCGAGTTATCGCTGCCAATCGAATGCTGCGTTTGACGCAATTAAATTGTCACTTTTCGTTTTGTTGAGGCGAGATATTTAAGTGCACTGGTTTTACTTGAACCAGCCTTATAGCAGTAGTTGTAGTACTTGTTGTTGTTGTTGTTGTTGTTATTGTAACAGCGCGACATCGTCTATAGACAATCGAGCGTATGATCTGTCTGTATATACATACATTTATATATTTCTATATATGTTTATAAAAACAATTTTGCCGCCTTCCTTAATTCTTATCGCCTCTATTTATGTACACATAATAATTTCACATTGGCAAATTCTTGCTAATTAGTTAATTGCTTTAAACACACAAATATACATAAATGTTTATAAACATTGCTTATTTATTTTTATTTTTATGACAACAGCGCGTGTCTCCTGAGTATGTGTGTGTTTATTTGCAAACTATTAACATTTTTTTTTTTTTTTGAGCAATCTATTTGCTTCAAATCTTGACTGTTTTTTTTTTTTTTGATTTTTGCATTTTTGTGAGCAATTTTGATTTTTATTTATTTTTTTGGCATCTCTTTTATTTATTTGATTTCAATTGGCAACTTTCAAGAACTTTTATTGCATATAGATCAACTTTCTAATTTGGATTAAATCATTTCATGAAAGGTTTTAATTTCGTACATACTTTTAAAGGGATTGTCAAGGTAAAACAGTTATATTATTGTTAAAAATTAATTAAACATATTCAATGAAGCTGAAACGTCCCCATTGTAAATTATTTTCCCAAAATTTCAACTCTTATTGGACATGGTTTGTGCTCTATAAAGATTTTTCTTTTAATTCGCAAAATTCAAATTTTTTGACTTTTCTATTGATATTTTACTCCCTAAACTTTACTGTCTGTCTGTCATTCACCATTTTTGAGCTGTAGATTGATTTGTTATTTAATTTCAAAAATATTTTTTTTTTTGATATTATATCTTTTGTTTTTTTATGTCTTTTAATAAATTTTTAAAAATCATATATTTACGGGCATCTTTAATTTCAAATGGGTTCATCTTTTTATTGCATCGATAATAAATAAAAGAAACGTAGGCTCGTAAAACAAAAATGCATAAAATATGTCCATAGATTCTTAACAACCATAACTTTGTGAAAACTAAATTTATTAATACGTTGAATATATTTCAGGTCACAGCTTAAACTAATTTTTAGCCAACACATAAAATCTGAAAATAATTTTTTTTTCGATTTTTCTATTTTATTTGTTTGAAGGTACAACTTAAATAACATTTTCCAATTTTAATAAACTTGAGAAGCGAATTATAAACACGAAATTGAATCGAAAAAATTAATATACAGCTTAAAACAAATTGATTCAGTTTCCTGACCTTCTTTTGCCTGTTTTAAAACTTCTAAAAAAATTAATTAACAATAATCTAAAAATTGTACGATAAACCATCATATGGAAATATATTTAATATATCTAACCAGCTAACTTTGAGTGAAAAAGAAAAATGCATTTTTCCAATAATTCAAAAAAATTTTACAGTTCCTCCAAAAAAATACGACCATAATCATTAACTTGTTTATACGATTCGTAATTATTTTAACTAACAATTTCGAAGACAAGTTATCCATATAAAATGTTGCCCTTAAGCTACTTTAGTCTTTTATTATTCCAAAAAAAAAAACCCTATAACAACACACACACACACACAGCCACACGTTGTTGCCACATACTAAAAAGCAATAACAACAGTGCCAGAGCACAACCCAAACACCATTAAAAATAACTAAAAGAAAAAAAAAATTTACCGTCGGCAATTTGGAACGCAGTGAAGATCTTTTGTAGGCACTGTATTTTTGGTTTTTTTGTTTTTTTTTAATGGGCGTGCAGGATTTGCAGTTTTTATGAAGTCGAAGATCGCCGACGGTGGCTCTAGACGCGAATTTTAACGACTACCGAATTCTGGCCAAAAGACGTAAAAGAAGTCAAGAGTTGCAAGTAGTTGCAACTAGATGCACTAGAAGGAGTTACAAGTCGTGGGCCACACCATGAATCACACAGCAGCTGAGGCATTAGCATTAGCATCACCTGGACATGAACATGAAACATAAAACGTGGGTGATTTTTTTTATATTTTCTTATAGTTTTTTTGTTTTTTTTTTTGTGGCCTCACAGCATGAAGCTGTTAAAAATTTGTGCGAAAATTAAGTTGGCCTAATGACTGCCCCTCTCTGCCTCTCGCTGTCTATCTCAGCTGGCAATTGCATAACATTGCAACAGTGACAATTGGTGCGACACGTGGTTGCCTGTGGCAGACTCGATAAGAATCGTTCAAACACAATTTGCGTTACGTATGCGACACGTGTGCGCGCCCCATTGTGGAAATGTACAAAAAATAAATGAAAATGAAGGAAATTTGTACTCTCTTTCCTTTAAGCCGCTATAAATGTGTAACGGACATATATCAAGCCAGAAAGCCCACGGATTACTCATTCATATCCGCAATTGTGTAACATAGACACACACAGAGAGTGTGCCGCATATGGTGGCACTGTTGTCCAATCTATGGATGTGGTGGACAACGCCACTATGCCACAATCTACACAAGCTTCACCAGCTAACTCCACGCAGCCATTAAAAAGTGAATCCAGTGCCAGCTGTCCCAGAGACGCCAGAGCGCTGCCTCAAAGTAAACCAATTTTTACAAAATATTAGAGCAACAAATTAATGACAGTGCAAGCAGCGCAAAAAATACAAAAAAATAAGTAAGAAAAAAAGACAAAGATCAATTGTCATTTTATGACTGGACGAAACATAAATACACTTTAAATAAAATACAAATTGATTTCTAAATTGAAGACAATAATGTTTAAAAATTGCAAAGTAAGGAATAAAAGGTTAGAATATTGACATGTTGTTGCTTTTTGATTTATAAATTTTGGTTACCAATCGAAGTCAATATTAAATTTGTTTATAATTTCCATTACAATGTTTATTAATTGTTTAAATGTTTTTATTAACTCTCTAAATTTCAATGTTTTCATAATTGTATTGATTATGATTCTAAAAATGTACAGAGTTTTATGAAATGTTTTTTAACTTTAATATTTTCATATTTGGTTTGTTTAATAAATTTGTGTAGATAACAAAGGAAAATGGGCAAGAAAACCCTTTAAAATATTATTTATAAATAAAAATTATGTATAAATTCAACAACAAAAATTAAAGAAGCAAATTAAAGTTTTTTTTGCGAATGTCCTTGAAAATGTTGTAAAACTTCTGAATTTTTATATTGCTTAAAATTCAGATAATAAAAAATTCGGCAACAAGCTATGAAAATAAAATTCTTGATAATATTTTACAATGTATTTTAGTTAAGCTGGTAAAATTAAAAAAAAATATGATTTTGTTATTGTATTAAATAAATTTATTATAAATTCAAAATAAATTTCAAAATAATTGAATTCCACTTCAGCACAGATTTCTAAACGAGTATTTTTGGCTTGGGATCTTAGAACTCTTTTCAGTTGAATATAATTATTTATTTAATAATATAAGAACTCTCCCAGAGCCACATATAAAAGGCTTTTCGCCTAAATTGAAAATTAATTTGTCAATAAAATTTCATTAAAATTAAATAATGTTTTTTGTTAAATTATGAATTTTATTTTTAAGCCTTGTCGGGCGTGTTACAAATTCCAATTATAATTGGAATAAAATAATTATTTTTCAAATAAAAATATTTTTAATTTTGACTCTTGAATTGCTATTTATTATTTATTTATGTGAACATGCCGTATTTTACTAACCATTTTTGGTATTCAAAAAATATTACTTGTGTAATATTATCTATATCAATAAATTGTTACAATTACTTCAACAAAGTTAGAACTCTTCAATTGTATAGAGTATAAGCAACTACGCCTGGCGACTTTCAATTAAAAAAGAAGCAAAAAAACAAGAATGACAATCTGATGTCGTCGTCGTTGTTGTTGTTGTGGTCCAAAGAAAAGCAAAAGCTGCTGGCCTGCAATGCAAGTCGCTATCGTTGTTGTTGTTGTTGTTGTCGTTGTCGTTGCTGTTTTGTGGCTGTCGCAAAGCCAAAGCCAAGCCTGAGTCTGTGTCTGAGTCTCTTGGAGTCGCAAGTCCGAGTTTGAGGTCCAAGCAATACAATTTACTAGCTTAGATGCTTGGCATGAATAAATAAAATAGCAAAGCACATTAACGCCCCACTGCAGCTGCCAACTGGCCGCCTTCGCTGCTGCTGCGGCTGCTGCTGCTGCTGATGCAGACCAGACCAAGACCAAAAGACCATCCAAAAACGGCCGCCTGGCGATCGCCGCACAGGCGCATTTGAAACTTGAATCACAAGCCAAAAGAGTCAAAAGCGCTGCAAAAAAAAAAACCGGACCGATAGATAGCACCGCAACCGATCAAAATAGCAAAGGCAGCGTGGCTGTGCTGTGCTGCGCCAGTGTTGCGCACAATTACAAAAGGAGCAAAATGTTGGGCAGCGCGAAATGGCTTAAAGCAAATTGACGCCGCAGCAACGGCAACAGCAACAGCAACAAAATGCCAAAAGCAGCTGAGGAAAACACAAAACCAACGCGAATGGACCGCAGTCGACTGCTCTTTTTTTCTACTCTTTATTATTATTATTATTATTTTTTTTTTTTGCAATCCAGTCAAGGGTGTGGTGGCGTCGCTGCTCGCGTCGCTGCTCGCGTCGCAGCTGCAGTCGCCAGTGGTCTCGTGCAACAACAAAAATAATACAAAAAAGAAAAAAAAAAAAAAACAAGTCACGCTCAATGCTAAAAACAAAAGACTTAGGCAACAAACTCGAGTCGCGCGCGCTCTCTCTCTCTCTCTTTCTCTCTTTCAGTTGGCAGCGCGGCCTTTGATACAATTTTCTGACTGCCTCGACTGACTAAGCGACTGTCTGACACAGCTGTGTGAGTGTGTATGTGTGTGTGTTTATGCTGGTGTGGGCACCCGCCCAGGCTGCATTGGCTACTGCCCATAACGGCGTTGTTAGTAAAGCAGCGTCGACCTCGACTGCGCTGCCGATTACCGTTAGCGCCAGTTAACGTTGTTGTTGTCTTTGTATTTGTGGACTCCATTTGTCTCATTGAACTCTCTCTCGCTCTCTGTCTCACAATCTCCCTCTCTACGTTCTCTATGTCTTGTGTTCTGCTCTTGGTTTTTATTTAATATTATTTTTTTTTAATTTTTTTTTTTTTTTTTGTCTCGCTATTAAAAGCAAAAGTTTGCAATTAACACAGCAAGCGAAAATTGTTTTTGCTGTTGTTGTTGTTGTTGTTGCACATTTTGGGCCTTTTGTGGGGCTGGCCTTTTTGTATTTATGCAACACGACATATAACATGAAATATTAGCAATAAATTTGTAACTGATTTTTTTCGCCACACAACGGAAAAGTAAAACGATATGTGGGCTGGCACTTGTTACAATTTAATCAAAAAATTGGAAAATGTGAAAAAAAATAATGAAAATAAAAATGTTGCAGAGGCAGATTACGATTTGTTTAGATTGGATTTTGAGATAAGCAGATTTATGAGCTTATATGCAAATAAAAAGTGCCCAAATTGTAAAATACATAAAAATGCTTTTTGTGATTGCAAATATAGTTATATGCCTATTTGATTAAAGTCAAGAAATTTAATATTTCAGTTAATTCTATATAAATGCTAATGGCAACATTAAAGTAGAATTAATTTAATAATAATAATAATAATAAATTAATTACAAGTTGCAAGCAATTTCTTAAATTTAATTTATTTGAATTCTGTAATGTTGCCCACAGATATTCTGTAATCTATCCATAAAATTGTTGTACATATTTATTTAATAAATGAGCAATATAATCTTTATTCAATTTTAATAAATATTGCATTTTTGATTACATTTTTATTTATTTGATATTTTATTAAAGCAAAAATTAATTGTAGAATACAAATAAATTGTAAATAATTCAATATATATGCAAATGGCAAAATTAAAAAACCAACACAAATAAAATAACAAGTTAAAATGGATTTTAATTTATAATATTTGATTTCATTAAAATTCCTAATGTTGCCGCAGTTTCTTAAATTAAACAATAAATTTTTTATATTTCCTGTAATAAAAACGCATTATTTTCTTAATTAAATTTTAAAAATTGTGTAATACTTTTATCATTATTAGAAGCAGTTCAGTTCTATAAAAATAGAACATTAACAAGATTAATGCACTTTAAACCAATTCTTGGCTCAAGCTAATTGAGAATTTTAATTGAAAATTATTATTTAAGTATATACTCAATCTTTAGTTTATCGAACTTAATATAGTATTAAACCTACATGAGAAAATATGTTAATGAAAAAATTAATTAATTAATTATCTAGATTTCTTTTTAAGGTTTATTAAATGGCTAATATTTAATATATGCAATAAAAATTAAGTTAACTTTATTCTGTTCTCTATTGAAGTAATTTTCTATTTAATTTTATATTTAAAATTATATCTATTTAGGTAAGTTTGATTACTTGCTCAAGGACATAGTTTCCGGTACTTTATTAAAATTTTTATTATTTAATAAAACATTATTATTTATATAATTTTTCATATGAACTCTGTCAGAGTATTAAATCTTCGTCAATTTATTAAAAGCATCTCTTTCTAGTTTATATTTGTCTTTCTGCAGCATTTTAATTAAAAGTTGCTTTTTTGAATTCTAATAAGCAGGCAAATTGAATTAAATTATTTTATTAGACTTCTCTTTGGTGGCTGCACTTTAATACAAATTGTAAACCCAATGCCTAAGACCAGAGCAATAACTAAGTATTATAGTATCTATATACACAGCTGTGCGACTTGTTTGGGCGTGTTCCTTGGTGGTCTCGACTCTTTTTTATATGCAACTTCAGCTGCAACTGCAACTGCAACGGCAACAGTTGCTCAGCAGTTGTTGAAATTGGGTGTAGCCTGTGGACAGACATTGTCTCAGTCTCGGTTCTATCAATGCCAGCTTTATTTAGTTAGTCAGTTAGTTAATTCATCTAGTAAATGGGAAGCTGTTCAACAAACACATTTAAACGTCTTGTTTGGCAAAAACGCATCATGTGCTACAAAAAAAAAAAAAAAAATAATGAAACTGAAGGCAAGTTCTAACCTAGGAACAAAATGGAAACACGACGACGAGACGCATAAATAAATTAGAAAGTCAAAGTCGACCTCTAAACTTTATCTAAGTATATTGCGCGCCTCTGTGGTAGATTATTGCATATTTTATGAACAACAACTATAACAATAACAACAACAATAAGAACAGCAACAACAACAACAAGAACAACAACAAGAACAACTTACAGTGCACAATGAGAGCTTTGAGTGCGGCCAAGCGACCACGCCTGTAATTTAAATTAAATTTGTTTTGCTATATTAGGTGCCGCCGCAGTATGTTGCTAAGATATATATCTATATATCAATATATATATATTTATTTATATATATATATGTATTTATTGAAATATCCGTAACTAGGCGTCGTATTTATACCCTGTTGTAGTTCATTTCTTAAATGAGCTAATAAAATGATGGCAAATATATGTAACAGATAAAAGAGCACATTTTTGAATATATAAGGAAAATTTTTTAATCAGCCAAATCGGTCTTTCGTTGGTCTAGCAGACTAGAAACCTCAAATTTGGTATTTTAGATTATTTTGCAAAGCTCAAAAGTCGAAATTTTATTTATTTAAATTAAATACTCAACTGCCACGCATTTTCATTTATTAAAATTTATAAAAATTATTTTTAGTTGATTTTGACAATTGTGCAGGCTGTGACACGTGTGTGCCACGTTTATGTGGCATAAAATATTAAAAATTAGATGACAAATCAATTTACCTATATAAATCAAAATAAACCTAATAACAACAATTCAATTTAGGCAAAGTGCCAAGTATATGCCATCTGAATGTCACTTGTTATGTAAAGATATATCGCTAACATCTAATTCATATATTTCAAATTCTATATATAATATTTCCAATTTCCTAATTCCAATTTCTGTATTTCAAAACTGAATACAGGATATATCACCGTCGAGTACAATTAATTAAAGCATTCTTACTTGTTTGGTAATGTTGCTAACTGACCGCTACAATGATGAGTTGTTGTACAACAAAAAAAAAAAAAATAAGATATATAAATATATTTTAATACAATTTTTTTGTATCATATAAAATATATATTTTCCGGCTTTTGTTTATTTTTTGTGGGTTATTTTTTGTAGTTTTATTTTTAAATATTTTGCAATTTATTTATGACCCTCTCAATTTATGTAGAAATGTTATTTAATGGGCATTTCGACATGAAATCCGACAACGACAAATGATTTATATTATTTTGCGTACAGAGCGAAATGTGTCAGAGTCAAGTAATATATATAAATATATACAATTTGATTGGATATTACGGGGGAGTAGCACTTGGTTGACATAGCCGGAAAGTGCCGGACAGCGAAGCGTTTACAATTAACTATTTATATGCGATGTATTACGAACTTACATATGTGGGCGACCCCCGTCAGTAAACGGATGCAGGAACTTAGTCAAGTCACGGGATATTTGCATATTTGAATGTGCTAAAGCCCTATGACAAATATAAATTTATAGAGCATAAAATAATCTAGTATTTAAATCAATTAATATTAATATTAGACAAAAATCGGTGGAGCAAAGAGGGGCCAAAAGAACATATGTTGAATCTAGTTTTGGCCAGGATTTTCTAATAGTTGTACTCTAAGTAATATAGAAGAGAGATAGTTTGTATCTGCAGTGAAAATAAAATAAATAATCAAATAAGAAATAAATTCTCTATATTTTTATTAAAATGCAAACAATTTAATTGATCAAAAGTTGTTAAGTTGAATATTATACAATAATTTAATAATTATAATTATACAATAATCCAATATATTAAGAGGACTTACATTTTAATTATTTTTTTTTAATTATCTGTGTTAAATATTTTAATGCAAATTTAATTTTTTTTAATATACAATTTTGTGGTACATTTTTAATTTTTTTTTAGATTTACAAAAACATTTATTTTCTATCAGCTCGACAAATGAGCATTTTTTAATAATCTGAGCCAATTATTTCAATTTAAATTAAGTAATAATCATGTGTTATATTTTTTATTTTTTTAGATAAACAAAAATTATTTTCTGTCAATTCGGCGAATGAACATTTCAACATTTTTCATATTATGATCGAACAAAATGGCACCGAAGTTGTTATTGCTAAATAATCCATTCAAATTGCTAAAAACGAGAAAAGTATAATAAATATAATTATTAATTATTTTTGTTCATACTGATATTTTTTAATTACCTTGGTCCACAATTGGTAGTAAACCACCAACCACTTTTAAGATATTGTGCGCAATGATAATGATCCTGCTCAGCATTGTCACGATCAGGTGTTGAGAATTTCTGATTTACATTATCCCTCAAAGCATCTGTCATTCCATTACTTGAGAATTTACCTAAGGTGATCAATTTGTATTGCTCCCCTTCCCCAACAATAGCAAATTGATCATAATTAACATTGAATTTAATACCCCGAATGTCTGTCAAACGTATAAAAAGCTCATGGGGTGCATCGCTTGTAAGACGATGGATTTTTTCTAACCCCATAAAGAAGTCACCATCCAAAGAGCCAAAACCTTGCCGGTAACTTGCCCAATCCCTATTAAAGTCTTCCAACCCATTCAATCTCCGTTGAATAGCCATCCAACCATTATTATCACACAATACATTTGAGTAGAGAACAACATTGTCAGGAATTGTAATATTATGAATACCCGAAGAATTCTTAAAGGAAGCGCAACTAGTTGGAAGTTTCTGTTTTGTTTTTATTTCTAATTTATCGGTACACTCCTTGAATTTTATATTAATTTGAGTAATTTGATTGGTTTTTCTACTAATTGCGTTTTTTTTGTTCCTTAATTGATTTTCACAATTCTGTAGTTTTATTAGTTTGGACTCTGTTTGAAAGTAATCAATTGTTTTCTGTTGGGAATCTATTAGACTTTTTAATTCCCTAATGTGAATTATAAGGTTTTGATCTTTTTGCTCATATTCTGTCAGCTTTTCCTGCAATTCTTCAATTTGCCTGTCTTTACTTTCACTATCATTATTATCTATCTTCGCTTTTAATTCTTTGACATATGCTAAGAGGGGCTTTACTATATTATACGTGTAAGTTCCACATTCTTTGTCAAGTTGTCTTGCCGCACAGAACTAGAAAAGTAAATTTATTTCACAATTAACACAAATTTCCACTAATTACATTAAAAGATAGATTTTACCTCCTTTTCAGAGTTTCCATTAATTGAATATGCTCCATTTGATACAAGTATTATGCTCACATATAAAAATATATTTGGCGAAAAAATGAATTTCATTTTGCGTTGAATAAGTTGCCGATCTTATGCTGAATATGAATAAAATTTGACTAAATGATTGCGAACAGTTCTAGTTGAATTTTGGGAAACGTAAATTTTTAGTATTCAAAGCTGATAAGATTTGTAGAGCTGAACTTAAGGTTCAACAGTTTATTTAATTGATAACATTTCTATTATAATACGTCATTGATATTGTCGCATTTGTTTGGATTTATATATATGCATATATATAATAATATTTTAATATACTAAATATACTAATTCAAATGCTTTTACAATAAAAATAATAATGCAGACAGAACTTATTCTAAAAAGACACCAAAAGACAGTCTAAAATGTTATCATCAAACCTAAAGTTTCCTATATTTATTTTTGCATATATATACATGCGATTATGTTATAATTTTGTCTTGCAAATAAATAATAATCACAATCATTAAAATGAATAAAATCAATTTGCATTATAAATATTAAATAATAATTTAAGCAGCAGCTATAACAAAATCAATTTGCAATAATTTGCTGCCAGATTGCCCTTGATTTTGTTAATTTGGCTTGTTTATACATGATATGCAATAAATTCAATCCAAAACCACATTCAACTAAATATTAAAAAAAAAAGAAATAGAAAAAAAAAATAACGCTTAAATCAATAATACATTTTTACAGCTATGTTCATTAGGTTAGTTAGTTCTTCTTCTAACTAGACAGACAGAGTTCAGAACATAAGTGCAAATCCAATTGCAATCGATGAAGAAGAGGAAGAAGAAGAAGCCTCCACTTGAATATCGACAATTGGGAAACGGAGCAGGGCAATCATCAGACAAGATACCCTAAGTATCTTTTGTGTGTGGTATAGCTTTAACTAACTAAATAAAGAAAGAGGCCTTCAAGAGCATTTGGAACTACATAAACACACACACACACACACACACACACAAACTGAGAGATATAGCCCAGACTATATAGGAAAGGAAAGCACAAATTGCCAATCCGATGCGATTTCAGGAATTTAGCATAGTTTGTGGCTTTCATTTGCATTCAATTTGGATTTGGCATTCGCCTATTTTTTCTATTTTTTTTCTCTACTTTTATTTCTATTTTTTTTGTTGCCTTTGTTGTTGTTGCTGTGTTGCTTGCATTTTATTGTCATTTTACGTTGTTGTTATATGTCTGGCAACAACGACAACAATAATCGACAACAATAATAGTAACAACAACACACGAATGCCACGCGCCTACTTATGTTGCCATGTGGCATGTGAAGTGGAGCTGGGCTACGATACCAACAACAACAACAGCAACAAAATATACCCATTCCCCAAGGTACCCCTGTAACCCGCTCGCCTTTAGAAACCACACAGAAATAAACGAGCCACAGATCCATAGAGTCAGAGGCCCAGCCGAGGCCAGCAGCTAGCTAGAGCTAGCTAGTGGTGCCTTAGATAGATCCACATCCATATCCCCACATCCCAAACTGATGCTTTTTGGGTGCTGTGGCGTTGCCAGTTAAATTGCAAAACACCTTTGCAGCGACAGCCAAACAGCCAAACAGTCAGCCAGGCAGTCAGGCGGATGGAGCATTGCAAACTGTGGAAACTGTGGATGCAGTCGCAGATTGGGGGAAACCTACAACACACAGAGTCAAGAGATGCTGAAGACAGAGTTTTGGCTCCAGCTCCAACTACAGCTCTGACTCCGACTCCGACTCTGTCTCCAGTTCTGTCTTTAGCTCTGTTTTCTATATGTGATGTGTGTGTGTTTTTCTGATCCGTTTTAGTTTTTGTTGTTGGCCAAATCTTGCACTACATAAGGCCACATAGATGTTGTTGATGATGATGTACGGGTAGTTTAATGAGTTTACAGTGTAAGATAGTTGGCAAAGAATACATATTGTAACAAAATATTAATTGGTAAATACTAATTGTAGCTTAGAAAGAATAAAAACTTAGAGAAAAAAGTAATTATTGCAAAAACAAAACATAAAGTTATATAAATTCGAAAATGTGATAGAAAAAATAAATGTTTAATTTTATTTTATAATTTTTCACAAGTATTTTCTTGGAATAATAATTTTTTTATTTCGCTATACTTTTTTCTAAATAAATGTTTTATATTTTTAATATTTAAAAAAAACGTATCAATGTTCAGCTGAATTGTAAAATAATATATGTGCACATAGATGACAAAAAAATCAAATATCATTATGGAATAAATATTTATATAAATTTTAAATATAAAAATAGGAACACAAATAAATAAATACATAAATACACTTTTTAAAAATTATTTTTAGTCCGATTAAACTAACTAATACTGCAAATAAATTTATACCATATACTTTTTTTAGAAAATAAATAATAAAAGGCTCTGAACCAGATTTAATGTGTTGCTTGTGATTATGAGCTTAAAATTAATGAATAACACTAGTTTACAAATTTAACAAGTCGAGCGTAATATAGCTAAAAATTCGGGTTAAGTTTTTTAGATGCTGAAATTTGTTAAAATAAATCTGTAAGATACTAAGAAATTAGAAATTTCTAGTTAGAATATTCTATATTTCTATAAAAACTCTTTAACATAGGAAAACATTTTAAGCATTAACATTTGTTGACATTTAAATTAACATTGTTGTTAGCTGAGAATAAACACAAAAACCTGAACATAACATGTAAATTGAGTTTTGTTTGAATAGGCATTTACATTTATTTGATGTACGTAAATTAATAAATATTTGTATTATTATTGTTAAAAAGAAGACTTACAAATAAATTCTTAATTAATTATAATCAAAGATACTGGGTTTTCAGTTTGTAACTAATAAATATCTTCGTTATGTTTGAGTATAAGAGTTTTTTATTACAAAATATGACATGACAAATATTTAAAAAAAAAATTTTTTTTTTTTTTAATTTCTTTGTTTTTTGAATAGAGAAGATGACGATTTTTATGGGTCTGCTATTCAAATTAAATGTGCTTTTAATATTCTTTATAAATATTTAAAATTTAATTTCCAAGTTATACACATATGATATTATATAATTATTCATTATGTTAAATTTTTAAAGTGAATTATTTAAATTTACTATACACTTTAAGAATTTATTGCCCTTACTTAAGGTAAGATCTTAGAGGATTTAGTTACAAGCCGCCCTCCGTATGCATATTTCTAGATATGCGCTGGCTTTTGTCCGTCATCATCGTCGTCGTCGTCTTCGTCGTCGTTGTTGTCGTCTTGGAGTCCGCCTCCTCCTTTGGTTTGCTTTGGCTTGCAATCTCGCTGAGATCTCAACTGATAGAGCAATGATGTGTGTATGTGGCTTGGGCTAGAGATGGAGCAAAAGCTGAAGCTGCACCGACTGGCAAGGCACCAGGCACCAGGCACAAGGCACAAGACACAAGACACAAGACACAATCTTAACTTGGCCAGCTTTTTATACTCTAGTTTGCTAAAACAACAACAACAATAAATGTTGCCATTTTTGGTGCATGGATACTGGATAGTGTGGCGCTGAAGATGGAGATGAAGCTAAAGTTGGGAACTGAAGCTGGAAACTGCCTGCCACGTCGCTCATGTGGCAACATGATGTTGGTGGAAATTTATGTCATCCCTTGTTGTCGTGTTGAATCTTACGATGACATTTCCAACATAATTTAAGCCCACGCATTGGTCCAAACAATTCAGGTCTTGGTAATGGGTGTTGAATGGCGTGTGTGTGTGCGAGTGTGTGTGTGTGTTGGCCCCAAAAAGACATTCTGTTGTTGGCATTTTGGCAACGGATGACACCAGCCCAGCAAAGCAAGCAGACAATGTATGCGCGATAAATTTGTAGCATTGCGTGGATGGAGCCAAAAAAAAAAACAAGAATATATACAACAACAAAAAAAATAAATAAATACAAAAAAAAAACTAAAAGACACGAGGCGTGGAATCGTGAACAAATCGTCTGCATTGTAATTTAATGTATCAATTGCTTTGATTTGCCAATTTCAGTGATCACTCGACGCTTCTCGTCTCAGCGTCTCCGCGTCTCTGCAACTCGGGGGCGACGACAAGCGGCACGAGCAGCGCTTCAGCTGATAGCTATAGCTGAAACTGAAGCTTGAGACCTCAAGCTGAACGCTCTATAGCTGTATATATGTCTATATGTATCTGTATAGTTGTATAGCTTTAGCTGTATAGCTGGAACAGCACTTGGGGCTTGATTAGTGTGATTTAGTTACAGGCCGTGTGCCAGGCGCATGACACAGACACACAGACACGCCGTAAAAAAGAGAGTTAGAGTTGAAAAAAATATACCCTAGAAATAGTAATGAAGTATAGTACAACAAGTCTTTAAATAAGTAAAAGATATGCTATAAAATGTGCTTAAGAAAAATACATAATTAAAAATAAAATGATTTAGTATTCATTTGTCTGCTGAATTTTGTTTTTAGTCAGTATCAGTTTTATTTTAGATTGTCTTTAAAATTTAAAGAGTATTTTATGTTAACAAATTATTTGAGAATCTACATACTAAATTTGCAAGCTCTAGGTCTTATAGAAATTAAAATTTAAATATTTAAAAAAAATACATTTAATTTTACTCAGCCTCAGTTCTAATTACTTTAACTTAATTTTTTATTTAAATTAAGAGTCTTTTTTTAGGCTTAACACTTATATTAAGTGCTGATTTTTCATACTTCAATTAAATTATTAATTTTATCGATAATATAAACAAATGATTTTTTTTTTTTTAATTTCCAACATTATAAACCATTGAATAGTAATATACTTGAATTATTATATTATCAAATAATTGTATAGTACTTAACACAATGGTATTGGATTTTTTAGTTCAATAGTAATAACGTCGAGAGTTGCTCTATAAAACCTACAATGTTATCAATAAGTTTGCTTACCATCTGCTATGCTTTCTTCTGTTGTTATATTAATACATAAAGGACAAAATATGTACATATCTTCATATCAATTAATACAATTATCATTATCACTTTTGAGTAAACAAGTATTTTCCTATTCGATAGTAAAAAAATGCTCGATAGTTGCTCAAAACAAATATCATCAATATTATCGATAACTTTACTTACCAGCTCTAAGCACAGCTGCTGCTTTCGTCCACTGTTGCACACCCTTTTTTCCTTAATTTTTAATGGGTATAAACACTTCAACTGTAGATTTGACTTGGCTGACTTAGAGAAGAAGCAAAAAAAAAAGTTTAAAAAAAAATACAAAAATACAAAAATTCCCCCGTTGGACTTGAACGAAGCTCTTGTTGTAGTTTGCACAATATTTGATTCCATCTCCAAACTGACAAAGCGCGGTGGGGTGTGGTGTGGGGTATACTAGTATGATCTCCCAGTACTCAGTACCCGGTACTCAATACCGGGGACCCGGGGCCGGCCCACTGTGCGCAATTTGCTACACGAAACTGTGCCACAACAACATCTGCGCGCTGCTGTTGCACAGTGTTTGTTGTTACCTTTGGGTGCTTTTTGTTGTTGTTGTTGCTTCATTTGTTGTTGTTGCATTTGTTGCTGCTTCGGCTGCCGGTGCTCACTTAGTTCGTTTGTAGGAAATGAAAACATCTGCTGACTGATTGCCCCCTGGTTGCCGTTTGCTGTTGCTGTTGCAGTTGCAGCTTAGCCACAAAAAGAAAAAATAAATTCCAAAGGAAGTTACCAACTGTGATATACTCTGTTTCCTGTGTGTATTATTAAAAAATACTAAATTTTTTTAGGCTGAAAAAAAATGTTGCAGAATTCAGCTTCCAACTGCGATAATCTTAATCCCAACATTTTGCAAACTTTTAAGAAGAGACTTTAAAAGATTGCAATTGATAGTTTGGAACTGTAATATACTTTCTTAACAACCTATAGAAAGTTTCTGGGTCAAAAGTGATCTTCATAGAAAATGTAATAAATTAAATATAAAGTGTAATAAAGATTTGTCGGCCACAGTCGTAAAAGTTCTAATATTAAATTTGGTTAATAGTTTGCTCAAGTTTTATATAAGTTTTGGTTAAATTGTTACTGCAGATTTTGTTTGATAAACCTCACATATATTCTTGACCGAAAAAAAACTTTTGGCATCTACAACACATTAAAAATTAAAAGAAAATGTTTTTTTTTCAATTAAAAAATATTTTGTATTTTATAAAATACATACAATATAATAAAAATATAAATGACTCTAACGTATTTCAAAAAAAAAAAAAAAAAAAAAAAGAGAATGCTTATATGCTTGCACATTTAAAAGGATCCTCAAAATTTCAACGTAAAAAATGTTTTTAATTTTGAATAAATTGTCTTCATTTTATCCTCATGAAATACTTTAAGAAGACCAAGTATTTTAAAAGTAATTGTTTTATAGTATTGCTAAAGTCATCACCAATAATGTGAATAATTCTAATTATTACAGCAATATCCTGGGTTTAACCTTTAAATTATATTATTTTTTCCTTTAATAAAGCTAAGTATATATTATATAACATTAAATTTTAAATTTAATAAATTTAGAAAACTGGTAATAATGGGGAAAAATAATAACTGGAGACTGTATATGGTGTATATACGTATAAATATAATAAAAGAAAAATAAATAAATAATATAATAATGGTGTATCTATGACAATTTTTGTGGAATTCCAATTTTTTGTTTGTTTTTCCTGCATGCACCGTGTATGTTAATAGAAATTGATCCAGATTTTTGAATACCTTTAGTTCCTGTTTCTTCAGTTGTGATTCTTTAGTAATGTCAAACTTTTTCGCATATAAGAAAAATTATCTTTCTTCCTTCGTTCCTTTAATTAAGCAGTATATAGTACAATAGTAAATAGTCTGCAGTCTACAGTATTCATATGTATTACATCTCTTTTTGAAATTGTTGTCCTATTTTTCCATCTGCGTATCAGCTTCTTTTAGGCTTGTTCTTCGAGCTTTGTAAATATCGTTTAAATATGAACTTTAATAATATCGAAATTAACAGAGTTTATTTGAACACTCAAACCCAATATACTGTTTATACCTTTGAAAATAGATTATAAAAAATAAAAACATAAACTCTCTGCCCAATCACTCAGCCAAGTTATGAACAACAGTTAGACGATGAACTGGCTGCTGCTTCACTGCTGCCTTAGTGCTGCCTGCTGCTGCTGCGAGGGCTATATAGTGTAGGTCTTCATGGATCAATGGGATACGCGTGATATCCTTCGGCTAGATTCCATTGCATTTGTTGTTCAGCGCATTTCACGTCTTCCGTTCGTTGGCTGCTTTGATTTCGTTGCTATAATTGTGCCATTAGCTTGCAGCAGACTGAGGGAGTCTGCATTCTACAGGCCAGACTGTCTTTTTTTTTTGTAGAGACTCTCTACCATTTGGCCAGTTGGGCGCCTTTGGCTTGTGTCTACATTTGCATCCGTTTGGGGGCCTTTCGAAAGTCAACCCATAGAGGGAGATATAGAGACTCTCTATACATATATACTTACTAGTTACAGTCTGGCAGCGTTTAACGGTTCTCGGTCCTCAGTCTAATGTGCGCATTGATGCGCATTTTGTGGCCTGCTCCGGTTTAGCCCATAACCACATTTGGGGGCCAGGATTTGCAGCAGCTGGAACTACTGCCCGTTGTAGAGAGGAGGGCGTATAACTGGGCCATTTGTGTAACTGGCACATAATCAACAGTTGCTTAGTCAGGGTTACTCGTATCTGACTATAGGGCTCCTCCTTTTGCTTCATAGTCAAGGTTTTCATATTTCTTTTAAGCATGCTCGTTATCATAATGTGTTGGATCATTTGGTACTCTGTTCCACATTTTTCGAACAGCAGCAGCAGCAGGGAAAATACTTCTCTGCATCGACGTCTACTCTGTAATCAGTGGAGAGGTGTGAGTGACCTGAATATAAGCTCAATTATTGGAATAACAACTCGGAATAGCTCTTAAAGCGATTGCTTATCCATTAGAGTATTCATTTCTATGGCAATAATTGGATTAAAGGTTGCCAGTTCATAGGATGATCAGCTTTCATATACTAACAATTTTATAAAATAGTAAAAAAAATAGTTTGGCTATTAAATTATATATATATATTTATTTAATATTGAAAAAGCTATTTTTCAAATTTTGACAGTTTTCTATAGAGTTGGAAAGTCCTAAATTTACAACTATCATAATTTTCTAAAAACTTATCTGATTTTCATGTGGAATGTATTTTTCTTCATGATTTGACACCTAGATTAATTTGTCATTAAAATCTAATAATAAATTTTTTTTTTTTTACATTTTCTTATATTTTTTCTAAATTCTAAATTAACAACCATCATAATTTCCTGAAAACTCATCTGATTTTTATGTGAAATGTTTTTTTCTTCATGATTTGAAACCTAGATTGATTTGCCATTAAAATCGAATAATAAATTTTGTTTTTAGACATTTTCTTTTATTTTTTCTGAATTTTAAACCTTATAGCATCGTCCAAAACTCAATCGATATTTACTCGAAATTACATTTTCATAATTTTTGACTTCAAGATTGAATTGTCATTTATTTAAGAAAAAAAAAATATTTTTATTTCTATAGTTCTCTATTTTCCTTACCAACCTCCACACTTTTTGGAAAAATTAAAAAAAAAAAACTTAATTTACGAAAATTAATTTCAAATCAATAGCTAACATAGAAATAAGTATAAAATGCCATTTGGTTCTGAGGTAGTTAATTTTTTAGTCAAAATGAATGCAAAAACTTAAAACTTTAAATTTTCTGATTTCAAAATTTCGTAAAAAAATTATACGATTTACAGGCTAAATGCGTTGCCGGGCTTAATTACTGAAAATACAATTTTTACATGTTTGGTTGTCTTTTTTATTAACCTCAAGCTAAGCCAGATTTCAACTAATTTTTTATCCACAATTTTGAACAATAAGACCAAGTTAATTATGAACATCTGAAATCAAAAAACCTCATCTATTTCAAAGCTAATAAAAATCTTCTTTGGCCATTAAAGAATACCACTTAATTTCATATTACTAGTTTATTTGATATCATAATTTTCTAATAACTTTATTAAGTCATCCGCTGTTACACATTACTTTTTTCTCAACTCACGCAACTGGAAAAAAAATGTTTAAATATAATATTTATTTGTTGTCTTAATTTTCGCAAAAGTTCAAGCCAAATGCCATTGACCAAGTCAACTAAGCCAACTAATAATTACTTAACATATTACACAAAATTTATTCTATCTCAAATTATGCCCTCTTCAATTAACGCCCAAAGGCCACAAACTAAGTCAGCTAATATATGTATATATAAAGTTGTTCATCAAGATTCTTTCAAACACTAGACGTTAAAGGGGTGAAGTGCAGGTAGGTTAGGGGGGACATAACCCAGCATTGGAATGAAGGCAATTACCAATTATCTACTGTTTTCTACACAAATTTAACATAATTTGGCCAGTTTTGCGTTCAAATTGTGCCACAATTGTGGAAGTTGGCTGTGGTCAGGGCCAACCACGCGCCAACTAATGCAAACAGAGGAGGGGGCACGCAAGGGAGGGGCGGTAGGGGGTTCCAATTGTGGCCACATAGCCGAAGATTATTATTTTGGCTACCGGCTGCCCAATAATGTATTTCGCATAATCGAAAGTGACCGAACCACAGATATTTGACTGATCTCTTTGTATGGCTTGGTAGTAACGGTCTCTTTTTGTTTTTATGGTGGTTCGATGGTTTATTTGGTGGTGCGCTGGATGGTGCGCTGGTTATGCGCACAGGTTGAAAAAAAAATATAAGCAAAAAAAAAAAATATTGGCAAAAAAATGATTGATGCCAATACAGCGCCAGGCAAATACAACTTAAAAATCAGTTTTAAAAAAAACAAAAGCAGACCAAAGACAAAGCAAAAAATTAAAAAAAAATAAAAATAAAAAATATGAAAAGTATTTGTATTGGTAGCTCTAAAGTTTTTAACCGCATTTCGCCGAAGGCGTAACACACTCTAAACCGGAAGGGTAATTAACTCGCTTTGCCGATCACGCCTTTGCATTCAGAGCAGATGGATTGCCTGGATGGATAGATATATGTAGATGGATACCCAGATAGATATAGATGGATGGTTGGCTGAATGAATGAATGGGCTCTAGATGGTTTTTGGGTTTGGTTTTTATTTTTTTTTTGGGTTTTTTGGCTTAAGCTTGGCGTTTGCTTTGTGTATATTAAAAAGCTATAAGTTTCAGTTTATTTCTCTATTTTTTTTTTTTTTTGTCTTAACGCTCTGCGAATGATTAATAATAAAGCAACTTCGTAGGCAAATGCGTTCAAATTATAATTTTTTTTTTTTTTTGTTGGGCGCTGCCAGGATTGATGGGTGTATAAAGTCTTCTTTTATGCGCTCATTTACAGTAGATGAGCTTTTTTAATGGCTTTATTATGATTGCAAAGTGGTTGGGCTATGTGGTTTTTCAACAAGAAAAAACAAAAAAAAAAATTATGAAACTACCTCAATTAAGTTATTTGTTATAAATTAACAAAGTTTTTCTTAAGTTATTCAGGAATTCAGGCAAGTTTTCATAGATGAAAGATTAGAAATTATTCAAAAAGTTGTGAAAATAGATGTAAGTTGAGAAATTCTTGTGGAAATTGTAAAATAAAATTAAAAATTAAATAAACGATATTTTTTTGTACTTGCTATTTGTTTGTTCAATTCAAAATTATTTAATCTTATAATTAATTATAATTGACAAATAATAATATTAATTAATTATTTAAAATAATTAATTTCATTAACATATTCCGAAAAATATATTTGTTTAATATTTTTTTTTTATTGCACGTTGTTGATTGAATTTTCAAGATATCTAATTCAAAGTTAATATCTTATTTAGGTTTTAAACTTTCGATAATTCCAAGAATTTAAATTTTTTCTTAATAAATCATTTATTTTTTTTATAGTAAGAGCTTTTTTATTTCTATATACTAAACTTTTTATAATTAACGCTTGCTATTTTATAATAAGTCGATATTTTACATTTACTCTAGGGAAATCCAACAAATTTCAAAATAATTTTTTCTTTTAAGTAAAATATTTTTTGATTTTACATAATCTATTTTTATTATATTTCTTTTTAAACCTCCAACATGTTTAACCATTTAAAATGAAAATACCAATTTATTCTTGATGTGATTGTTTTATTTTATTGATTTTTCAATGCTTCATAACGATCTTTCATTTTGCCTTCATATACATACATATATATATAATATATATATTAAACGTTAAGTAAATGTTATAAAATTTGTTTATATTTTTGTTTTTGAGAACTGCAATAATTAGCACTAAAATTATTTAAACTTACTTGACTGCATTACTATTATTTATATATATATATAGCCTATACATTTTAGCATATACATACATTCAAAATATTGTTTGAAAATATATATATATATATTATCATAATACTCTAACTCTCTAAAGTGTGAGTACTTTGATCAAGTGCCTTTGCCCTTACTTATGTATATACAATTTACAGCACATAACTTAAAAATTGAAATTTTATATATATATTTATATTTAGATTAACTATAATATAAGTTCATATCGAGTGTATATAAGTAATTAGCTTACATTTTAAGTATGTTTTCTGGTGTTTTACATAGTTATAAAGATTTACCGAAAAAATGTATACAGTTTTTAATATCAGCTGTTGAAACATTTGTTATTAATTTGATTTATTTATTAATATTTAAACATTTTTTTTTGTTTTATTTTTGTTTGCTTCACCGTCTTTTTCCATTGATTGCATAGCTACAAATAGGTTTTGTTTTTAATATTTTATTAGATTAGTTTTAGTTTTTTGCTTTTTAAGTTACATTCATAAATATCTAGAAGGAAAAAATGCGAACTACTTAAAAGATAGATTTCCCTCTCGGAGGCACGCTTAAGTAAAGTTTGTAAAGTAAATTTTGTTTTATTTTTAGAGTTTTTAGTGGGGTTGATAAACTCGCCCGCTATAAAATATATAACAAGAAATTTTTTTGTTTTTTTTTTTATTATTGTTTTGGAAAATCAAAATTCTAGATGAGCAACAACAATTAATTATAATTAATGCCCTTAGGTGCTCACGGCAATTGTTTCTTGTAAGCCCGTTTGGTTATTGTTGTTGTTGCTGCTACTGTTGCTATTGTTGTTGTTGTTGCTGTTATTGTTGTTGTTGTTGTTATTATTGTTGCCATTAGACAATAATTCCTTGTCAAATGTAACCGATTGCCTTGTCGAGACAGACAATTGATCATCACTGCCAGCGTATTCCTCGGTATCACCATCGGCGCCGCCCAAACTATTTGGCGTATAGACACGTTTCATGAAAGATCTAATATCATCGAAACAGGCCTCATCGCGATCATTGGCCTCATTCGAACTGGGCGAATCATTATATTCAAAGCCGCCAGCATCCGCCTCGTGTTTCTTCAAATGACGATCGAGATTCGTTTGTTGGCCAAAACAACGATCGCACATGGTGCAGCGGAAGGGTCGCTCCTTGTTATGGATATTCCTGACATGACGTTGCAGATTCGATGAGATGCTAAAGGCACGATCGCAATATTTGCACGTATACGGCTGTTCTCCGGTGTGAGTGCGTAAATGTCGCGTTAAATTGGCGGAGCGTGGAAAGACCTTGAAACAATATTTGCAGCTATAACGATCCTTGAGACGGCCACCAGCATTGCTGCCACTACTGCCACCAGCAGCATTAGCTGTGGCAGCAACATGCGGCCTTGCCGCAGCTAGGCCAGCGGCACGCAATGCCTCACAAAAATTATGCTCGGGCGGAAACGACAGATGATGATGAGAGCTGCTGCCACTGATGGGGGCATGTGCCCCAGCAATTGGCATTTTCTGTTTCAGCGTCTCAAAACCTGGCCGTCCGCCCATTTGGCCTAAAAAATGAAACGGTGGCTGTTGAAAGCGTGTACGATACAATTCCTCGAGCAGCGTCTGTGGATGCAACGGCCGTGGACAGGCCATGGATGAGGCAGCCACTGCTGCGGCTGCTGCCGCTGCTGCTGCACCTGCTGCCACAGTTGCGGCAGCGGCACTCTCTGACATGCTGCTCAGCTCGCCACCCGTGCTGCTGATGGGCGGCGAGGGTGAGGGCGTGGGTCCGGGTGAGGCGCTGACACTGGGCGTCGGACTGCTGCCCTTGTAGGATTGCCGTGAGGTGGATGATTCACCGGAACTGGTCGTAGTATTATGTTTAAGCATTTTTGCCGGCGGCTGTTGCTGCAGTTGCTCCACATCATCATCGGCTTCCAGTTCGGGCGTTGGCGAGCGACTGGACATGGAGATGGACAGCGGGGCGGGTGTTGAGCTTGTGCAGAGCGAGCTGCGTCGTTTGCGGCTAATGGACAAATCCAAAGGCAGCTCAGCATTGTTGCTCTTGTCCAGCTCATTTTCCGTTTCTGTTTCCGCCGGCGGCGGTGTGCTGACAATATCAATGGATTTCTGTAAGAAAAATAGGGTTTTAGTATATGGATTCTTTGTGCATCTATAATTAATTTATATGGCTAAAAAAAAATGTAGAAAAGTTAGCTATGACGTTCCAAAATGAAGAACAATCGATCTCTTTAATATACTTATTTTAATCTCAATTAATTCCTTTAAAAACATTGCTGTTTCCCGACTTATACTCTGAGCATATGAAAACAAGGTCCAATATTCCCATAATCAGAAATTGTTACCTAGATTCTTAAAGATCTTATTTTAATGTGATTAGTGTCTTAAGAGAAAATCTTATTTTATACTAAGACATTAATCTTATTTTATAATAAGACACTTATCACTTTAAACTTGTTTAAACTACAAATCAAAAGGTATTAGTACACATGATTAAATGAATAAATATGCAATTAAAAATAAATATATGAAATTAATAAGAAATGCCTCTGAAAGTGTTTGCAAAAGTGTTGCATACTTATAGGTACGGTTGGTTGCACACCTCTGTGCCTATAATTTCCATCCGAACTTAACAGGCAATATATAGACATAAATGTTTCCCTACTTTACATTTTTTTAAAATCTCTTTTAAAAGAGAAGAATTTTGTGTTCTCAAATCAAGTGCAAAAATAAATGTTCACTAAAAAATATTCTTACATTAAACACGCAAAAAAATGGCCACAAAATTTTAATACAAGATTAATGTTATTTTTTTTAAATGAGACAGCATAGCCTCTAATTAAATGATCATATCATATATCATATCATATATTAATAAGTTAAATTGCTATCATAATTTTTGATGTAATTAAAATTTATAATATTTAGGCTGATAAATGAAATCTGCATTTTTTTCTTAAATTTTTTTTGACTAATTTTTTTTTTTAGGGTTATAAAAATGCATTCTACCTGAAACTACAATAGGTACCATAGCCATTAGAATTTCTATTATAAAACCTAGTAATAATAATTTCTTGATTTCTTTCAATAGTTTTCTAGCTCTATAAATTTTTGATAACTTACCCTATCATTGTCATTATCAATATCATCTTCATTATCAATATCATCTTCGGTTTGCTGGGAACAGTTCGACTCCTGTTTGATTTTATCAGATTCCTGCTTCAGCTTACTGGACTCCCGTTTGTGCTTATTGGATTCCAGCTTACAATTGAGCTCATCATAGTTCATTGAATTGGAATCCTCCTCATCGGATGCTTGCAATTCAGATTTGATTGCTTTACGCTCCGGTGTGCTAGATTCACGTTTCAGCCTAGATGATTCCGATTTAATGCCCATGGCTGCCTCCAGCTGCTGCTGGAATGCGGCATTTGGGGAAACCAACGGCGCCAGGCCATGACTCATATCAACCAGCGGTGCATTGGGGAACATATGTGACAGCGGGAAGTTGCCCGCTCCTGGTTGCAAGCCGGGTGAAAAGAAATTGGTCAGACCATAGTGTGGAAAGCCGGCATAGAATGATGGTGTTGGACGTATCATGAATATATTATTCGGTGGTGTGGCCATGGCTGGATTTGTGTTTGTTGTTGTTGTATCGCTGCTATTGGCAGTTGCAGCAGCAGCAGCGGCAGCAGCAGCAGCGGCAGCGGCGTTAAAACGATGTGCACCTGGTGGCAATAAAAGTGGCGGCGGCTGTTGCGTCGTTGGCGTGTGCTGAGGATGTTGCTGCTGATGATGATGATGCTGATGCCGATGATGATTATGATGTGGATGTTGATGATGACCCAAACGATTCTGTTGACCACGATAATTATCGGTGGAATCACAAAACTTCTTATGCTTCGTCAGAGATGTATCAGTGCTAAAACTTGTGCCACACTTTGCACACTTGATCACCTTACGGCAATCGGCGTGCATGCGTTTATGCCGGCACAAATTCGAGAACTGTGTATAGGCCTTGAAGCACACCTCACAGGTAAAGGGCTTCACCGAGGAATGGATATGCTGATGTTGCTTTAGGCCCGACGATGTGGCAAAGGTTTTACCGCACTCCGGACACGGATGACTGCGAGCGCCGACGTGATAGGCGCGAATATGACGCTGTAAATTCGATGGGTCACAGAATACCTGTAAAATAGATAGAAAAACAACAAAAAAAAAAAAATAGTTGAAATATTGAAATACCAAAAATGAGCAAGGTTTTTATATATATATTGAGAGCGTTTCGAACCTGAGCGCCTTTGCTCTGATTCCAGTGCCAAATGAAATGAAACTGAAATTAATCAATCATCTGCTGCTCTGGCCTCCGTAAAACGGATCTGTTGCTGTGTGCTGTGAGCGCCTAGACAATGCCTCCAGATCTACGACGACGCTCTATAAGATTACGCAAAGGTAACAGCCAAAGCCACAACTATAACAACACTAACAACACACACAACAACAACAATCTCCACCCACTAACAGCAGCAGCAGCAACAGCGGCAACAGCGGCAGCAACACCTTCGTCAATTATTAACATCAATTGCTACAATTGTCGTAGAGCTTGACCATCCCCGAGGCCCTCTGTGGTAACACCCCTCCCTTCTCCCTTAGTTGGCTACCAAGAGTCATGACAACATTTGCCTAAAGCCAGCAATGCTCAATCAAACTGTGATTTGTTCACTCAAAGTGTGATTTTTAGAAATTATGGAGTAGATAATTTAAAATTAAATCAAATAAAATAAATAAAATAAATAAAATAAATAAAATAAAATAGATAAAGTAGTTGAATAAATTAAATTAAATTTGGAACTAAAAATAGTTTAGGAAAAGCTATTTAAAGAACAGTGCTTGGCAATTATTTAACACTTAAAATTTGAAAAGAAATCATAATAAAACAACTTTAAAAAATGTAAATAAATATGCTGTTTTTTAGTATGAAAATTGTAAACTATTTGTTTTACAAACGAAGTTAGAAAACTAGAAAAGGGTTCAAGACTTTCGACAGAAATATACCAATTGGAGAGCAAACATAATAATATTTAATAATATTTTACCTATAAATTGTAAATACTTTTAATGAATTTGGTAGTATCAAAAATAAATAAATAAATAAGTAGTGAATTACGAGTAAGCTCTACAGCACAAAAATTAAAGGGGTTGAGTAAATGGATATAATAAAGAGCCTAGAACTTGAAAGTGAACTATCATGCATATATGAAAAGTAAAAAATAAGTAAAAATAATGAATATATACGATCTGTAAACTATGTTTATACTAATAATGTCTATTTGAAAGGTATTCATGGCGACTTTTACATAAATTAATTGACAATAAATATAAGAAAATTTGGTTTAAAAAATTAACTCTATTTAAATGGTAAACAAAATGAATTTAAATATTTGAAAAAATTTTTAATAGATATATTGTTGATTACTACACAAAATGGTTTGAAATTTTTTCTCTAACGTGTAGAGTATTTAAGATAGGATAATAAAATTTTTACAGAATTAAAAAAAAAATATATTAGTAATATTTTTGCATTATTAACCCAAAAATTGTATTTTTTCAGCTATGTCATTTTTCAAATAAATGAACAATATAATAACTAAATGTTTGGCATATGTGAACTGTGTTTAATTTTTTTTATTGAATTTTTACACTTTAAATTTTAAAAATATTTTTTTTTTTAATTTTCAAATTAATACATATTACGAAAAGTGATTTTTATGTTATAAAATAAAATATAGAATGATTGTAGATTGTTTATACAGTCACTGTGACTGCACATTCATCCCTGATTAAATCAAAAAGCTAAAGTTTTTTTTTGGTTTTTTTTTTTTTTGGTTGGGGGGTAACGCAATGACAGATCGAGCCATTCATTTGGCCCCAGCCAAGCCAAGTCAGGCAGCAGTCAGCCAGGCATTTCAGCCAGGTACGAGTATAGCAAGTTTTTTTTTCTATTTTTTTTTTCTATTTTTTTTCTATTTTTTTGGATTTTTATACCCACTTCAAACTTGATTTCGGTCAGCCTCCACCCGCGCTGCCTTTTACGAAACTGTTATGCCTAATCATGCTGTCATAATGCGCTACGAATTCATATCAAACGATGATCGAGTCAGCCTTTTTTGTCTATCGAGTCGAGTCTACAGAGACAGGGGCCTGAAGACAACGGACGGAGACGGCGACGGTAACGGCGACACATACAAGAATAGCTCGTGCTATAACTACATCAAATGGATTAGATTCAACTACTCTCCAAAAAGGCGAAAAACGCCACAAAAGACGACGATGATGGTGTTACAACAATAACAACAACTTTAGCTTGAAACTTTATGGATTAAGTGTAGGTGTTTTGGCATCCAGGCACACAGGCAGTCAGGCAGTCGGGCCAAAACCAAGACGAGCTCTCTTGGTACTTGGCTTGAATCTCTTGCTAAAGGTTGGCCTTTGGAATGCGATTGTCTGCGAAATGTTGATGTTGATGTTGCTGTTGTATGGCGTTAGGCCCCTACGTGGGGTCAGGCTAAGGCGTCTGGAGTAGGGCACACACAGAAAAAAAACAAAACAAAAAAAAAGAAGATGTGAAAGAGTTTTTAACTGAAGAGTAAACTGGTTAAAAGCCTCGAGACAGCTGTGCTTGGTAACCAAGCAAATGATGTGTAGTGTTCCCAAAGAAGTGCATAAAACTAATTGAAACCAATGAATGCTTTTAAAACAAGAGCTCGGATCATAAATTTAATGTTGCAACTAGCTTTCAGTAACTGTTACACACAGCATTGAGTAGCTAAAGCTGTCAGTAGGGTAGTTAAAGTTTAGACAGAGGTGTTAAATAATACAGAAGTAATTTGCAATTTTAAAGTTGTAGCTACATTCGATTAGTTATTACCCTATACAAAGAGTAGATTAGTCTCACAAATTACAAAAGTCCCACACAACGTGCACGAAAGAATAAAAATGGTAATTAAAAATTTTGTATTGTGAAAAAGAATTTTAAAGTATTTTATTTTCGCGCTTTTTCTAAAGGAAGCTTTGCATAAATATAAATTATGTATATGTTCTCTTTTCTGAAACGATAATATAATATTTAAAAAGCTTGCAAAAATATCAAAAATATTCCATCAACCCTTCATATTTAATAATATTTATAAATTAGTTTATTTGATTATAAGTTATTTCAAATTAAATTGAAAACTTTACAATAAAATGCGCTTATTTTGAAAAAGCTATTTTTCAGCAATTTTTTCTCCAAAACTCGAATATTAAAAATAATAAATATAAAGAACTTCTTATTCGATCTCATTCGAGTTATTTAAGATTAATTTGTAAACTTCGATAAATTATTTGATATAAAATGCGTTTATTTTTAACAAGCTATTTTTTTTAGCAATGTTTTCAACAAAACTCGAATATTTAAAAAAAAAATAAATAAAGTCCGTCTTACAAAATTCGATCCAAAAATATTGATAAAAATATATAAGTTATATTCCACTTTTTTCGCAATCAACGATTGATTTTACATTTAAATTGATTGTCAGATTTTCGAGAGACTTAGACTGCTCACAGGAATAAAACCCCTAAAATACAGAGCGTGAATTTGAAAGTCTCCTTTAGCCTCCTTCCTTTTAGCCTGGCTCACTTTGAAGATCATAACCTTATATTTCCACGTCCTCTCTCTCTCTCTGTCACTTAGCTCTCTATATATTTATGTACATATATCATATACCTCACAGATGAACTGAACTGAAGTGCAGCTAAGCCCAAATAGAAAACATGTTAGATCCGTGGCAAATCCCTTTTGAAACGCTTTAAGCTGCCTGCTTAAAAACAAACAAAGCTGACAGCTGCAGAGATCTTGGTTTTTGGAGGGCTGTCAGTGTTTTTTTCTGTATTTTTTTCTATTTTCTGTGGACCTTAGCGAAAGTATTGCCCTTTTATGTGGCACTACTACCCGTTGTTACCCAGTGGCCCACAAGATCGATCATCATTTGTTTAGCCTCAGTGGCTCCCGTTTATGTCGCTGTCCGGTAGAGTTGCCCGGTCTATAGGGTAGCGGAGGTTGTGGCGGGTAACCCCGTTGCATAGAGCCCCACCACAATGCGTGCTACTTACATGCCACCGAAACAATTACAGAGCGCTAAGTAAACTAACTGTAATGCATCGCAAAGACGCTCGAATCGATTGAAATACCGTTGCTGGCTTTTGGAAATCAAATGAGAGGGAAAAAAGGGAAAATCTAAAAAGAAAGAAAAAGCCTCAATCTATCGGTTGGTTGACTGGACAACGACGACGACGACGACGACGACCACAAGATTGTAATCAACATGCCATTAAAACATCTTTGCAAGATGTCGAAGTCGTCGATGACAATGACGAAGTGCTAGGCATGAAACGAATCGCTTGAAATCGATGGATAGACTTCAAAAATATACATGCATATAAAAACAAGCAAGAAAGAGGTAACTTCAGCACGCCGAAGCTAAATACTCTTGCAATGGTCTTTTGGGAAATTTTGAATATTGAACGATTGTTCCTATAGTAGCTTTATGATATACTGCTGCGATTACAGTCCAACTTTATCAGATAGTACAGAACGTATTTCTATATCGATTTGTTGAGTTTGATTCCGATATCTTGAATATTAAAAAAGTTTTGCATAGAAGATCACATTTCAACCAATTGTTCCTATGGCAGCTATATGATATAGTAGTCCGATTTTCATTAAATTTTGTCGAATTGTATAAATTATAATTCTACATTGAACTGTTGAGTTTTATTTTGTTATCTTGAAAAACAAAAATGTTTTTCATACAAACACTTTTCGACCGATTGTTTTTATTGAAACTTTAAGATATAGTGGTCCGATTCTAATAAAACTTGGTGAGATTATTAAGAACATAATTATACATCGATCTGCCAAATATAGTTTTAATATTTTGAAAAAAAATTGTATTAAGCCGATCGTTCCTATGGCAGCTATATGATATATATATATAGTGGTCCAATCGATCTGATTTTCACACGCAAACTACATACAAGAACAAAATTCATCTGCGCCAAGTTTTATTAAGATAGCTTAAAGATAAAGCCAAAAAGTAAGCATAGAAACAGATGGACAAACTGACATGGCTATATCGACTTAGCGTCTTGCTGATCAAAATTATATATATACTTTCTGAGATAGGAGACATCTCCTTCTATGCATTACATATTTCGTGACAAAATTATAATACCCTTTTTGCAAGAGTATAATAAAAAGCTCTGTTGGCCCTTTAATTTTACTTTGGCATTCAAATGCATCCGCCAAGAAGATGAACAACAAAACTGTCGATCTCTGGTTATACATATATATATAGGAATGGGGGGAAAATAACAAAGTTTCTTCATTACCGAAACGGTTCAAATGGTCTCTTAAGTGTTTTGGATGAGTACACGCCCTAATTTCATATTAACCCAACGGCTGCTCTAGCGCGTGCGGAGATTTTGAGGAGGGCAACCAACAAGTTACAAGTAACAAGTAACCAAAGAGGTTTATTTTCTACATATATACAATATACATTATATATACAGATATAGTATGTTATATGGCATATTTCTGGGCTAGCGCCTGAGGCTATTGATCTGCTTGAAATCAAAAGTCTTTACCAGACCAGACCTGATACAATAATTAATGACTTGATAGTTTAAGGCGCTGCCTTTTTATCACACCTTTTGTACTTGGCTGATCTAACGATCTAAAAGCCAAAACCGACTTTATTTCTAGAATAAACAAGTTCACTCACTTGTCACACTGCATTTTCAATTTCTTGATTTTATAGGTAGTGTATGTAAGGAGAGTTTTCAAACTATTGTTTTGTTTTTTTAAGAATTTAATGGTTACTCTTAATATTAGCACTATAAAAGACTCTTTAGTTAATAGGCAATTTTATCAAATCTAAATGCTTGAAGTCTTGTTTTACTGAACTTTAAAATCTAATGATTAGAGTCGGTAACATAATATTTAGTGCCTCCTTGCCTCCTTGATTATACTGTTCTTTATTACCGACAGCTACTTTTTTTCGACTAATTAATGCTTCTTTTTATTTGTATATTTTTTCTAAAGTGTTTATTTAATTTATCTCGAACCCCAAAGTTTTTTTTTCAGAAAATTCACAATAAAATTCTGATTAAATTTAGTTTAAAATATTTTGAAATATGGGAGTTTTTGCTGGCTTTCTATGCTCTGTAGAAGAATAATTTCATAATTTTTTTGCTTTTAAATAATTTTTTTGGACCTGGCAATCTAAGCCCAAGTATCCTGCTAGTCCAGGTAAAAAAAAATAATATATACAATTTGATCTCAAATCTTAATAGATTCTTTCTTCTCTAACATCTCCTAAAAATGTGTTTTACTTTATTCTATTTTTGCGAATAATTTCTTGAATTTAAGAAAATCTAATTAACAATATTAAATTCTGTATTAAATTAAAGTTTTGCCTATTTTTTGATTTTTTACGTTTTGCCAATTTTTTTATTTTTTTATATTTATTTTTATATATTTCTATTTTTCTGTAGTAACATAATTTTTAATGTCTAAACCCAAGATATTGCTTTCTAAGTTCTTTACTCATTTTAAAATCTACATATTAGCAGTTTAACTAAATATTTTCCTGTACAAATATATCAAGTAAATTATATTAACAAAACTGTTAAGGTTTTATATTAAACTATTAAACTGGATATATCTCTAGTCTTGAGTATTACCCTTTTTATGTAAATTCGTGCAAGATATTTATTTTTTTTATATTTTTTCTCTGTTCTTACAACCTTCCCAACATTATTGTTTTTTATATCACAGATATCAATATTATTTCAGCTAATATTTTTTAAAATACCTCCAATTCATTTCAATTTATTTTGAATTCTTTTAAATTCATTTCCATTAATTCTCGCTCACTTTTTGCGCTCTTTTATATAAATTAAAATTTTTTTAACATTATTTTTTTTAACTTACCTTGGAACAATTCTCGCAGGGATATTTTCGTATATTATTATGGGCGATAGCACCGTGTTTAATTAACAAAGGACGATGACAGAAACGCTGGGAACAAAGCTCACACTGAAATTCGGCACGTTTAAAATGATGTGCGCCCACAAGATGATCATCCAAGCTATATAAGAAATGAAAATGGAAATATAAAAGGAAAATTAGTTAGATTTATTATTATGTGTACATAGTAGTAGTATGTTAGAGACCCATTGGGAATTTGTTATCGTTGTTGCTGTCATCAACAAATGAAATTAGCATTGTGACAGTTGCGAGACATTTGGGCTTTTGCCTTTTGGGTGGGAGGACAATCAGCCAGCCTCAATCAGAGTCATGTGCGTCAATTCACACGCCCCCCCTCCCTCAACGGTCCTTTGTTTGTTGTCCAACTGTGGCAACGCCCACGTTTTGGAAACCTGCCCCGGAGACCAGTTTGCCAGTGGCGTCAATTAGTCAAATGATGTTCAATATTTAATATGCGACTACCTCGGTGTGTGATAAGCGATCTTGGCCAGCAAACAGCTGTGGCCAATGAGTGTCCTCCGCTACCTGGAATGTCCTTGATTGTGGAGCACAAAGTGCGATGATTATCGCACCAGGAGGAGGAGGAGGAGTAGGTGCAGGCAGGGCAGTCGACAAAAGGCGGCTACATTTTTAGCATTCAAACCACTTTTAGTTTTTTTTTATTTATTTTTTTTTTTTGTCATCGACATGGAAGAGTTGACGTTGCCACCAGGTCCTGCAACTCTTGGTGCGTTTGAAGTGTGGGCGTTTGTTTGCTTGCAACAACAGCAACAAAACTATATGCATGTTCAACATCAGATAAATTGCAAAAGCCTGACGGACTCACAGTAAAAACACGCAGACAACATTCGGCCTCACATAGCTTCTCCTTTCATTTGTGAGCAATTCCTCATCTAAAATTCAATAAATCACACACAAATACACACACACACTCTGACTGATAACTGTTACTGTACTCTCTGACCACCCACTTACTGTACCATGTGTAGTCTCTATAATGCCTAAAAGCCATCCAGTCAACATTTTATGCCCCAAACCCAAAAATCAAATTTAGCACTTGAACACACTTAAATAGAGCAACGCGATAGATAGATATTTCATTTGCGTGTTTGTTATTTATTTAATATTATTTTTTTTTTAGTTATTACAATGCAAAACTTTTGTACAATACTTACAAATGTTTTGCATTAAATATTGTAATAAAACGTTGAATAATAAACTCTTCATTTGAAGTGGCATAAAGTGCTTATAAATGTTGAAAAATTAATTAAATTTTATTGTAAAGAAAAAATGATTAAATTGCATTTTTATAAGCTTCGAAATAGGTTTTATTTAAAATAAAGATCTTTTGTTAAGTTTAGCAATTAAATTTGTAATAATCTTTAATTACTTTATGGAAATAGAGAAATTATAAAGCAAAAACTATCTCAACTCACATTATTTCTATCACATTGTGAATTTGGATATATAGTTAAAAAGTTGCTTCCTTTTTTATTCTGCATAAAACAATTATTTTTGTAAATTTATAAATTTCACAAATTTATTTCATTTAAAATTTGGGCAAATATCTCCGAGATGAAAGTTTTACTCCTATAACAAAAATGCTAAATTTATGATTTAAAAGAATTTTTGCTTTTGTATTATTATATTATTATAATCTATTAAAACACTTGCCATTTCATTGAAAAAAAAAAAAAATAATTTGAAAAATATACTCAATATCTCGGAGAAGTTAAAATAAACTAAAATTCTGTACACATTTCTATTTTAAAAATAATTAAAATATTGCTGATGCCCTGTAGCCTAACAAAATTATTTTTTACTTTCTAATTAATGCTCTCTGTCTCTCCTGATGTTGTGTAATTGTTATATATAATATTAAACGATATTTAATCATACAACTAATTTAAATTTAATGTTTAGCAAAAGTTGTTATTTAACTTTTAAAATATTTATATCTGCCTAAACACAAAAATTGCAACGTAAAATTAAGTATAATAAATCGTATATAAAAATGCTTTTTAAAATACAAAATTTAAATTCAAATAAAAAAATAACCAAACGAATAAATGTAGCAAATAATTTATTGTTTAATTTCAATGAAATGAGCTTAATTTGGTGGGCTTAAGTCTTATGGGCCAATTAAAATGCAAACATATATTTTATTGATGTAGTCACCTTTCTATAGATATACTTTGATTCTGTCATTAAACTGTAGAGAAACAGAATTACCAGGAAATTTAATTGGAACTTCAAATGTTGTGTTGCTACCGAAAACCACTTTTTTTTATTATTGCAGCCAAATGGAAATAAACCATATAATATAAATCATAAAAATAACCATTTCATTTCATAGCTTTAAACTCTCACTTTCAATTGGGTTTGAAAAAACCAATTCGATCGCATCTCTAAGACATTTTGCGTTTGCCCAGTTTTTTTTTAATGGTGATTTTTATTGGCCACACTAAATATTATCGCTATCAACTTTTAATTAAGATCGCCGACATGCAGTTCAAGCATTTAGCAACAATTGGGAATAGTTTTAGTTTTTGGTTTGTTTTTTTATTTTCCATTTTGCAGCCTCAAGTCAATGCGC
This sequence comes from Hirtodrosophila alboralis, assembly GCA_035043045.1. Classification (NCBI taxonomy): domain Eukaryota; kingdom Metazoa; phylum Arthropoda; class Insecta; order Diptera; family Drosophilidae; genus Hirtodrosophila; species Hirtodrosophila alboralis. The sequence continues at coordinate 878,412 of JAWNNH010000233.1, read as the reverse complement.
ACCCATAATTCTATGGGTAAGTTGGAAGCTAATTGGCAGCTTGTTTTTGGTTTTTAAGTTATTTTTTTTTTACACAAAATTTGATTTAGATTATTGTTGCTGCTGGCAGCTGTTTAAATGCCAAAGTAATTTGCCGACATTCTCTGAGCAGGCAAGATTTTTTTATTAATGCCATTTTAACTTGGCACAAAATAAAAAAAAAATAAATGCGTTTTTAGTTGCGAATGTTATATAAAACTTACCGTTCTAAATCCGTGTAGACATTATCACAGACCTCACAGCGTATATCGAAACCGTTTTCGTCGTCTGTGAAATCGATATCAACTGGGCTGGTTATCGATGAGTTTTTCTTGTCTTTGGTAAAATCGTCGCCGCTATAGAAACCTGAAAAAATATGAGATTAAATTTAGAATAAGAAGAAAATTTAATAAATATGTTTTTATCAGGCAGATAAATATTGGTTATACAATACATATATATATATATTTTTCAAAAAAAATCTTATAACAATATTGTAAAAAGAAAAATTTGTATTTTAACGGTAATCTTTGCGTTTTGACCATAATTTTAAAATTTTGCAATTTTTTTATAAATTTCTCAAAAATAACAATTAATTTTGAATTTTATAAAAAATACCAAAAAAAAAATAACAATCATATTTAGAACTTTTTTTTTACAGATTTTTGATAAAATGCAAATGAAAACAGTTATTTTTGAGCATTCATATTTTGAGCGAAAATAAAATGATTTTATTTTCGTTCGAAATACGAATGCTCAAAAATAACAGTTATTTTTGTATTTTAACAAAAATCTCAATAAAAAAAATATAAAAATTCCAAACATATTTTGACCCGAAATAAAATCTTTTAGGTTTAATAAAATATTTTTTAAATTAATTTATCAGTACATATCAGTTATTTTAAAGCAATACTGCTGTAATAATTACTTTAATTTTATATGATTTTTAAGCTTTGTTTAGACTATAGAATTTTTTATGTTTTACTTTATTTAGTATCTTATTTTTGTAGTATCTTGTAAGGAAATGTTAAGCTGAGCATTAATTGAGTTCTAATTTTTTTTAAGTTTTTAAGCCTTTTTTAGATTAAAGCTACTTTGATTTGACAGCTAAGTTTTATAATAGTTTTTAAAGCAAAGCTAGCAATATTAAATACAATATATATTTTTACTTTTTTAATTCTGTTTAGACTATAAAGTTTATTAGATAGAAAGCAAAGTGTTATTTTTGCTTCGAGTGTATTTTTGAGATTGTAGAGCATCAGTTCAACTCTACAGTTCAACCTAGAAGTACTATAGAGAAATGTAGAGTACAGCTGTACCATTTGTGTACACTGTTGAAAATGTTTCCCTAAATATAGAGATCACTTGAATCTATCAGAAAAACTCTTAAATACTTATAAAAATAAACATAAAACCTCTCTAAAGATCCACAGACACTCACACTTAAGAAATCACTATCTTTTAGCACTTTACTCGAAGTTCTTCACTGACCAGTGATGTTATATTTTTTATGATGATGATGATAGTATATGGGTTAACAATTTATATAGGTAGCACTTGACACAACCGTTCGGTTTCGCGTTTGGGTTACAAGTGTGTCGCATTGGGCGCATAATGCCGCCGAGCTAATGTTTTGTTTGCTTGCTAACAATCTGCGGAAGGACCAACGCCAGGACGCACTGGTATATGACCAATTCACACACACACACACACACTCAGACACACACACACAAGAGTAAACACGCAAACACTTAACACAAAATTTGTAGCCAAAGACCAAATCGTGTGTGCACTCATATATAGCCGAGTTATATTGCTTGACGTTGAATAGATAATTGTTTCGAAATGAAAGTAAAGCACACACCCCTACCTAGACATACAGTAGAAGGTCCTAAAGGTCCTGACGACCGGGTGCCAAGTAGCAAGTACACAAAAATAAACCCAATGACAATTCCGAGGGGAAATGACGAAGCTATCAGGACTATCAGACGAGTAATTCGTCGTGAACTTGCGACAACCACCAGGTGAGACACAACCCCCTCCCTACCCTCTCCCTATCTGTCCGCTAAAGAATCTAAAACTAAGGGATGACAATTGACCAAAAGATTATGCATGCAAACACATATATATATATATATATATATATATTTATATTATAAACACATCTAAGGGGTCGCTGCTTGGTTAGCGGTTAGCTTCGGTTCCGTTCAACTGATTTCGTTGAAAAGTCATATAGCACCTTACCAAAACAGAGTATACCCCATATACTATATACCACTGGGCACACAGGTGTTGCCTCTCAAGGCAGCCCACTCACCCTCCTCCCTTTTATCTGCCAACCAAGGGGTAGAACTGGACTTGATGATTATGTATATGCCTTGAACCTGTCTAATTGCGGGTCGTATTTATGTTTGGGTCAAAAGTTAATTTTGCAGCGAGTGCAATATGGTCAAAAAGGGCACAAAAAAAAAATAAAAAGTTGCATTTAAAGATTCCCACGTAAGTTCCTTATATGTTATAGCACCTTATGGTCTATTTTGGTTAGCGTGGGATAGGATAGGGGGAGGATCTTTCTGGAATCTAGGGACGATGCAACGTCAGCTGGTCCACAGTTGGGAGTAGCCTGAGAAAATTTTGAGAAAAGAGTTTGAAGAGGTGCTTGGATATAGAATTTTTATAAAAGTCTTTACAAGTTTTCATAAAATTTTGAAATTTTTTTTTAAATATAATTTGCTCAGAAAGTTCTTCTAATTAATGTACTATAAGATGTGATTTAACACTCAAAAATTTTCCTTAAATTTGCCTCATTATAAATACAATTTAAAATAGAGTTTAAAAAACAGCTTAGAGGTGGAAAACTTTAATGATTATTTAATCCTGAGAAATTTTAATTAAGTTTTCTTCTTAGAGCTTTTATTAGTTCCTTATGGAACTAATTAAATTTTCTCGACAAAATTAGACATCTGATAGATATTTTTTAATTATTATTATGATATTATAAAACTTTGGCTTTTATAGAAATATTATTTAATTATTATTATGTTATTAAAAGAACTTGGCTTTTAAGGAATTATATTTCATTAACTATTGTCAAACCAATAAAAACTCTTGCATTGTTAAAAATTTCCGAAAATTGAGGAAATCCCACATTTGATCATATATATAAATAATATTATTTATACACCTTATTAAATAATAAAAATAGAAATAGTTGCTACAACTTTTTTACTATAAAACGCAATTTAAAATGCTTTTCAACTTTTTCAAATAAATAAATTATGGTAATAATATTTAATTTGCCATATTTGCTAACATATTTGTGTGCCTTATTTATATTTATGAATACCATTTAAGTAAGCAATTAAGCTGCATCAATTTTTTGTAAATTTATTTATTTATTAATTATTATTTATTTTTTTATTATAGCTAATTTTCTTTATTTATAATTTATTTATTTAATAACTCCTAAATTTAGAATCAATTAAATTTCTTATCAACCCTTTTCTATGATCTACTGCAGCTCAATTCTTTTAATTATAAATATTATTTCATTTAGCCATTATCAAAATTGATTGGTTTAATTGGGTTTCATACTAATAGCTATTCAATTAACTTTGATCAAGGTCTACTTAGCTCATTTTTTTGCTAATTTAACAAAAGTTAACACCTCTAATTTTTAATCGAATTAATAGAGTAAAAAATGGGAGGGAAGAGGCTTAAGATATTTTGATGACAGGTTTCGTGGTTAAGCAATTTTTAATTTTAATCATGGATTTTAACGATGTTCATCAATTTTGATTGAATTTTATTTTATTTTATTTAAGTTATTTTATATATGTATTTTAACAAAAGCTATCAATTAAAAAAATAAATAAATATAAACCCTCCCTAATCTAAATATTAGTTGTATCTATAAAATTTTTATCACTTAGTCCCTGAATAAAAATTCGAAAAAATAAATTTTAAAAATTCCCAACAATTAATTTTTTAAAATTCATTGTTATACCAACTACATTGCTCACTTTTGCTTAATTAACACTTTATAGTGCCCTTTTTTTATATCAATTGAAAACCCTTTCTTTCTACAGAATACTAATCACAAATTATGTAAAAAATAAATTTGTTTTTAATTAAAAATTTCATTATAATTAATATCAACTACATTTTCAACTTTTTTGCTCAATTCTTTGCTAATTTATCAAAGTAAAAACTCTCTCAATACTCTGGATCAATTTGTTATCAATTTGAAACCCTTTCTCCGCCTTTGCTACCAATCTTGCCAAGTATTTACCAATCTTGCAATCTAACTAAATATTTCCATTTCCACATGTATCTCACAAATCCTTTCACGCCTTTCACCACTCGCAGCTGTCGCTATCCACCTGGCTGTAGAAGAGTAGATTGATTTACTCCTTAGCTGACAATTCAATGATGCTGCAGTGGTGTGAAGTGAAGTGGAGAGGCAAGTTGTTAAGTTGTTGCAAATCAGGATATATGTACGAGAGAGAGAGAGAGGGAAAGGGAACGTAGTATTATGCCTGACCCTGAATCCAACTGGTTGTTTATTGTTATTTTTTTATTTTTTGGAAATCTTAAACGGAAGCCAAAAACTGTTGACAAATGATTGATTGAATTATTTACACCTTACAACTACTGAAAAAAAAAATCAAAGTTAGATCCGCCTGCTAATCGATTTGGCAGCCGTTCAAAGTTAAAAAATCAAAAAAAAAAAGGGTTCGGCTTTATATATACTACTATATAAAAAATAAAATATAAAAAAAAAACATTCCTAATGATGCTTAAATTGACACACGATGATCATTTAGCCGAAGACGCGACATGGCAAGTTTTAGGTTTTCAGAGTTTTTGGTATTTTGGATTTCATTTTTTTTTTATTTTTTATTTTTTTGGCTTTCGTTTAGGTAGTTTGGTAACTCGGCATAACATGTTGGCTCATTAATCATCTATCAGCTTTGTTGGCGACAATGTCTCTCAGTCTATGTGTGTGTGTGTGTGTGTGTGTGTGTGTGTTTCAGTTAGTTAAGATTTTGGATTTGGGCTTGGTTTTTTTGATTTTTTGGCGTGTGCTACCTCCTGATCAACTCGATACCTCGTACTTTATCAAGTAGTGAATTCAATTGTTACTCTTTGATTGCTCGATTGAAGTTGAGCCGCTTGCTAAGCTGAAAGGCATCTCAAAAGTGATTTAGCCTTTTAGACTTTTGTTAGCCCAGATGAGATTGCTCTGTGTTAGGTGTCAACTTCAGTTGCACGAAGGCCGAAAAGGAACAGAAGCAGGGGAGACTGGTTGAAATTAACAAAAATATAATATAACAATCGTTAGAAAGAAGTTAACCAAACTAACAATACTGCTCTAGTCGAGATATTTTAAATAAATACTAAATAAATTAATTTAATGAATTTCGAATTTTAGCACAAGAAAAAAACATTTTTTTTAATCTTGTGAAAAGTATTTAGACTAAGAAAAATTTTTGTAATAATGGCTCTAACTCGAACTTAAAAATATTCAAGAGACCTTGAGTAGTTAAATATGTTTTTATAATTTTTTCTTAGATAAAAGTAAAAAAATAATATATAAAACAAATGGTTTCTTTTGTAAAGTTTTCCCCGCTCTGAAATTTTATTTTGTAGCATTATTTATAAATAATAAAATAATAAGTTGTATTATTAAGTAAAAAAGGCAAAGTTGCCTGTTATCTTTATGGAAACTATATTACCCAAAAGTGAATAAAAATTGAATTGAATTGAATTGAAACAGTTCCAGAAATATTTGCAAATATGTAAGAGTTCTATATCTATTTTATTTTTCCCCACAAAATATAAAATTTGTAGAAGAGTTCTTTAAATAATTATGTTCAATTACCTCATACCAGCCTGCAGGTAATTAAATTATTCCTTATTATGAACTCAATTAAATATTTAAATATAGAATTATTCCAAAATTTTAATTGCCTTTTTTTTAAATAAATTTTTTATAGAATTATATTGCAGATTTGTTAGCTAGCTTAAGAATGCACAAAAAAAAAACATAAAATAGAAATTGTTACAAATTTTGTAATTTGCCTAAACATATAATTGAATTATAAGGCTTAGAAGAAAATTATTATTTCCCAACTTGTTTGTATAACATAAGTTAATTACCATGAAAGTTAAGTAAACCCATGTGTTTAAAAAAAATTTAAATCAAAAAACAACCATCAAATCTTTGCACACTAAATTGTTTAAAAGTTTAACGTTTGTCACCTTAAAACAATTTTATAATCTCAATTGAGCTGATGGCCTTGGCTCTAAAGTGGTATTTTTAATTAATTTATATATAATAATATATATTTAAACCTTTTATAAATAAATTAAATAATTATAGAGCCCTAAGTGCTATGTCTTCTCACGGTCAGTTTTATTTTTGATAGTACAAATTTCAATTACTTCTATTTACGTCTAAGATATTGAATTTGTACCTTTTGTAACGCTTATTAAATTAATTTTAATTTAATATCAATACATTCAATACCTTATTTTTATTTAGAAAAATTAACAAATTCTATATATCGTTGTTAATTCTTATGAATTAATAAACCATTCAAATATTAAAGCATTCATTCTTTATGATATAACAAAGTATTTTATGTATTCTCGAGATTAATAATAATATTAATTTTTGAATTTATTTTTTATTTTAATAATTTTCCTTCTATTTAATGCATTAAATTTTTGTGATATAGCAAAGTATTTTATTTATTCTCTAAATTAATGATAATATTAATTTTTGAACTTATTTTTCATATTAATAAATATTTAAATTAAATACAAAATAAAAAAAAAATAAAAAATATAAATAAATTAAATAAAAAATATATTTTTCCTTCTATTTAAATTTCTTAAATTTATTTTACTACTTAAAAATGTAACGGTCATGTTTAGTCTCTCACACCAGCTCCTCAACTCAACGATGCTTAGCATTTAAATATTGTTACCATTTCAACCATATACTAACCAGTTTTCTACCCTATAACGATCATGATCATTGTAACTTATTCCTTGGCTATGCCACACACATCTGGTGCTCAGAAATTTACTTGGCAGACACCCTAAAGGACTTTTGCTTCAGGACTTGCTCAACAGGCCGTGACTTTCGAAAATATGCAGAACGCATTTTGGAAAACTTGCAACAGCATAAAAAATACGTTAAAAAATAATTCAGAAAGTCCTGTTTAGTCACAGGTGCGTAAAGGCTATGGGAAATGCGACAGGAGCCAAACTAAAAAATTTAATTGAAAATCAAGCAAAAGCTAGATTATTTGATAAGGCAATGCATTTTTTTGAAATACATATTTTGCATATATTTAAAATGCCATTATATATTCAAATTTAAAGCTGGCATAAAGCCAATGTGAAAAAGATTTGACGCGTGATAAAAAGTTGAAAATAATATTATATATCCAAACAATACAATTGCCAAATGAGACGTTCATAAATCCCACATGTTTATAATCAAACACGATCCAGAAGGGATCTCACATTGGGATTAGGCTTAAATTGAGCGTGTGCCTAGAGAATATTATATACCCTACCCTGATGATGGATCTCTAATGAAATTATCAAACATTTTAATAACAAATGAAAACATGTGCGGTTTTTTTTTGGGTTGCATGGACGCATGCGCAATTGTCCTTTTTATTTTCCCTGGGTAATACGAGGGTGGTTTGTAGCCTTCTGTATAACAAAGGGGTGCCAGATTGATGGACAGATTGAGGGACTAACTGACTTTGCAGCAGCCCTCATAAACTGTCGTCAAATTGTTCGTGGTTGTTTATTGTTTGATCCTGACACAGGATCTGATATCATATTGCAGGCACGCTTCTTGCCAGAGTTGCCTAATTTGTTTAGGCACACAGCCAGCATATATACGTATATATATATCTAAATTAATCCTATATATCTATATATATATATATTTATCTCTTACCATTATCACGCTCGCAGCGATCATCGTTGGGCAATAAACTGTTATTGTTGTTGTTGTTAATCAATGTTGTTACATTGCGTTGATGTTGCAAGCGTTGTTGTTGTTGTTGCACTGTTGCTGCCGCTGCTGCTGCTGCAGTGGCTCCCCCCGCGCCATTCATGAAACTATCACTAATATCGTAGGGCGTTTTGGGACGCGCATCGACAACAATTTCAGCGCCAGCATTAACATCATGTTTGGTCTCATACCACAGCTGGAAAAATAATAGAAAAAATAAATTAATAAAAAAAATAATGTATAAAAATTGTCAATTGTTTTTTTTTTCTGTACACTCACATAGCCCTCAATTATAAAATTCCTTAAATTAGCCTCTTCAATTTCATCGCTTTGCACTGAGCGTATTTTTTTTAGCCATGTTGCCACATCCGCTGACGGTTCCAGCCAGCCATGAAATAATGGACGTGCTATGACCTAAAATTATTTAAAAAAATATATATATAAATTAATAATATTAATAAATTTAAAATTTTTAAATTTTTAAATCAATTTTTAATGCATTTTACGCTGGCTAAGCAACTGCTGGCGCCATCTATTGTTTGAGCAAACGCATAACTTTGCTAACTGTTATATTATGCGCAGTCTAGCTTAGACACAAACCAGGTGTGTATTGGTAGAAACTGTGTGAAAAGGTAACAACATGCATAATAAAGGCAGTTTTTGTTGTCAAAATAGTAGTAGAAAAGTAAGTTGTGAGCAAGAATGTAGTAAATTATGGTATGAAATTGTTTAAGTAGTACAAATTTAATACTTTTTTTTAGTAGTTTTTAGTAGATGAAATTATTTAATAAACATATTTAAATTAAACATATTTCAAAATTTTTCATTCATTTTAGTAGCAAAGTAAAATGTTGAAAAAATGTAGTTAAATGACATAAACTGTTATTTTTTTTAAACATATTAAAAATTTGAGTTAAATAATGACAAACATATCAATTTGGCAATTAGCAAACTATTCTAAAATTTAAAAATAGAAAAATCCAAAAATAAAGTATTATTTTATGATATACGGAAGTTATTTAATTCCGGCATAAATCAAAATTGTTTCTTTCTTCTTATCTAAACTAAACTAAAAGTACTTTACAAAAATTAAATTAAATTTGTTAATTTCTTGAATAATTATGATATCATTGTAGTTTCTCTTTAAATAAACGCAAATTCTTTGCAAGGAAATATAAAATGATATATTTATATTTTTCTACAATCGTACATAACCTAAAAATTATTTTTCTTTAACACAAAACTAAGCCTCCACATTTCCACCATATTATGCTCCTATTAAATAGGTGCAATATCAAGAAATTAAAAAATTTAAAACTGTTCTAATTTCAAGATGGTTCTTCAGTTTTCTGTTCAAGTAAAAACTGTGTAAATTACACTTAAAAGTTAAAAAGGCTTCTAAACACAGCAAGACGACGCTCCCCCCACTCCTGAGCCACACCTCTACTCAACAGCTGACTTTTTTCAAGGTCATTTACAGGCCACAATCAGAAAACAACAACAACAACAAAGAGCGCAAGAAGAATCGCCAACAGTTTTTGTATGCAAAATAAAAGCAGCGGCGCCACAGCGACAACAACAACAACAGCAGGAGCAAATAAAACAACAAAAAAAACAATAAAACACAGCTAAATACGCATAATTTACACAAAACGCTGACTGCGGTTTGGCAGAACAACAAAAAACAAAATATACGCAAAATGCCTTAGACGCTGTGACGCCAACAGCAGCAGCAGCGACAGCAATAACAACAACTAAAAACTGGGCAAACGAAAACAACAACAACAACTACATGACTTGGCGTATGCTGTTACGCCGCCGCAGTCGTAGTCGCAGTTCGCAGTTGTCGTCGCCGCCGTCATAAGGTGAGCTAAAAACCGCAACAACAACAATAAAATGACTTTGCGTATGCTGCTGCTGCTGCTACGCCGCCGCAGCCGTCAGCCTCTTGTCTATCAAGTCATATGGAAAAACGGCGTTTACAGTTCTTTTTTTTGCCACTCCTCCTACTTCTTTTCATTCTTCATTAAGTGCGGTGTATGTGTGCGTGTGTGTGTGCATTTTGAGTGGGAGAGTCTGCAGAGTCTGGGCAGCGCAGTTCGCAGTTGTTGTTGGTAAAGTTTTTGAGACCAGGAGAGTTTTTTTTTTTGCAGAGTTTGAGTCGAGTGTAGAGTGTTGAGTGTGTAGAGTATGAGCGCATATGTTTGTGCACGCTCCAAAAATTAAGTTAACAACGTTTCAAGTGGCTCGCGCCGTGGCTTATGCAAAGTATTATATGTGTATATATATGAAATCAAATTTATTTATATGAGAGCAAACACACATATTTGTAATATATATATACCCACAAGTATATTTTATAAAATTAAATTCAAGTTGCATTTTACACATGAATGCAACACTCGGGTAGTGTGTCTGTGTGTGTGTGTGTGACCATTTATGGTCAAGTGTGTGTGTATGTGTGTGTGTAGAATATAGAGCGACTGACGCTTCAACTGTAGTAAAGTCGCCACCCATGTATATACCCATACGATATAGTTAGTAATTAAGAAGAATATAACCAATTTTTATATTAGAACTTGTAATTAAAAGCTAAAAATATCTAAGAATATTCTATAATATAAGATATTATTTTTATTATATTATTATATTATATTATAATATTTGTTTTAAATTATTTTTTTTTATATTATATATTTTGTATAATCCCAATATATATTTTAAAACCTTCACAGTCCTATAAATTAATCATTTTCCTGCCTATCACTTATTTAAAAAAAAATTAATTTCCTGATTATAATCAAAAATAATAAATATAATGATAATTCTTTTTTTGATATTTATTTCAAGTGAATTTATGTCTGCGGCACTATAATTTTTTTATTTTATTATAATCTTTTATTAGGTTTAAACAAAGTTTTTAACTTTTCATATATTTTCAAGAAAAAAGATACAAATGTAATAAATTTCTAGTAATTGATAAAAAAAATAATTTAAAATGTGTATTAGGAAAAGTTTGCTTCCTATAGAAACTATAAAGCATTTATTTTATTTATAATTAAATATATTTGTAAAAGTTTCTATTTTCATTTTGTTAGGTTTGATTTGAAGTGTTTGAAAATCACAGTGAGATAAAATGATAAAAACCAAAAAAAAAAAAAAAAAATGTAATTAATTTTTAATTACATTTTCCTCTTATTACTTTAAATTCTTGATAGAGAAATTTTTTGTATATTTAAATAAAATGTTCTCTAATAAATGCATATTTGTTTTGGTGATAAATATCTCCAAAAAAATCTATTCATATTAAATTTACTTCATATACATTTGATGCAAGAAATTCCAATTCTCAAAAAATACAAATATATAAAGACGATGCAATGAACAACTTAGAGATTTGCCTTAACACAAGTCTATGGATATATACAGAGAATAAGAAACGGAAACTGCAACATGAGGCAGCCACTAAAGATAAGATCATAAAAGATATCCAATAGATATATAACAAGACTAAAACTCTGTGTAAAGATTGCGACGGCAAAACAGTTATTTGAGCGCCTAGTTATTGTTGTTGTTTTTATTATTGTTGTTGAGTTAATCCTTAAGACAGGACTTGGCATATGTGACAGACAAACATGTCCAGGTCTAGATATATAAATGTATATATATATATATATATCCCTGCTACCGTTTGCCTATTCATAACTTTATTAAAAAGAGGCCACAAAAACCTACAAATAACATGGCATAGTCAATGGGCAAGAAAAATATTTACGCGCCAGAGATAATCTCAAAGTGTTGGGTTCCACACCACGGCCAAAAACGGGCTTCAAATTGCCAATACAACAGACAGAGATACACAGATACAGATACAGCTACAGAGCTACAGATACAGATACAGATACGGCCAATGTATCTGTCAAAACGGAAATGTGAACGAGCAAAAGTGCGCTTGATTTGAGGATCATCCTGAAAAAGGAAAGGGATCAGCTGAGAATGCTGACAACTCTCAGATTGTTTAGCAAAGAAAAAAAATAAAAATAAAATTCAGTTGCCAGTTGTCGAGTGGCAACAACAATATTGTTGCAATACCTGAGATACACAGAGAGTTCTAGGTAGTTTGCCTCTGACAATTGTCAACAGCACTAGGCGCGATAATTTGATTGGATTGTCTGTCAGTTTGTCTGCCTGGCCAAAAGGATCTGCAAAAAGTGTCAGTTGACTGAAGGACGACTGAATGGCTGACTGACTGAAGGACTGACAATCAATCGAAGGGTTCGTTTGAACGGGCGCGTCCCAAACTAATTGGAATCATCGCGTGGAATATATATATATAACTTAAGCCTCATTTAGGGTGCACTTTGTGGATTTCCTGGTGAGACCAGGAAATTAGCTCTGGCCAAGGATTAGGCACATTTGACTGACAATTGAGCGTGCCTGGATGTGCTAATCAAATCTATTTCCAATCGTTTGATTTTCTATAGCGAAAAAACCACCCAAAAAAATATTCAGTGCATTTTTGTGCAATTTTCACATAAAAATTTCGTGCACAGCTTTGATGGGATTAAATTTCCACGAAAATGAAACTGAAATTAAATGAAATTCGAGCTGAGGCACAGGCAAAAAATTTGCACATATGTGAAAGGATTAAGACTGATGTTCAATACATAAATGTATTTATTATATCATATTATATATAAGCAATAATTTACTTTAATTTCTTTAGCAAAAAAGGTAGTTCTGATTTATAGAATTACAGAATATTATGTATTTCAACACTATTAATTTAATTACATTTTTTTTAAATTTTTCAAAAACATCCTTTTACTTTTCACAACTGTTAATTGAATCATTTCCATTAAAAACAATTGTCGAAGACCTTTGTCATATATATTTGATAATACTATCTGCTCATTTATTGCCAATGATAAGCTCTTGAATTCTAAGAATAATATTCTTTTATTTATTACTTGGAATTGTTTGTTAATGAGTTCAACTTAGTTTGTAAATAATGAAGATTACCAATTGATATAATTGCAAATAATGAAAAATATATAGCAATAAATATAATTATCTATTATATAGTATCTTTAAGTATTCGTATTAGAATTAAATATTATCATTAATATAAAGTAATAATAGTGGGCAAAATATAACCAGCAAAATTTAGCTATGGAATTTTATGATAATAAAAGTATCAATTTATTCTCTAAAGAAATGTTATAAATTCAAAAATTGCTCATATATATTTTAAACACAATTAAATTCTGAAAAAGTTAACTGATGAATATGTATTTGGGAAAATTAAATTTTTAAAATATTTATTATTTATTTTCCATATTTAAGTTTCGAAACTCGACATCTAAAAAAAACTACTAGAATTTTAATAAAATCTGAATTTTAATAGAGCAATAAATAATAGATGAATTTTAATAAATCTGAATTTTAATAGATCAATTTTTAAATTCAATTTTTTAATTAATATCCCGATGTGAGCCCTTTTATAGAAAATGGACATTTTCATTTTATTTTCTTGATGATACGAATTTAATTCCCAATTACAACAATGAGGAAAAAATTTGTCGAATTCCAAAATATGAAAATTAAAAAAAATAATTTAAATTTATTTTAGAAATGCAAGATACGACACCCGCAAAAATTGTTAAATCCAAAATAAATCTAAAAAAATCTTAAATTTAATAACTGACAAAATTCAAAATTCGAAATAATTCTATATATCCGAGCCAAGATTTATAGCATGCTTAAATTCTTTTTGAAATGCAAAGATGGATGTTCGACTAAATTCAATATTCCATAATTTTATTCAAATTTTAAATAAAATCTTGAATCTGATAAAATTCGAAATTAAATAATTGAACTTACCTCCCAGGCCAAATGACGATCGCTGGGCTGCTGGCAGAGCCGCATGGGGAAGGGTCCGTAGCGTGTGCCACGTGGCAGATGTGTCTTGGCATAGACGCCAGTATCACGTATATCCAGATCACAGACAGGTTCGCGCAGACGCGCCATTTCCAGCAGAAAGCGTTCCGCCTGAGCTTTGTCATTGAACAAGTGTTCCATGCTGGCAGAACCGGAACCGGAGCCTGAACCGGAGCCAGAGGCGTTGCTGGAAGCGGAGCCGGAGGCAGAAACGGAGGCGGAGGCTGAGACGTTTGAGCTGGCAGGCGGCAGTGTGGGCGATTGCTGCAATGATGCAGGTGGCGGGGATATCGTTGGTGGCAAGTGGCGAGCAAATGTATCCTCTGGCCCCCGGGCTGCTAAATGTGCTGCAGGCAATGGGGCACCAAATGCCGTTGTTGTTGCCGCTGTGCTGAGATCCAAATGATGCGGATGATGATGATGGTGATGATGATGATGGCGCACGACGCTCGGATCGTAGTCGTCGCCGTTAGAGCCTAGTAAAAAAAAAAAAGATAGAAAATAACAAAAAAAAAAAACGATTAAAATTCAGCGATTAAAAGTTTGACTTTGCCGCTACTTGAGTATAATATTTTTTTTTTCGTATTTGGTTTAATCCTAATCAAAATCAATTGGCCAGCGCCTGTCAATTCAAAAACTAGAAAGTGCTCTAGATAAAGACTGTCATATCTCTGACAATGACAACACACAAATGTTTGTATCTGTATCTGTGTTGTCATCGCTGTCGACTCCCCTCGTCGTATCTCATTTGATTTTGCAATTGTTGTGCCACTTGAAATTGTCAAAAAATGTTTCAAACATCAATCAACGATTTTAAACATCGTTTTATCTATCATTTGTGTGTGTTTCATAGGGTGTATTCACTGTGTTTTAGGTATTTTTCAGAAGCTCACCTGTAGATTAAATTACTTTACTTTTATACGGTTGTTAACAACAGCCTGAGAAAACAATGTCGTTTTGTCGAAACTATTTCAAATATTTTCTCGTATATTTTATTCTGTTTTTTCAGTATCTTGTACTTGCTTTTTTTTAAGTATATTTATTTTCAAAGATGTGACTAGCTCAGCTGTTGTTTATTAACTAATAAATAGACAGACAAAATAATAATGATTCCTTGAAACAGACTAGACATTTGATCTGACATTTAAAGCGTCGATAGTTCTATTTCGGAATGATAATAAGAAAGAATTTAGCTTACTAATTGTATATAGAGAAATCTAGGTTTAATAATTTAATAGAATTTATTGAGCTTTCGGTAGAAGAAACATTTAAAATATATCAAATCATTTAAAAGCTGTACTTTTATTCTAAAATGCATGTAAATAACAAACGAAATATCAACATATTTCTTAAGTAATTTTATTAAAGCTTTTAAATAAATAATTATATTTTTATTTGGGTATTTTATACATTTAAGCTCTGAGAATATGAAAACAAGTTCCAATTTTTTTATTGTAACAATCTTAAATAAGATAATATAATGGCACTTCTGCCATTATAATTCCCATACGGTCTTAGCAGTCAGTATGTAAGGCATAAAGATTTCTCTTCATTACATTTTTTTAATTCCTTTTGTAAGAAAAATTTTTTGTCTTCTAAAAACAAGAAGGTAAAAAAAAATATTTTCAATAAATAATATTCTTAAGTTAAGCAAAAATAAAATAACAAAAATATCCTAATAAAAAATTGAAAAATTTTTTTTAATAACACAGAATAAGCTTGAATTAACTGATTTTAATCGTTCAAAATTGCATATTACATATTTTAAAGCAAAAAACAACATTTTCAACATGCAATTATTTTCTTTTAATTTATTTATTATTCTTGCGTATTTTAATGCTAAGCCCAATTTATTTTATATTCGCAATATATTTTGTGTATAAATATTAAACCATTTTAAGTTCAAAATATCATCATTGAGATCTAATAACCAAAAATTTGCACATTTTTCTTTAATACTACTTTTTTGTATATAATTCTTAATATTCTCGAACATTTCTTCTCCTGCCGTCTTTCTTATTTACATTAAAAGTTTTCTTCCAAAATAAATATTAATTTTCTCAAACATTTTTTTAAACCTTTTTAACAATCAACCCTCCTAATTATACTTTAATATTATACTTTATATCTTCTATATATTTTAATAAACTCCAATCTTCTTCTCACAGTCTCTATTCCAACTACTCTTTTTTTGAGAATTCTGAACACTTTTGCCCTCTTGTAGCACACAATGTCCGAAAACCTCATCCACAATCTTCAAAATAAACAATAAAAACTCTTCTAAGCAACTGGAAGCCACCCAAGCAGAGATAAATATAGAAACATAGAAAACACTTGTATAAGAAACTTGCACAAATTACGCACCGATTATTTATTTATTTATGGGTTGTTGTGATTTGTGATTTGTGATTGTTGTCTGGGGCTTGTTGTACCTTCTACCTATCCACCGCCTTATTTAAACACTTGAAACTAAATCGTAATTTGAGCTGTTAGACAAAATATGACAATGCTGTCCAAGCATTGCAGGCCAACTACTTACTAACTAGCCCAGATAAGAAGCCAACAAAACGAAAACAAAAACCCATAAACGCATGAAAATGAAAATGAAAACCCGAAAAAAGATATCGAACACTCAACACTCAATATATATATACACAAAATACACAGTGTAACCTAAGAACCGCCAAATGATAAGTATCTGGCCAAGTATAAATAAGCCGCAAGTGGTTTTCGGGTCCAAAATATCAATAACTAACAAATAACAATCCTCAACAATCTGACAAGTTTCGCACTTCCTTGGCACACGCTATTTGCCTAGCAACATCATCAATACAATACTATATATATATATATATATATATATATACCCGTATAATAATATCATCATTAGTTCTTTGACGTGCCGTCGGCTTCGCACCCATTTGAGAATTATTTTTGAAGTGCCCTCAAGAGCCGCCTATCTTCGCGCCTATTCAAAGTTTAAAGTTCAGCAAACGATTGTAGATATTTTGTTATAGTTTATTTAGTAAAATCCCCGAAATTCAAAAGTTTTTTTTTTTATATATAATTAACAAAAATTATAGCGGTAAAACTGTGTGCCTATTTACAAACTGGAAAATTGTTGTCCAGCAAAATGTCCTTAATAAATCACATTCTTACCAAGAATTTTACTATTATATTCCATTCCAAAAAAACTTCCAATTTTATAACGCACAAAAACTTCATCTCTAACTCAGAAAAATGTTTTCCTTTAATGTCGAACTATATAACACTTCTCTACTTATTATAAAGTATTCATTTTATATTAAGCAAAATATGCTTAAAAATGTCTTTATTACTTACTAAAGTCCTATTTCAATATCAGCAAAAATATTACTAAAAATCTTCTTCCTTATTTACAAAATTTGTCGTGAAATTATACTTAACTAATTTATTTATTATTTATTTTTTCTGCTATAGTTTTGATTCCTTTTTACAGCGGATCCCACATCTTCCTAGTCTCAATCAATGTTTTAAATTTATTAAGTTAAATATTCATTGTTTAATAAAATGTATAGACATATTTCCAAAAAAAAAGGGTAAGATATCGCGTAAAAAGTCCTTCCTTGCTCTCAGAAGTCCATCTTGATAATATATTATAATTATAAAATATTTTTCATTTACAAATTCTTTCAAATTCAAACAAATAGCACAAATACTACTTCTTTAATCATGATAATTTTTTTTCTTTATATCAGGAAATATATCATACACCTCCATAAACAAAAAGTTTTTTCTTACTTATAAAACTCGCCTTTTATATCAAAAAATTTATCTTTTGATTAATATCTATATACTGAGATATATTATTTCCAAAAAGCGCCTGCCTTAAAAGCGTAAAATATTAATTTTTTACACGAAAAATCCTCTTTAATTTCCCAATATATTTCACTTGATTTCTGTTACAATCTTTAGTTTCTAAATATCTATTTATTTCTATATAATTTCATAGTCGCAACTGCTTTAGTGATAAGTCACATCAACATTTAAATTCTCTCTCTTCTTACAATTCTTCCCTGTTATCTTGACAATTTATTTATTATTCACTTTCTGCACTTAAATACATATGTTTTATTTTTGTTCTGCTTTTGTTGTTGTTTTTGTTGTTGTTTTTGTTGTTGTGATCTTTTGCTAATTAGTTAAGTTAATTACATATGGGGATTTCTTTTGAAAAAGTCGCTTCAAACTATTGGGAAGCTGCGCTTTTGTTTTGATAATACTTTGTGAGTCATTTGAGATGAAAGCTGCTTTTATAAATTGCTTTCTTTAGATATTTTCAAATGTAGCGTGTCAGAAATGTTATATAAAAGAATTTTTCAAGGTCTCTGTTTAATTGGGCTATAGAATATTTGGCAGAGATTGATTCTATATAACTGATCTAATAGCATAATTTTGCATTCGATTTTTAATCATTTAGCATTAAATTTACTCGCATTTTTACTGATCAAAATCTTTTAAATTTCATTTGAAAATATATATTGCTTTAAGGAAATTTAATTGAATATTTTTCCAATGATTTTTTAAAGCGGAAAAATTTATTGATATTACATTTAAAAATTCATAAAAATTGCAATTCAAATTGCCTCAGAATAAACTTTATTTGGAATTTGTATTTACGTAAATATGTTTTTTAAAATTTCATTTAACTTTTCAAACAAATAATGCTAAATCATTTAAGATTAACATATTAATATTTAAATTATATACAACAAGCTTACAATATATCTGCAAACTTTACTTTGTTGTAATAAAGGAATGAATATGAATAGACTAGTATATAATGCAAAATCTATATAGATATTTATAGACACATTAGCTCTTGATATTCACATAAATTTTAATTGGAGTTCTTAGACATTTTTAAACATAAATTTGATCTATTAATTCTTTATAATTTATCAGAAAA
Organism: Hirtodrosophila alboralis; assembly: GCA_035043045.1. Taxonomy (NCBI): domain Eukaryota; kingdom Metazoa; phylum Arthropoda; class Insecta; order Diptera; family Drosophilidae; genus Hirtodrosophila; species Hirtodrosophila alboralis. The sequence continues at coordinate 859,465 of JAWNNH010000233.1, read as the reverse complement.
CGTAGCTCACAGAAAACGTATCCAAAACACTTCCTAAAAGTAAACCTCACTTGTACGATTTTTAAATAATTATTTTGCTGTTGCTACTGCAATTAAGCATTCAAAATTAAATTGTTTACGCTGCAAAGATACTTTATGCAGTACAGTATCTAAATGACAGTCAAATTGATTTTATGGTTCACACTTGATTTTCACACTCACAGAAAGAAGTTTTCATTTAGTTTTCTTTTGCTTAAAGCTGTCTCACACGTCTGCACTGTCACACATTATATAAAAAACTGAATCAGTTTTCTATATATATTTAAATAAATATATGTAGCTTGTTGCAAATATTTTTATTTTGTGGCAAACATCAATTGGGTAACTCAAAACTTGTCATTCACCATAAATTGATAGCACAACGCAGGGAGTAGTTAGGGTATTTATATCCAGATACGGTTTAGAGACACTTTAATGTTAAGAATACATTTTCCATTTGTTGTAACCAACCTGATATAACATAACGATCGAATAACATGATATAACACACACGTTTTAGCCGCTTGCTATGGTTTATCGCCTTTTTCTTGTTGTTGTTGTTGTTACTATCACAATGTTAAATGTAAATAATAAATAATAATTGTTGTAATAATAATAATAATAATAAAAGTTTTATCATTTGCACGGCAAAACGCGACGCGACATGGCCAAAGAGATCAAATATATTTTTTTAAATACGTTGCACGTTGCGTATGCGTAATTTTGTGTTGTTTTATATTAAGTTTGAATATTTTTATTTTTTTGATATTATTTGTAGTTTTATTTGATTTGGTGTCGTCTCTATCTGCCGGTTGTCTTCACAAGACTGAGTACCGAACGGATACGCGACGCTGGCAGCGCTGCGCGATAGCGCAAATACGACGTCAACGTCGACGTTGACAGCGACGGCAACAGAGGCAACAGAGGCAACAGCGACGACTGTGATTCCGATTGCGAGCGACCAACTGACTGACTAAACTGATGATGATGATGACGAGGATGATGATGATGATGATGATGATGAATATTCTGACTACTGCCAGACTGCTGACTCTGGCAAGGGAAATGGCAGGGGGTATATAAAGGCAGGCAGTTGCGTCTCTTTTTTTTGGTTGGTTGTTGCTGTCGCTGTTGCAGTTGCCACAGCATGTTAATGATGATGATGTTGATGATCGGAGGCACTGCTATCTGCCACATAGAACAGCAGGGGATGAAAATGAGAGCGCAAGCAAGCAAGCAACAACAGCAACACACACAGAGAGCGCATGTATCTGTATCTGACTACCCCACAGCAGCAGCAGCAGCAGCAGTCGCAGTCGCAGCAGCAGCGCTCTCTCTGCCTGCTGTGTGTGTGTGTTTGTGTGCTTGAATCTGTGTCAGTTTTGTAAGCAGCATTATCAACAGCATCATCAGAGGTCGCAGCAGCAGTCGCAGCAGCAGTCGCAGTCGCAGCAGCAGTCGCAGTCGCAGCGCAGCACGAGCTCAAACTTCGTTTTGCCCCTTTTCTGATTCGAATGAGCAGCGCTTGGCCCGAGGCTCAAGTTGGAATCCTGCTGCTTGTTGTTGTTGTCTGCCTGGCCACAAAAGGATAGCAAACACATACAAACTTAACTATATATATATATATATGTACGCTTATTTACCAACACAGTTTTCCTATCAGAATGCAGCGCAATAGCGCTATGTATCTCACAGATACACAAGACACATCTTCATTATCAACAGCATTTGCTTGCTTGTGGGAGGAGCTAGCGCTAGGATAACAGGGCGTGCACATCTTCGCATTCATTATGCAGACACACACACACACACATACACACACACACTCTGGCAGTGACAGAGAGCTAAATAGATACATATACACAACTGCAGATACACAGCTGTGAGATACACAGATACTGTTGGCTGCTGTGCTGTGCTGCTGCTGCTGCCATTTTAGCTGTCTCTTTCCAACACACACACACACATAGTTGTGTGTGTTTGTGTTTGTGGTTTTCTCTCTGTGTATCAATACGCCCCACAACTCAACAGCATTGCTCCCTGGCTCCCTGCCCCCTGCTGCTCCACCCACACCTTTTGCAGTCAGACAGTGCCAAGTTTTCTGGCTTGTGGTTTGCCCTAACCCCTGGCTTTGGGGGTTGGTTTGTAAGCCCTCTACCCCTCGTGCCACCTGCTTCTCTGACTGTTCCAAAGCGTGCGCAATAAGCGCACATTAGCCTAATGGATATATGTATGTGTGTGTGTGTATTGGCCACAAAAACTCAGGGCAATAATTGAAAGCGACTGCGTTGCCTTTTGGCCAAAAAGGGGCCTTTTCACTTTGCTCACATTTCTGTTGCGCTTTTTTTTTTATTTATTTTCTTTTTTTTTTTTTGTTGCTCTTTGCTTCCAAGCAAACAAAAAATTTCTTTGTGCTATGTGGGTGTATTATATATGTGTGTGTGTGTGTGGTTGTGTGTGTGTTTGTGCACATACAAGGTTGATTTTTTGGCTGTTTTGGGGGGTTTTTTTTTTGGTTTTTTGTTTGCAACTTAATTTTGTATCTGTCGTCAAAGTTTATGCCACACACAAACACAGAGGCGTTTTATCAGGTTAAGTGAAATGTGTGCAGCAGGGGGGAAATAAGTTGTGCGGCGAGGGTAGATATTTGTAGGCAAATTCGATAAGCAAACTTAAACAATTAACAGGTCTTTAAGGTGATTCAATTTTAAGTTATTTATGGTGCAAAGATACTTTTTAAAGCAATTAAAATAGAGAAGAATAATTAAAATCAAAATAAAATAAATTTGGAAATAAATAAAAATTAATGGATTATATTTTTTGAGTACACTAAACTATTTTATTAAAAAATAATGAAAATGACCATGGCGAATTTTAAAAAAAATTTAAGTGTATTTAATAATAATGTTTATCAGTTTTTTATTTAAAATTACCATATCAAAAAAAGTAAATAAGAAAACTAATTTTAAAATAATGTAAAAAAAAATAGATTAAAATTCTTATTATATATATTTTTTTATTGTTGTTGTTCAATTTTTCTAGTTAATCTAAATTTAATTTTTTTTTATCAAAATGTTAGTAGGATTTTAACTTGGAGGCTTAAATTAATATATAAATATTTTCCTTTGCGTTTATAATTAATTTTAAATCTTTTATATACTTCTAAAATATATTTAAATATTCATAGAGCTTGTTGATATTTTTTTTATAATTAGACAAGCTTTTTGAGCTGCATAAAAAAACCGATAATTAAATTTGTTTTTTTTTGTTTTTTGCAACAAAAAATTGCAGTACCATTTTATATAATTTTATTAAAAAAAAAAAAAAAAAGTTTAGACTTTATTCTGATTTAAATACGCTGCAACTTGGACTTTAATCCCATCCCCTATATAAATTGCGATTTATACATAAAAATTTAATTACTGCAGACTTTGCACAAAAGCTATATAATTGCCTAGTTGACCTCTATATGCCTCTATAGATGTATGGTCAGTTTTATTATATATTCTGGATATTTTTTTCACTATTATCGCTGAATTTAATAGCTTCCTGAGCTTTATGTGGGTACCTAATGGCAAAATATTAATGCTCTGATTCTGATACTAATTCCCTCAAGCACTTTATAGCGTGATTCCTTCATTTTTTTATATATATTTTTTCTCATAATTTATATTTAATATATGTGAGCTGATAATTGTTATTTTTTGCCGAGCCCGCATTTAAGTATTTTTTAATTTTTTTTTTTCAAAATAACTTGATAAATATATCTTACAAGTGAATTTTTATTTAAAAATGTGACGCGGTTTGCAAAATAAGTATCTTTTTGCTCAGCTCTTTACTAAGTATCTGTCGTTATGATAATTTCCCACCACATTAGCAAGCATATAAATTTTAAAATAAATTTCATATTTCAAATATTCATTCATTGTGTTTGGGTTATAAATTTGTGTACTTGTTATTTATTTGCATTTGTGTGTAAAATGCCACTTAAGGCCAAGCCCCCTAATAATTTACAACACAATCATAGAAATGTGTTAAAATGTTCACATAAAATATGAATATGACAGAAAAAAAGGGTTCCTTTGCATTTGTATCTATATCTATATCTAGGTATTTGTATCTGTATCTGTATCTATTTGCGTTTGTCAAACAGCAGCAGTCAATTAGGCGCACGTCCAAAAAATGTTGGTTATATCATTATCATCAGCATATACATATGCTAAGGGTTGCAAGGGGTCGTCCTCGAACTCTTCCCTGTCATGGTTCGTGCGGCGCTCAAAAAAAAACAAGGATCTGGGGTTCCTGAGGTTCTAATAGCGTTAAATTAAAACAACATAATCAACAATGTTGCGCCCTTGTCACATAATTTAACACACACTTTGTACTTTTTTTTTCGGGTTGGCGTGAAGCTAACAGATAGAAAAGGATTGTCTGGATTGTAAGGATTGTTGGGTTTTTATTTGCATTTCGATTTGGTTTGTGTGATTTGAATTGGTTATCAACTTGGGGTGTTGGCAATAGATACAGCTAAAGTCACATAATTCATCAGTAAACACGCCTCAAAAGTCAAAAACTGTTGTATGCATTCAAATTGACTTTAGATGTGAAATGGGCATATTGAATTGCTCAGATTTTAAACTAAGCTATAAATTTGTAATAAATAGAATAATCATTTTGAGGAACGTGTGAGAAGATAAGTAAGATATTCTGAATTTAGAGCAAATATTTATGGTCGATTTTTGATGTCATGTAAGCTTACTTGTTAATAAAAAATAAATAAAAACAATTGTGAGTTTTTAATAGTCATATTCATAAACAAAAGTCACATACAAAATCTAAAAAAAAAAAATCATTTTCATGTTCTAAGTAAAGTTTTGGTTTTAAATTGAATTTAAACTTTAGAAACCTAAGAAACAGTTTCTTTTGAATACTTGATTCTTCTCCCACTATTTTTGAAAGTCTAAGAATAAAAATAAAATATTTAAATAAATTTTTCTTTATTGAATGTTAAATATGAAGTAATTTTTTTGTTGCCTTGTCTAAGAATAAAAATAAAATATTCAAATAAATTGTTATTTTATTGGATATTAAATATGAAGTAACTTTTTTTGTTTCTTTTTTGTGATACATGTCTTCAAAACAAGAACAAACTATAAGATAAAATAAAATATCTCTGTATTTTTGAACGATTCATAGTAGTTCAAATAGTCTGAGAATAAAAATAAAATATTAAAATATATTTTTCCTTTACTGGATATTAAATGTAAAGAAACCCTTTCGTTGGCTTTGAAACAAAAAGAATCTATAAGATACAATTAAAATATATCACTTCTTCATATTAAATAAATAGCATTAAATAGCAAAACGCGAAATTAACTCACTTTAATTATTTCCAAAATTTTTTCCACTAAAAAAAATATATATTTTATTTTATTACATAAAAACTTTTATAGCAATTCAAATACAATTTCTAAAAGAAAACCCGCTGATCAATAAATAAAACAACTTTAAAATAGCCACAAAAGGCACAGAGCACAAACATTTCTATTTCTAAGCAACTTAAAAAAAGAAATTATTCATCTAAGCAATGTGCGTTAAACTTTTTATCAGTTTATAAAATAAATAAATTTTATTTAAATTAAATGACAAAGAAATTGACAACTTTAAAGACCTTTTTATGTACTTTACTTAAACTTAAGTTATAGACAATTTGTCAGCTGCTACTTAGTAAACACCTTGTTATCCTTTTCGATCTTTCAATTGTCTTGGCTTAACTGCTGTTTTTTTAAATTCTTTATGTATTATTCACATTTTTACGCGCCAAATCTCCAACTGTGCTGAGAACTCATGTCCTCGGGCGCTGCCCAATTGCCCTTGCCCGCCTCTCTCCTCTTCAACTTCCTTGGCCTGAACTTGAACACTTCCTTGACTGACTTCCAGGACATTCAATACACACACACACACACACATCCGTCTAACTGACTTTATTCCGTGTCTTCTGTTCTGTTTCTTGTAGTACTTTGGCTGTCGTCTATAATTAACTCAGCTGGATGGCTGATCTTTGACTTTAACTGTCTGCACAAGGACAATGAATCTTAAGTTTTTGTACTACTATAAGGCAGCTTTTGTTATTTTTATTTTTTACATACGTATGTTACGATAACGCTTACTTGTAGTCAGAGGCGTAGTTTGGGGGCAGGAGGACAAGTTGTTAAACCCCTCTGAGGCATTCAGATTTTAGGTAAGAAGAATATTTATTTTATGGCAATTTTTTGTTAATAATTTTGAAGCTATATTTAGCAAATTTTGTATCCTAGACATACATTTTATATATATTAAGATTTATTAGTCAACTTTCCTTACTTCGGGGAAAGTCTGTATCTTTCATATTTTTAAAGCTATTGTCATAAAATTTAATATGCGGTCTACTGATGAATTAACTCAAAGTTTGTATTCAAAATATATATGCCACGCCCATTTATTTGCCCGAAAATAAGCAAAAATAAAAGGAGTACAAGTCAACATTGTAATTAATTCTTAAATATATAAAATAGTTATTTATTTACTCATTAGATTTTAATAAATATATTATTATAGAACAGCATTTTGTATTCTGAACATCTGTGAATTAATTAATATGTTAAATGGGTTAATTTCGTAAAGAAGTTTTTAAAATAAGACTATTGAAAAAGGTAAAATAACTTTAAACATAGTTAAATGATTCAAAAGACGATTATATATTTAAAAAGGTAATAAAATTGCCCATCATCATGTAATACAACATTTTTTGATTATATGTTTCAAAGTTACTAGAGATTAAAATTGAAAATGTTGCATAAAAATATCTCTATTTAAAAAAAAGCTATTTTCCAGTATCTTTTCTTTAAAAATCCAATTTTTATTTTTCGGATCACTCTTAATATATAAATTGACTCTAAATAAGTTCAGGATACAAAAACTCTTTTAAAACTGTTGCGTAGTGTTATAATAAATATATTATTAGTTATAACCATTATTTTCAAGCAATTTTTTAATTAAAGCTTAAATTTTGTTTTTTTGTATCACACTTTGAAAGACAAGAACTTTTTTTTTTAAGAAAGTTTCATAGTTATTTGTTATTAAAATAACTTTCAATTAATTTTTTTTATTTTACAAAATTTCGTTATTATAATTAGTATAAATTTAAAATAAGATAATCATCACATGGTAGATTGTAAATATTTTAAGTAAAGCATATAGAGATGGTTCCCTAGTAAGTGGTGATTTCACTAGTTACGAACTAGTTCCCAGTACTGTAGGGTAAAAAAAACTGAGAAGCGAAAATAATTATAAATAACCTTGTCTTAGTTAACATCCTGTCTACGCCACTGTACATCACTTTTTATACTTTTGCCTTCGTATTCGTATTCATATTCGTACTTGTATATTTTATTTTATTTTTACTGATTTGTTTGTGTGTGCTGCCCCCTTTTTTTTATTTTTCCATAGTATTCTCATTTTATTCCAAAGTTCTGGCTGCGGTGCTTGAAGAAATCAAAAGTCGTCGTCATCGTTTCGTCGTCGTTTCATTGTTTTGCCGAGTGGTTCCGAGTGTAGGCAATCGGGCTGGGTACTGAGTACTGAGTATACTATACAGTGGTTATATCTACCTTGGCTGATCTTGTAAAAACCTTACGATTTCAATTGTGTGTCTTATTGACATGCCAGGACTTCAACTTCGACGGCTATGAGCTGCTGTTTGCTGCTGCTGCTCCTGCTATTTCCATTGTTAATATTCTCTACAAACGGAAGTCGTCCCTTTTGGCACACAAATATCCCAAAAAAAAAAAAAAAAAATATATATATATATGTGTGTGCAACGTGTGCACAAAGTTCTCAAGTCAAATTGAAGTAGTCTACTGCTTTAGGGTCAGGCACTATAATTATAACGAGGTCAAATTGAATGGGCAGATGATGAGGACGATGATGATGTTGCATTGCCAGGGTAGTAGGCGTGCCCCAGGTTCAGCTCTAAAATTCTCGTAACTTAATACGAACCCAAAGCTGCAATCTCTCAGTTTCTACCTATCACCTTGTGAGGCAAGGCACGCGCCCTTTCTAAAATGAACCCCCCGTATATCCTTACTAAACCAAAATTGCATTTGGCAATGTGCAACACCGGAAGAAGCGTAACGAAGATCTTTATAAATTGTCTCCTTATAGACAGACATCTGCCTTTGATTTTTTCCTGCAGCGGGTAATCCCAGCTAACCTCAAGAATTTTGTTGCATATCCTTTAAATATTTGATTGAAGTAAATGTCACTCAAAAAGGGTTACATTTTGGCCAAAATTGTGTTATACTCTACTAATTTTTTTTTTTTTTTTTTTTTGCTCAGTTTCTAATTTACAGGCTTAGGTAAAGAACACTTCAATTTTTGGATTTTTCTCTTTTTTAATTAACGTGAGAAAAACCACATAAAAAATACAATTAAAATTTTTATTTTTCATTTCTTACATTTTTCTTTTGGCGAGAATTTTTGTATCTTCTATTTTGTCACAATTTTCCAGCGTTTTGTTTTCTTTCTCAATTTATCATGCACTTCTTGAGATCATCTTTAATTTTAAAGATTTATCACAATTATTTATTGAAAATTTTTTTCATCTTTTTTTATTTTTTGCAGATTCTACACGCACATTTTGAAATAATTTCTGTATTGATAATTTAATTATTTATAATCATTATTTCCGTTTTCTTTCATCATATTTATATCAAAATATTTTTAACGCTTATTAAATTTAGCTAGTATTTTTTTTTAACTTTATGTATATATTATAAGATCATTTTCATTTAAAAATTTAAAATTTGCGCTTTTCTAGCAATTTTTTATTTTCTCTAAGGTTTTTCACATTTTTTTCTGGCGTTTGTTTAGCGCTTTTTATTTATTTAAATTTATCATGCTTATTTTAAATTTAGCTTTTTAATTTTTTTATTTTAAATCTTTAGCATTTTTTATTATTTATTTAAATTTATCATGCTTTTCTTATTAAGCTTTATTTTTATCTATTTAAAATCATGCTTATTTTAAGTTTAGCTTTATTTATATCAATTTTAAATTTTTAGCATTTTTTATTATTTATTTCAATTTATCATGCTTTTTTCTAGTTAAGCTTTATTTTTTTCTATTTAAAATCTTTATAATTTTTGTATTACTTTCTCAATTAATTAAAAAAAAATTTTATAAGTTCTTGTCATAGCTACATATGCTTTATCACAATTAATTTGAAAAAATTTCTATATTTAAAAAAAAATTTTTTTTTTTATTTTTCTAATATTTTTTTATCACGTTTTTTTTTGTCTATTTATTGTACTCTTCTCTTTTTAAATTTTTCTTGCACATTTCGAGATCAGTTGTATATTACACGATAAGCTTTTGTGCATTCTAAACAACTTTTTCAATTTTATTAAACAATTTTTTTTATTTTTTTTTAATTTTATCACACACACATATTTGAACCTTCGTCGTCGCACAACAAAATATTATCACAAACAAACTTTGCGTTTGACTGGCTCTTCGTCAATTGATCGCCACAGTTCCAGGGCCCCCTTAAATGAGACGGCGGCGCTACGAGCACACACATACACACACATCAATACACACTCGCGCACACACAAAAATAAAATATAAAATTAGAGGAGCAAAGATCTGGAGAGCGCATTTTCTACACTGTTTTTTAAATGTTGACAAACTTTTTCATAATCAAAAAACATGTTACATATAGAACCTCCAAAAACTTGTAGAGCAACAACAACAATTACAAATTATAGAATTACTATGATATCAACAATTGTACGAAGCTGCGCTGCCGGCGATGCGTCGTTCAGTAATGGGAGCAGCAGCGGCAGCAGCAGCAGCAGCACCGGCAGCGACAATAACAACAAAGAGCAAAAAGTTGGAAGCACGTCTGCCATTGCCCGTAGTCACGTTGCTATAGGCATTTTATAGTGGGAGAGAGAGAAAGATAGGGGGTGGACAGCAAAAGGGGGTACATGTGGGAGGAAAAGGGCTCTCATATAGGTTAGCGGGTGGCATAGCGTGGGGGGACACACATAAATATGTATGTATGTAGAGCGTTTAGCGGTGAGACGAACTTATAAACGAGCACTTGCTTGTCCATTTGTGTGATATTTGTTGTTCTCTCTGCCTCTCTCTCTCTCTCACTCTAGCATTTAGTCTGCGTCTCCTACTCTCCAATTCATACTCTCTTTCATTTCTCTCTCCTATTTCGCTCCTTATAAAAGTGTACTATGCACTTTGTTGTTTTATAAGCACTTTGTGGTTTTTACTCGTACTACATGCTTACTATCTATTTTCTAATAAGAAAATAAACAAATTAACGATTAAAAAAGAGAGTTGTGTGGGCTACGACTATAAAATACCCTGTGTGTAGTGAATATATATAAATGTATAAAAATGAAATATGGGTTTGAAAACTATTGCAACGATCATTATAAATGTGTATTTTTTTTTCCAGCTGTAGAGTATTCAAAAAATGTTACGAAATTTTGTATAATTAAAGTAGTACAAGAAGTAAGAAATTCCTTCATTTTTCCATTTAAATTATTAAATTCAGCATATTCCTATAGAGAATCAGGGATAATACCTACTGATTATACCCTATAAATAGTGACAAGTACAAGATAATAATATACTTTATAAGCAGTTTTCAACTAAAGCTAAACTGTCTTAACTGATTACCAGAGTTTGTAATACCCTATAAATTATTGTCAATTGACAATTGAGCCATGTATCTGATAAATAGACACTTTTGACAAACTGTTTTATAGTTGATAAGTATAGATAATCTAGTTACTAAGCGTGCAATGTAAAATATATAATACAGAATAAAAAATACCCTATAATCATTATAAATACCCTAAGCTAATATAAAGTGTAACCAGGCGAGGGTATATACAATTTAAGCTTTATGTGTTGTCATAAGAATATTTAATGTTCTTGATACAATACAAAAAATATATATAAAAAAAATAAAAAATAAAAATAAAAAAATATATATATCCAAATCTAGCGAAATATATATATATATATATATATATATATATATATTCTGCAAATATATAAAATAAATAATTTTATCAAAACTTTCCTATATCTAAGCCCTAATTAAAAGAATAAAAAAAAGTATAAATACTATTAACCAATTTTATATGCCATATTAGACACATGATTAGAAGTGACCAGCGATATAAAATACATATAGTATATATAGCTAATTTTTTTTTTGAATGGAAATGTGATTATTATCTTTACAATTTCCTATCGCTTAAGGTTTAAACAACAATTTAATGTTATAAAATTGATAAAGTAAAGACTAGCCTTGTAATTATTTAACTTTTAGTTTAGTTTAATTTGAGTTGTACATTAGCTCAGTTTGTTGTTAACAATGAAAAGATTGAGGAGTATTAAAATTAATGAAAATAAAAATTTTTTATTAAATATAATAATACAGATCATTAGATATTAAACACTCTATAAACAAAATATTTAACCAGGAAATTTCACTAAAAAGCAGCTTTAATTAGCATTAAGAGTTTTTTGTGCTTGTTTTATTTCCTTATAGACTGTCAATTCGTATATCAAAAACGCCACTATATCAAAATAAAACTATCTGTCTTGTAATGTGTACTGTAAATTTAAAAAAAAAAAATAATATTTATACTAATAAAAAAGTCACACACTCATAAACAATAGTCCAATGACAGAGTGACAGTAAAAACGATAAACTAAAGCCCGTTCGTATATAATGCGAGTGTAAATGAATAGGAAAAAAATAAAATAAAATACAAGAAATACGAGAATACTATATTACAATCAATTCCAAAGAAGTTGGAATCAAAGTAAACACACGACACGAATCTCTTGTCAAAGAACAAAAAAAAGAAAAAACACAGAAACACAAACAATTATCTATCAAGGCACTTACACTTAAGTATAAATGATATAGGGAATATAGTTTATATAGTATTTGTGTAGTAGAGTCTGCTTGTCTGAGGCTGCCTTGACATAATGTTTATTGTAAACAAGTTGTAGTAGTAGGTCGGATAGATAATATACTCGTATAAGCCCCCACTTTTGTAAGTACTTATGATTATTATAATAATGTACACCAAACAGCACGACGATACAATGCGAACTCTGACTGATTGACTGACCGACTGATTGCTTGAGTGATTGAAGACTTTTTAATAATTTTTTTTTTTCGATTTTTTTTTTTTTTTTGAAATGACGATGACAGGCAAGCGATTGATTATGGCGAGTTTAGAATGTGCTTAACTTTATTGGCCATCATATAAAGTGTAGTATAATAATATAGCGCATACGCAGGGTCTTTGCCTGTCCGTTGTTGTGCTATCATTTCTTCTATCTAGACAACAGTTTCGTTTCTTTATTTATCTACAAAAGCACAAAATAGAAGAAAAAAAAAAACACTTTTGCTTTTGAGTGTCGAATCAAGCAAATAAACGTTCAAAGTATTTGGTAATAAATTGTCGAAATTGGAAGAATAATTCAAGTATTGTAAATTCATAAATATATCAGGTGCATGCGCCTGGCGATCGATGATATTCTCTATTATATGACCCACAATGAGGCAACAATCTGTACGTCTCCAAAAATATATATATACATATTTGTGTACTTAACCCAAATTACACACAGAATAAAAGATATTGTCAAAAAATACAAAATACAAAATTGAAGTGGGCAAGCTTCATAAATTCAAGAAAGCACAAATTAACCCGAGGATCTAATCAATTTTATGGAGCATCCATATGCTTTTTGAGATAGCAGGTGCTATAAAGCAACTCTATAAGCATAAAAATTGATAAGCCTATCTTGATCCGTAGCTTATCTGGCGTTTATCTCTGCAGGTTGCCAAAAAAAAAACAATATAAAGAAATAACTTTTATATGTATTTAGAAACCACTTTAAAGACCACAAAATCCATTGTCTACTGCGAATATACATTAAAGTCTATTCTGGTTCCTTGGCGTCTTCCATTATCTGCACTCGAGTTGTAAATATTATGAAGGCGACACTTTTATTTTGATATATTTATGATGCCTCTAATTGTGCGTTGGCACATACAAATAACAACAACAAGAAAAATATAATATTGAATAGGTCTATAGGTCTCTACGATTATAGTACTATATGTTGTACCCTCTCTCCTCTAGAGTAGAGTCTTCACCAATCAGTTTATCAGTTTATGTTTTATGATGCTATATATAGCTATTTCTTGCCTAATTGAATGATATGATAGCAACAGGTTTTAGAAAATATTTTAATAGCTGTTAATACAATCGATTCACAGGTAATAAAATGCTGATACCGATATTTTTATTTTTTTTTTTGATATCACGATCAATGACGATGAAAGTTTTTAGTTTTTGTTGTTTTTCTATTCTTTATTTTTTTTGTCAAGTTGTTGCAATTGTTGTTAATGGCTCTTTGGGTATTTTTTTTAGGTGTGTGTTTAAATACACGCGCCGACATTTTGTGGTTGCTTGAAAGTCGAAGGTTAGTTCTAAAGGTTCGGTAAGATACGCTTCTTAAAAGCATTATAATAAAGATTGAGCTTATTTAAAAATTTAGACCACGCAATGGGATATAGAGTCAAATATTTATAGTCAAATTTATAGAGAGTTTAGATTATATATGCTATTATAGTACATTATATAACATATATAATAGTATTAGATGTCCATTTCTATGGAGTCTTGCAAAAATATTTTTTTCTAGATTTTCAACTCTAATCTGCGTCAAAACTCAATTAAATTGCACACAGAAAGTCTTCTTGAACGTTATTTCTTCTATTTAGTATAAGATCATTTATTTACAAAAATAAAATATGTAATTCTCTTGACAAACAAAAGACAAAAGACGTCTAACCTCAAAAAAAGGCAGAGTACAACTAAAATATGTATTATATTTATTTACAGGCAAAAAAAATGGACAAAAGATATAATTTGTATAGAAATCGTTTGACTTTTAATATTATTATAAGATTTTTAAATGTAGAGTATTTTTTTTAATGGAAAAAACTAAATGTTCAATTCAAAATCTGCCAAATCGTGTAATATCATTTTTTCATCGTTTACTTTTAAATTTATTTGTCATTAATTTCTCAAAATTAAATATCTTAGATTTTCTCATTTTCATTTCAGATTTTCAGATTTTTTGTTGTAGTTTTTTATTTCAATAGTCAGGTATACTCATAGACTTCCAAAACCCATCATTTCGTAAATATTTAACCCATGTTTACATAATATGTTTTTATGACATGATTTCATAAAATTTTAACCACACGATTCAATGGTTATTTCATTTTCAAAAATAGAAATTTTTACTATTAAATGCCACAAATTAAAAAAAATATATATATATAATTTCATTAATTTTAACTATTTTAATTAATAGAATATTTTTTGGTCGAATTGATTAAAAAACTAAGAAATTATTACATTTTAGCTTGTAAATTTGTGAACTTCATATTAAAAATTTTCAACAATCACAACTTTAAAGAAATAATCGATTTTTCACGCAAAATATTTTTCTGTTTATAAAATCTATTTTTTTTTTTATGTATACATATATATCTATTTAGGTATTGTGAAGATGCTCCTAGACCAACTTTATACTATACTAGCACTTCCAGTGAATTTTAAATACATTATCAACAATATTCATATCTGATTCATTTTATTTGACTTCATAACATAGTTATACTTGTTGTATATCATACCCGCAGATGAGCCCGCTTGGAATCGCCTTAAACCGCAGGATCTATATATAAATATAGCGCAACCATGATTATTGCTAAAACATACATATATGTTACTATATACCCGCATGATCGTTACTTTAACAAATACTAATCAGTTTTTGCTTCCCGAAATCAGCAAGAATTTAAATCACATTCCCCAAGAGATTTTGCCAATAGCTTAAAAAATAATGTGTCAGAATTATTATTGAAAGAATTGACTGAATCATTTCAATATATAAAACTTAATATAAATCAAAAGGAAGCGGGCCACGCGAAATGCCCTTTGTCGGTCTAACTTCAGACTATTATATATAAACTTCTGCCCGGAAATCTTGTATATTCTATAAATACTAAGTTCATAGAATATTTATATTCTCACAATGCATATGATATAATAACAAAGCTTACACTGGCAAAAATTAAATAAAAGCAATAGAAACAGTTTTATTCGATTTCTTTACATTATTTTTGTTCATAAAATATATAGTTAATATAGGAAAAATAATATTTTTGTCAATTTAAATTAACAAAATATGGAAAAAACGATTAATCTTTAAATTAAAAAAAATATAAATTTCCCTCATATTTTGTATATTTTTTTTATTGAATTTTCCTTCACAATAGTTAAACAAAATATTATAACTTATTTATACTTTTCCTTTTAATTTTCTTATATTTCTTTTTCCAAGTACACTAGTGTGTTTAATTATATATGACATCATTGAAAGATAGTCTTCTGGAATTGTAATTATTTTAAGAGCCCCTTTTTTATGTTGAAATCTCTGCTTTATAATAATCACATACTTAAATGTCTGAGAATTATATGTGAATATTAAAATTAAATTTATAAGCAAATTTCGCAATTTGTCAGCCAGACTTTATCATCGTGGCAACGTTTTCAATGTCAGTTGATTACAGACAATTGCCATCCCGTATCCGTACTTAAAACAGAACTGAACAGAACAGAATAATCTTATGAATAAGTATTACTAAATGGCTTTAGGAAGTTTTTAATACCCTGTAACCATTAAAAATGCATAAAAGAAGGTTATGAAACTGTACAAATGTATGTAACAAGCAGGAGAAAGCATCTCCGATTATATAAAGTATATATATTCCTTATTAGGATCAATAACCAAGTCGATCGAGCCCATTCCTTCATTTTTCTTGACTGTGTATGTATATCAGAATATAGGTATTTTGTGGATACAGGGTATCTACTAGTCGGTTATGCTCGACTATAGCACTTCTTACTTGTTTTTGTAGTAGTGATAAGAATGACTTGGCGACTGGATGCTCTGTTTTAAATAGAATCAAATGCTTTTGTCACAAAAACTTTTTTGAGAATTAACATGTGCGTCTCTGTAGAATTCATTTGTTATCTGAAAACAACAAAAGTCTACAAATATTTTAACTCATTTCAGGCAAGCTTCCCAAAAAAAGAAATATATATACATATATATATAAATAAAACTAAAAAGACCCAAATCAAAAAGAAAGTCATTGCAGTAAGTGAAAAAATAATGGAAAATCAACTTAACTTGGCAAACTACATGAAACATATGTTTGAGATTTTTTTTTAGATTTGAGTAGACTTGAGTTCTAAACACAATTTTTGCACACAAGTCTCTTTGGGATATAAATTTGTTTTTTATTTTTTTTAATTTATCAGTACCAAGCCCGCATTTTAGTTATATTTGAGACTTTTTCTCTAGGGAGTGCAAACTCTAGAATAAAATTTGAGTTAAACTAACCAGAATTTAAAATATAATTGAATTTTGATAAAAATGTTGTTAAAGTGCGGCTTTACTAAATTCTGTCTTTTTTATCAAGCAAAAACTAAATCAATTTTCCAAAAACTGCAAAAAAGAAATCCATTTTACAGACTTCCTGAAGAACATAAAAAATATTACCGAAACAAAGTGTAGGAGGAGAATTTTTAATAAAAATGTTATGTATTATTAAAATAAACCACATCGACCTTATTACCTCAACCAAAATAGCTACAGAAAAATCTATTCAGTATAAAAAAAATGTTCAATATAGTAAGTGTATTTTTATAAAAAAAAATCAATAGAATATGATCTTCCGAACTCTTACAAGTTTTTCAAAACTGAGTCTATATATGATTTTTTATATCATCGTTTTATGTCTATTGAATTAAAATTTGTGTGTAGAAATTCAATTTTTTTCAATTTTGTTGGTTTTAATAATATTTTTTGACATTTTTCTTCGTTATAAAATTTAAAAAAATTTTTAAAAAAATTAAATTTTCTAATTTCACATTCAATCAATTATGAGCATTAAATTGAGTATATTTAATTCTAAGTTTCTTCATTTTTTAGATTAAGGCTTAGACTCTAAGCTCATACAGTAATTTAAAAAAAATCTAGAATTTTCTAAAATCTAGAATTAAAGAAGTCTTTATTGAAAAATAATTATTTGCTGAAAATATAATTTTTGCTTGCTTTTTTGCTATTTTTCTTGGCCCGCCAAGTTATGCCAGAATTTAAATAACATTTGTTTTTCCCAATTTAAATAAAATGTTATATATTTAATTTATTTATGCTATAATCATAAATATGACTAAAGCAGCAATTCGCAAATAAATTCATATTCGTTTTGTCAAAGTTATCAGAGTTGGACTTTTTGGAAAAGCATTTTCTATGGATATGAGAATATGCAGCATTTTTTTTATAATTCTTTTATGATACGTTATGTTCATATATCAGGCTATATTAAACTTTATATCAATATGACGTATCAGTCGCATTCAACAGAAATATTATAGATATCAGGCGGCAAATTGTTCTATGATTTTTATTATTATAATTTAGTAACTAAAAGTTGTTTTAAATCTAAATACAAGTCTGTACTTACTTTGACTAAATTTTCTAGCCAACGCTTTGGAACGCATTATAATCTCCAGCAGTGACGTCATTAAGGCTAAGCTTCACTTTTATATCCATAAATAATGCACAAAATCGAAATTAATCACAAATAAGTATTTTTTTTGTTTTTTGTTTATTTTCTTCAAAAAACCATTTAAGAGTTCAAAAGTTCAGGCCATTGACATTGACATACACTTGCCAAAGGAGCAATGTGTGTGTGTGTAAGAGTGTGTGGGGGTGTGTGTGTGTCTGCACATACAATTAGAAAACACACAAGTTAAATCAAGAGCACAAAGCCGACACAATTTAAATTTGCATACGTTGTTTAGGTTGGGGTGTGCGGTGTTGGGGGGTGTGGTTGCAACTTTAAAATTGTGGCCAATACAAAATGTTGTTGCCTTTGTTCTTAAAGCACAGAGCGGTGAGCGCGGGGGCGGGCAGCAGCAACAACAATAACAAAGCAAACACCGACGGCAAAAAAAAAACCGAATTTTTGTTTTTTTCTGTAAGTTTTTAAGGCACAACAACAACAACAATAAGCAAATGTGGCAACAACTTTTTAGACGCGACTCCTCGGAGAACTGTGTGGCACACACACCTGCCCATTGAAGCACCTCAGACGCGACTGACGACGACGACGACGCCAGCGGCAGCGGCAGCGGCAACAGCGGCAACAACAGCAAACGGCAAACGGCAACGGCAACGCTTTCGACGTCGACGTCAACGTTGAGACTACGTGGAGAAAGACCCAAGTATTTCGTCTATATAGAGTGTTGTTTTCTAGTTGTTGTTGTTCTAGTTTTAGTTGTTGTTGCTAGTTATAGTTTTTTACTATATATTTTTTTTATATTCAAAACATTTTTTCCGCCGCTTGCGACTGACTACGCGGCCTGACAATTATTACAACTAAAAGCTAGAAAAAAACGCTAGAAGCGTTTCTTCTAGCAAATGGTGAAAAAATTCTAACCACAGCACGCGTAGGTGTTGGCTAGCTTCACTGCCAAAAGGACACTAACGACAAAGTTATTCACAAGGCACACATAAAAAAAAAAATAGAAAAAAAGGAAAAAAAACCAAAGGACGTAATTCATGCAAATGAAAGTCACGCAACACAGACACAAACACACACACACACACACACACACAGCAGTTGAGGACTCTTTGGGGCATATGGTATAGTGTACATCCAATAGGCAATGGCCAGCAATATATTCTTATATATAGACTTCAAGGGTGAACGAAGAGAGCCACCAACCAAGTTGAAGTTAACTAAAACTGTTGCTCATTAGCCCAAAAAATGGGGAAACAGAAAAGTACAAACTATATCTATGATGGAGTTACTGGACAAGACTAGATAAAGGATAGAAAAAAACTAGACTAGATCTAATGTGGTTTGAATTTTAGCTTTAGGATAATTTTAAGAATTAATTTAGTATAGTTTTTAGTTCTATTTCTAGGATAGTTTATAGCCTATATTTAGTATAAT
Source organism: Hirtodrosophila alboralis (assembly GCA_035043045.1). Taxonomy (NCBI): domain Eukaryota; kingdom Metazoa; phylum Arthropoda; class Insecta; order Diptera; family Drosophilidae; genus Hirtodrosophila; species Hirtodrosophila alboralis. The sequence goes on along the minus strand of JAWNNH010000233.1, from coordinate 840,246 downwards.
GTTAAGAGTAAATTTGGTATAGTTATCAAGTCTAAATCTAGGAACATTTGTTGCCTAGAATTTATTATAGTGTCCAGTCTAAAACCCAGGTTATATTTTAGTGTAGATTTGTGCGAGGATCTAGATAAGATATAGATCTATTGCGAATAGTTACTACAGCAAATTTAAGATACTTTTTATAAAAGATAAAAAATTGTTATTGATTCAGATCAAGAATAGTTTCTAGAGTAAATTTCCTAGAGAAGAGGCGCCCAAATGATTCACAGGCAATACATAAACTATGCATTCGATTCGGTCGACGAAAAAGAGAATAAATAGTACCCGACACAGTAGTACGGTCGACAAAAAAAAAATTATATACAATAGGCGCTGGGCGTCCCTGTTCTAAAGGATAGTTTAAAATTTAATTCTAATAAATTCCAGAGGCAACTAGAATAATCTCTTGAGTAGATCTATGATTGTTTTCAACTTCGGGTAAGAGTAGATAGGATAGATTTTATAGAACGATCAAGACTAGTTTTTAGAATAATTTTTAGAGGATAGTTTCTAGAATTGCATACGAATAGTTTGTAGAGAACTAGCATAATTTCTAAAGGAAATCTGGGCTAGTTTTTAAATTAGATCTACGAGTAGTTTCTTAAGCGAAACGAGAATAGATTATAGGATAATCTTTATTAGTTTATATTTATTTATTTAAAAAAAAAGAGCTGAATTAATAAAAAATTTTGTTTATTCCAAAAAAACTTTAGTGAAATGCAAGTTTTTTATTAATGCAGTTTTTTTGTTTAAAATAACCATATATATAGATAATAGGAAAATCCATATATAAAAGAATTGCCCAGTAGACACATATTAAAATGACATAAATTAAAAAAATTTTAAAAATTATATTTTAAGCACATTCTCAAGTTAAAAGTATAAGTATGTACATTATAAGTAAAATCAGCTTTATATAAATAATTGGAAATATATTAATTATACATATTAAGAATACTTTAATATTAGTATACAAATGGCAATATAGTTCTTAATTTTATAGCAAATTTTCTTTGGAAATTGTAACTGCAGCCGAATCTAAATAAATTATATTAAATATTTATTTTAGTTCGCTTAAATAATGTCTTAGCTGTCTTTAAACAGATTTTTGAATAAGAATTAATTTAATTCTCAATGCATACCGAATTTCAGCATAATAACTCAAATTCTTTATTACAAGTTATGACTCGCTGAACAACTGCGAACTAGTTCAAAAAATTTAAAAATAAAAAAAAAGAGTATGCAAATTTGAACTCTCGTAAAAGTTGAAGTACATTTCTGTACATTCGCCTCATTTGGCCCTAAAGTTAACCTTGCTATCTATGCCATCTATCTATATGACTTTGGCAGTTATTATTAAAGCCCAACAAAGCATGAACATGCCCACTAACCCAACATAGGCCACAACAGTTCCCAGAGTTGCCACAACTAATGAACAGCCCTCAAATTGCAAATGCTCTGGGGGCTGTGGTGTGCCCCCTGACCAGCCCTCTGACCAGCCAATGGTCAGTTTGTACCCAACCCAACCACCTACCTGGCTACCTTGGGCGCAGTCAAGTGGCAGCTACAGACAGGGTGTTTGCTGAAGGAGGGGGAGGGCCACTTGGGTTTTTTTTTGAGGGGGAGTGGGGAGAAGAAGTTGCATTTGTCGTCTGCGCAGGCCGCGTGTCAGTCGTTTGTCATAAGTACCCCTTTGTCCCCCCGCACAAGCACCCCTCTATTACCCTGCTAAGTTATATATTTGAAGTACTTGCAATCAATATCTCACAGGAGAGCAGAGCCGTACCCTCACCTTTGAACAGTAGGGGGAAGGGGGGGGTCTATATCACCTGCCTCTGATGGTTTCGTCTGCGTTCCAATTTCTGCGCATTTCTCGCATTTTTTTGGTATTACGAGAAAACTCATAATAAAATCAAGTCAGGCGAATGAAAAACATTTGTTTTGCCTTGCCATGTCGTAAAATATGCAAAAGATTTTGCTCCAAACTCTTGGCAAATTTTTCTTGTTGCTCTTATTGTTCTTATACTGTGTTTTCTTAAGTGGGAAGAAAAGTATATTGGGCTTGTGGCATATTGTGCCTGTCAGAATGTTTTTTTTATTGATTCTACTAAGGTGAAAATTTTTTATTTGAAATGGGTTTAGTGGTGGTAAAGATGATCTACATCCCATGTCTATTCATCAATATATTTACTTATTTTTTAACTTAATTTAAAGCGTTCGTTGTATATAATTTAATTTAATTTAATACTCGATATTACTGTAGCTTATAATTGACTTTAATTTTTTAATAATTCTTATAATATTTTTTATTTATTTTCTTATTTTATTTTATTTTTTTTTATTTTATTTATTTGTTATTATTTTAATTTTATTTTTTTTTAATAAAAATAATTTTGTTTATTTTTTTCAATACTTTTAGATATTTGTTTATCTATTATTTTAAATTGTTTTATCTTATTTTCTTATATATTTTAAAACAAAAATAATATTTTTTTTTTTTACTTATTTTGTTATTTATATATTTTTATTTATATTATTGTAGTTATTTCTTTCTTTATTATTGTTTTATTTTTTTTATATATTTTATCTTATTTTATTTAATTATTTTAAACACATTTGCATATACGTATTTTTTTCTAATTTAATTTTTTTCCTGTTTATCCCAAATTTATAAAAAAATAAAAATAAACTATATTTCCAAAACCTGTATAGATCTCCTAAATTTGATATGAAGACTATAAAAATGCATTTGCAGAACTGCACTCAACTAAAGGTTTATTAAATTAAGTTCTTTCTATTTAAAGAGTATATTAAAAGTCTGGAAACACAAAATGTTTCTATTTATTTTTGTTAGTTTTTCGGCAGCTTTATGGTACGTATAATTACTGTAAACGACTCGCTATCCAAATGTTTTGCGCCCTATTAAAAATATTCACAATTTTTATTAGTGTTTATCTTAGTTTTGTGTGTAATTCTAAGCGCCATACACGAGAGTACAAGAAAGTCGGCCAAATAATCTATATATATATGAATAAATGTAATTTCTCATTTTGTATTGGATTTTGTGTGAAATCCATAATTGTGCTAATTATAAATGCACTTGATCTTGCTGCTTTAGCATTCAACTATAAATGCATATATATATATTTATATATTTATATATATGTGTTTATTCATATATTGTAGATATTGCTATTGGCAATATTGCCCATTTCAAGGTGACCTATATTATATATTTATTTGATGCACATCTATATATTTTAGAGCAGAGCATGTCGAAAGCAAATGAAATCATTTTACAGCTAATTATGGAAGAAATATGGAAGAAACTATAGAATGCACAAAAACAATTGTTATTTATCTATAGGAAAAAGCAAAAATAAAACGGAAATATAGTATATGAATTTTGAATATTTTACTAAGCTTTGAATATTAAAATGTTTATATTATTAGATCAAAAAAATAAAGCTCAATATGACGAAAAAGTGTTTAAAAAAAATTTAAATATTGCATTTTTTTTTATTTTAACTGAGTTTTTTCAATATAATCAAACCAATTTAGAGTTCAAAGTGAATTTATTTTATGTTTCGCCAATAATATTTTTATAGTTTTATTTTTTTAGAACAAATTACGTAATTATGCTTATGTTAATTTCTTTGTCTGATAATAAAATTAACAGAATATTTAACATTAAGTTTAACATAGAGTAAAAATTATAGTTACAAGATCTATATGTAACTTAATGTAAACTTTAATAGACCTTTTAGTAGCCTAAATAAAATATTAAAATATTACAATATTATAGTTAGTATTATAATGTCAAATATTGTTTGAGTAAAATAAGATCTGCTAGTATTTAAATGTTTAATATTCGTATTATAAAATCATTTTATTAAAATTTATTTTATTCTACATAAAAAAATGTTTTTATTATTCTCAAGTTATTTTAGGTTAATTTGTTATAGTTTTTAATTAAGGTAGTTATATACAATTACTTTTAATTTGGTTTTAAATAATTATTATGGGTTTATTTTTATCAGGTTTTTTTTTTTGTTTAATTTGTTTTACTTTTTAATTTTAGCGGTTTTATATAATTATTTTACAATTCCCTTAAAGATAATGAAGATATGTTAATTAATATTTGAAAGGAAAAAATTTTAATGCTAATTCGAGCAAATGCTGTTATATTCAAAATTTTCAGTTATAATACAGAATTTTTTTTTTTTTATTTGATGTTTTTATATCTTATAAATCTTTACATCTTTCAAATATGGTTTAATTATCTGATCAAAGAATATCTTAAGGAGGATGGAGAGGAAAAATATTTTACTAAAAAAAACCTTTTTTTTTTTGTATTATACTATTTCCACTGTTGCTATGAATATTATTATAAATATTATTCCTTCCTGATTGGGAAGTTAGTTATATTTATTTAAATATATAAAAAAAAACCTAAACATATTGACCTCCAATCTTGTTTAACTTAATTAGGAGCTAAAAATACACATATACTAAGGAATATATATATATATATATATATATATATATATATGTACATATGTATGTATTAAATGGCAAACCTTAAAAAAATGCTCATTAATTTCGCCACTGCAGTGCCAGGAAGTAAGGGGGGGGTGTTGGGGGTCAGCAGACAGCGCATAAAGTGACGCGAGTGAAAGCAACGTGTAAAATATGCTAACTTGTGGAGGAGCCGGGATTTTGAGGGGAAGCTGGTAACCGTAACTACCTGACATCGGTAATATGAAATAATTAAGCGAATATTTAATTAACAAAAATAACGACATTATAAAAACTATGCGTATGTGTGTGTATGTGCAATACATAAATACAGCAAAAGATGCAGTTTTAAGCATGAGGTAATCGTAAATTGCAGCAGAGCAAAGCTTCCCCCCCACCTGCCCCGTTTGAACAGACATACACACACACACATTTGGTACTCACACACGCGCAGAAAAACGAATAAACGAACGTTTCTGACTGGCGGGCATTCAGATGTTTGTTGTTATTGTTGTTGTTGTTGTTGTTGCCATCGCCATCGCTAGTTGTGAGTTGTGTGTGCGCTGCCTGACGTCTCTTATCTCTTGTCCATTATCTCTCTCCCCACAATAACAACACAAGCGACGAGAGTGTCTGTCATTCGTTTGTCATCGTCATCGACTGGCAGCGCAGTTGGCAGTCGCTGTCGCCGTCGTCGCTGACGTCGCTCCACTTAAGCTGAGAAGCTCTCTTTCTCTCGCTCTCACTTGTTGTGCGCGTGTGCTTTGTGCGTCTGCGCTTTGCCTCAGTAGGTGGAGCTTTCTGTTCGAAATAAAAGAGAGCGCCGAACGCCGAAGTGAGAGCGCGCGCATCTTTGCCTGTGCTTATTTGTGCTTAAAATTCGCCGTTATGCGGCGAATTCACCTTGCAGCGCCTTTTTAACTGCGGCTTTGGCCCTTTGGCGTTTTTTTGATTAATGAAGTGTGTTAAGAGGCCAAACGACGAGGCAAACTGTTGCAATGCCAACGCAGACGACGACGACGACAGCGCTTGGCCTCGCCAAGGACAATTGCCTGCGGCCGAACGGAGGTCCTTGGATTGAGGTTAGGCTAGCCGCAACTTAATCAAAACTGGCAGTTTTTTACCGTCGGCAATTGGACGCACACATTTACGTACATATCTACATATAGGCGTGGCATAGACAGTCGTCAAATTCTGCAGTCGCTGCCGTTATCATATCTCTCTATCTCTGTGTCGCCGCAAAACGTTGACGCGCTGCCCTCGCTGCTACTGCTACTGTCGCTGCTCATTTGGCAAAAGCGCGCGCTCTCTCTTTTATCTCTTCCACAATGGCCATCCCGCTCGCACAGTATCTTGTGTCACTGCTCTCTCTCTCACACTTTGACCAGCAAACGAACGTAATGTGCTCCAAAATGTCGCCACTGTCGTTGGTCCATTGATGTGCGCTGATAGCGACAGCCAAAGCAGCCAAAGCAGCGACGCAACGCCAACGCCAGCAGCGACAGTGGCAGCGTGTTCAAAATGGCGTTTCCAGTGTAAATCGTGTACATATGTATAGCAGGTCTCCCAACTCTCACTCTCCCTCTCGCTCGCTCTTCCTCTATCTCTCTTCCTTGCACATTTATCAGTCAACAGATACATACAGATAGATATATATATATGTATGTATATAAATGTATTTGTATACAAATACATAAAGCAGATACAAGTCTCTTGGACAGTGTTTTCTCTGCAACTTTCTTGTGGCGAACAAAACAAACAAACAAACAAGCAACAACAATAACAAACCTTGGCTCCTCTGCTGCTGTTGCTGCTGCCTCAATTGCCACAGCTGCCTCAGCAGCAGCAGCAGCAGCAGCGGCAGCAGCAGTCCCCCCCAATGCTGAGTTTTATGTCTTCATTAACTGAAAAGTTATGAGCCATAAGAGGCACAGTGACGTCGTGGTAGCCAAAGGGGGGCCGAGGGCAGGTGCTGAGTGTTCCAACCACACAGCATCTGTGTGCGGTAATTGGGTAGGGGTGAGGGAGTGGCAGAGAGGGGAACAGTCGGGTGACAATGGAAACCAGAAATCACAGCGACAACAAAACGACAGTTTTATTCTCGTGGTCAGAGCGTGCAAAAAATGTTTAAAATAGAAACATCAACAAAAACAACAAATACAACAAGAAGAAGAACAGTAACAACAATAACAGTAAAAGTAACAACAGTCACTGAATATTTCTGATCAGCGTCATGGTAATCAGTTTTAAATACCCTATACTAAATTACAACTTTAAAGGGTAACTAAAACGTGATAAATAATTGAAAATCGACTTTTATAGACTCTTCTTTAATACAAAAAAAAAGAACTAAAGAGAATCCTGTAGATTAATAGTTTTATATAGTAAAAAATTACTTAAAAAATTTTAATATGAAAATAGAACAACAATAACTAAATTTGGAATAAAAAATAAATAAATAAATGCAAATTCGTTTTAAATAATTTTTGCTTCAACATTAATACTTAAAAGGTAAGAGGAAGAATCAATACTGATTTTATACGTTCCAAAATGAAAAACAATCGTTCTTTTATTATATTTTATTATTATATACATATCTAAAAAAAAAACAAAATCCAAATTTATCATAATAAGAAATTATAAAAACACAGTGTTGATTGTGGCACACCTGTGCATTCAATGCTATAATTCCCAACCGGCTTTAACAGTCAGTATACAAGGCGGAAATCTTTCCGAAGATAAACTTTTTTTATAAATCTTTTTCTTAACGGCAAGTTTCGTATTCTCAAATCAAATAAATGCAACTAAAAGTTTTTAAAAACAATATTTTCACATTTATAAATAAAAAAAAAATACAAGAATATTTTTCTTGAAGTAGGATTTTCTTTATACCTTTGCAAAAGGTATTATATTTTTTTTTGCATTTGAATTTTTTGCATTTGAACTTTTATTTTTTAATTTTTTCAGCAATTTCACTTTAAAAATTAATTCAGAGTGTACAGCTGAGAAAATTTAATAGTTGGAACAATCAAAAACCGACATAAATATTTGTTCGGTAAATACATATATGATAAAATACATATTTCAAACATTAATAATTTTTACCCAATTCCAACAAGTTGTTCATTATTGAAATACATTTAGATTATTTAGAAATTCACCCTTAGAAAGCTATTATTAAAGATTGTTTTTTATATTAAGAAAGCATTATAAAATTTACAGGGTAACTTTTAGTCGTTCATATTTACATATAGACAGTCTTAAATATATTCAAAGCTAAAACTGCGGGTAGCAGCAGCTCCTTGAGAGAGCGCACAGTGGTTAACATCTATGCAGGCGTTGCATATTGAAGGTGATTATAATTAGATATGAAAATACCATACAGAATATATACATATTAATATATATATATAAAGTGCCCGCTAATTATATAGATGTTGCAAAACATATTGATATATTTCTTGTTGTAATTGTGACACATTATCCGGCATATTTTAAAATCATGTTTATTGTGGTTCTAAAATTGCGGTTCTAAGCTCAATGTTAATCATTCTAAGACTAATCTTTTAAATTTGTTTTTTTTTTTCAAATACCAAATATTTATATAATGTTTGTTTTGTGTCACGAGATTTTTTAATTTTTTATAATATTGCTGGTAATTTAAAAAAAAATATTTTTACCATTTATTTCCCGCTTGCATTTAAATTTTCAAAATTAATAAAAAAAAAATGTATGAACATTTAATTTTATTTTAATACTTTATTCTGAAAATATTAAAATACACAAAAATATATTTGTCTATATATTTGTCTTTAAAATAATGGAATTTCTTATATTTATCAAATATCTTTAATGGATAAGCTTTAAAATGTTTTATAACTTTATTTAAAGTGAATTATGTTTTTGAATATATACCTATATAATTTTTTCTTTAAATTTCAATATTAAACCAATTCTTTATTGAAAAATATATAAATTAAACAGTTTTTTAGCTGCTTTGGTGTAAACTAATTTATTTTTCTCAAATATAGTTTAATTTGAAAAGTACTTTTTAGACCAAATTTTGAAATATGTTTATCGAAAAAAACTCTACAATTTTTTGAAAATTCATCAAAGTATTTGCGAATATAAATAAACTCAGCAAAGCTTACAATTCAATTCGCATTATTTAGATCACATCTTAGATGTTTTTAACATTCCTATAATTTAATATATTTATTAGAGCTCCAAGTAAATATAATCAGAAAATGTATATACTTTTAGAAAATACATTTTTATCCACTGTGCAGAGTTTAACACGTTGCGTTGATAGGTCATTTCACGTGTCTCTAGATAGTATTACTTACAACACTCAGAGCTGCTGTCGTTCAACATGAGTTTAAACTTTAAAGTATAGTATAGTATATATAGTATAGGAAAGGAAGGAAGACTGAGCAGGGGAAAACACTGAGAAGCTGTTGAGTTTTGCTGGTTGTTTGGTTTGAAGTTGTTGTTATTTTTTTTTACTGACGCTCGTAAAAGTGAACAGAAATTGGCAGTAGCTTTCAAGTTGTTGTTGGTTTTTGGACTCTCCGACTCTGAAAGTCATCAAATCTGTCGTCGTTTCCAAGTCCGTAGCAAGTCGTCCAATATTCTATGGTTGATTCCACACAGGTCTCACTAGTTAACTTCGCTTCACTGATGCGCTTTTTTCAATTTGTCACGTACGGTAGATTTTTTTGTAAGTTCGATACTCGAACTCGTTTGCTCATTACTATCCCACATGGGTCAGAGGGGTATTCAAAAGGGGGGCGTAACAGGGTATTCACTCTGAAGTGGCATTCTAGAAGTGTGCACATTGAATCCACTTAATAACAAATTAGTATTTATGAAATTCATAGAATTATACCATTGTCCCGCTAATCTATAAAAATCAACTTCTTTTTCTTTCCCAGGTTCGCATGTGGACGGTCTATCTAATTATGCAAGATTTAGCTGGGTCTTAGAACAAAATATATTTTCTAGGCCAATATTGTATAGTATATTGTATATATATATGATGTAATGTTGACTAAATTATGACGTTGGTCAAAACGTGCACGGGACACATTTATCATGGTTGAAAGCCCGGAATCCGTATGGTCGCCAGTCGCAAATGCTACTAAAAGCAATAATAACTTTATGTCTTTTAAGGCTATGGGCGCCACAACAACAACAACAAGAACAACCCACGAGTCCTTCAAGTCCTTGAGTTTTGCTATGATAGAAAATTGTGTCACGACAGGAAGCGAGATAAGAGCGTAATTTTCTTTCAGCGTACATTCGGGGCGACAGGTAAAAGGCCACCCCTCCGAACTCCTTAACCCCCTTTTCCGCCCTCCCGCCCGGCGGAATCTACCCTCCTATATGTACTATGGACCGGATGTGGACTATCGTGGTTACCGTTAGTCATTTTCAGTGATTGTTCAAGCGACGAAGGAGGCACACAACGTTGACTTGACTTTTAATGATTGTCACGCTCCCTACTCAAACCTCATACCACACTACCCTCTAAAAAAAACGCCCCCTCTCCAAACCTCTTTCACCCACTGACCACAACAGACAGAGCCAAATGGGGTTCCTCCTTCTGGTCCCCCTCCAACACTTTGCTATGGAACTGTGCCTAATTTGCATTTATATTCATAATCTTGGGCATTGCGTCATGAAATATTGCATGTCCCAAACTTGTGACACTTTAATTGCTCACTGGATTACATCCAAGTACAGTGGTTACCACATTTACAAAATCAAAAGCGGCGATAACATATTTATCGATCAAATCGATAAGGTTTTAATTCCTAAAAAATAATATCGAAGAGCTAAAGGAAAACTGATTAAAAGTAAGGCAAAAATAGTACGAGGTAAAGGATATAAAAAGAGAGGCAAGTTAATTTCGAAATACCCTATCTACAGGCTATACTATATACAAGGGTACACAGGGTTCTATATTTCATTAATTTCATCAAAGTAAAATTTTAAGAGAAAAACTTCATTGAACTTTCAAACTAAAAATTCATTTATTGCATTAAACAAAATCTATGTATAGAAATATTAAATTTTTTTGAAATGTTAAAACAAAATTTGCTATTTATTGTGGCCATTTGTTGGACTTTAAGCGTACGTTGCACAATTTTAATATATATTTTAATAACTTTTAATCACAGCTAACTTGGGGAGAAGTTAACGCTTATTCAGCTACCTTAGAAACGGATGATAATCTGGATAATGAAGATTCAGAAGATACTGACACCGATAAGAACGAATCGAATATTCCTGAAATCGATTATGATGATGATGTTCCATTGGATAAACCAAGCAGTTCACACCAGGAATTGCGTCTATTTGCAAATGGCAAACCAATTAGAACAAATCTGACTAAGCCAAATTTGGAAGTATATCGACATTTTATGGCCCAGCCGCAAGAAGAAACTACAGCGCCGCCAGGAGGAGATCCTCCAGCTGGGCCAGGTGCCCCAGGTGCGAATACGCCATCAAAAGAATTAGCTTTATCTATACCGCAATTCAAAAAGGACGAAAAGGGTAATTGGGTATATCACCAATGGGGCGGTACATATGGAAAAATTTGGCAGGATACCCGATTTAATATTGGCGGTAAATTCACGATTCCACGCATGTGGGTTGACTCCCAGGATGTAAGAGATTATTATCCACGGTGTGTATTATTATTTCAAACAAATTATTTTTCGGGATTTTAGAACATAATTTCCATTTTTGATTTTTTTTTTAAATCTGTCTGAAGCAGATCTTCGACAATTATGTATATATTTTTGGATAGGCTAATGCTAATCTGATTTATTACAGATTTAACAATCTATAATCAGTTTTCCAGTTTGTTATATCAGCGTGTGTAGATAGGTTTCCATATTCAACAATATATTAGACAGTCATTTCAAGAATAACAATATAATAATCTTTGGAGAGGCAATAAAAATAGTTTAAATAGCATAGAAAATAGATGAACTTAATAAAATAAATATATAAATAATATATAAATATATCTCAGCTACAAAAATAATAATTACAATGCCTAGATTACTTTGAAATTTTCAATATAATAAATATTTATATACAATTTATTATTTTGCGCAATCATTACAAATATAATTAATTTAAAAAATTAATTATTTGCTTAAACTTCTTTTATATTCAAAATAAATATAAATCATTTAAATTAATTTTCTTTTTTTTTCTAAAATATAATAGTTCCAATCTATCGACCGTATGCATTGGCAGAACTACAGTATATAATAGACCCAGAGTGAACAATTGGCTGAGACGCAATGTATATAGTGATGCGCATCCTTTTAGGCCCATCTGGAATGCTCTTAGACGGGAATTGTTTAAAAATGGCAAATCCGAGGAATGCCATGTGGAGGGTCCAAATTGGTTACAATATTTTGAATGCGCCTTAAGACGTAACCAGCGTATGGAATATATGATTCCAAAGTATCCATTACATCAAGTTGGCTATAAAGCCTATTATACAAAGCCTTGAATATTTATATTTGTTTTGTTATTTGAAATAAACAAAATTTTAAGTAATTTATAAACAAAAAAAAAAACCAATTATATTTTTTAATGTGGTATTACAGAAAATTTAAATCAGCACATTATGTTGAAAATCTTAATATGCCCTATAAATCAATTTGAATATGTACAACCAAAGAGCTACATTAGAAGCTGGGAAGCTTACTTTTTTTTTAAATTAATATTATGTAGTTTTTGCAAATAATTAATATTTAATTTTATTTAATAGGGGAAATAAAAACGAAAAATTTTAAAAATGGAAAAATTAAATACATATTGCTGGTTAGATAGCGCTATTTAGATTAATTTCAAGTAATCATTTTCAATATCAAATCATCACGGTGTAATTTATATTTATTAGTTTTATATATTTTATATGATTTTTTTGTGTTTTCTTTAAAATTTAACCAAAAAAAAATTGTCTTTTTTTGTAGTGATATTTAATGCTAAAGTTCCTATTGAATTCAGTTAAAATATATTTTTGATTAATATTTATTATTAATTTAAAAATATTTCATACAACTTAAAAGTTTAAAAATAATTCTTAGAATTTAAAAAAACTTTTTAAAGTTCGCCAAAAGATTAAAATAAATATATGTGTAATTTTCGCAGTGTGGAACATGCTAAATCAAAAAAATATCATGAAACATTACAAATTGATGTAACAGGCATCTAAAGAATTTAACAGACTATATAAAGTATTTATATTTTTGATCTACATTAAAATCCGAGTCGATTTTAGTTGAAATTCTGCACTGTGTGCAGGGTGTACTGTAGTCGGGTAGCACTGTTACTTTTATTTTAAATATGCTCATACAATATGTGAATTATCAAGAATTGTTTCATTAATTAATTTAAAACATTTAAAAATATTTTTATTTTTTTTCCATTTTTTAAATATTTATTTAAGCAAATTATCTTGCAATTTTAATTCATTTTATTCTATTTCAATGATAATAAAGCTATTCAATTAATAAAATAAAATATTATAAAATACAAAATATAATATTATTTTTTTGTAATATTTACTTCTGCTGGTTCCAACCCAACCAAGTGACACAATAGTTTAAATTTTTGGATTCTGTTTAGGATTACTGTGTTGGTTGAGTCTACATAATTTGCATAAATCTTCGTGTTCATTAGCGTTGTCTATATTGGCTCCTATATGGTTATAGGGTCGCTTGTCTGTTCAGTTGCTGCTCACTACGTGACTTTTGCGCATTTTGCGCGTTTTTCATGTCTGCAGATCGATTTTCAGACAATCTCCTTGCCACAGCAAAAACAGATACAGATACAGATACAGATACATAATAGACTGACTGCGAAGGGAAAGTGTGGGGGTAATGCTGTGTGCGTGTGTGTGTGGGGAATGTGTATGATATTTAGCTGACCAGACAAAACAAAGTTAAGATGTTAAGTTGTGTTATTGTGCAGCCAGATAAATTGTCTAAAAATAAACAAACAAAGACACGAGCTTCAATACAATGTGGGTTCAAACTGCAGGCAGAACGGCAGGCTTCTCTTTGTCTGCCAGTTGGGTTATCTATATAGCTCTGTCAGACCGTCTTCTTTAGAAATTATTATATTATCGACTGCATTCTTAGGCTTATAATTGAATTCTAACATTTTTTATCTTCCATCCGAGTATTCTGCATATGAAAAGAAACATGTGCTCTACTATGATATGGCCTTGATATGTGGCTTCAATGTTTATATACCCTAGAGACCCAAGAGATTGGTTGCGAAGATTGGCTGAAGTCGACTTAAATATATGTATATATATTTTTTGGAATAAGAATATTTCTCCTAACATCATTTACACAATTAAATTTTCCAAGAATTTTCTTACAATTTCTAAATATGAAATATCTTAAATATTTAATTAATAAAAAATTTTTAATATTTTTGCTAAAAATCCCAGAAAATTCTAGCTTTCCTAATAATAACAAATTAATATTTTTTAGTATCATAATTTACCTCTGAATAACATTAAAGAAAATCTAGTCATTATTTATTAAAAAAAAATATATAAAAAACAGGAATATATTCGTATAATACTTAATAAATTAATTCAATTATTGACCGATTGTTTAAATGTCAACTAAATAATAATAATAATAATTTTAATAGAATTAGCAGAAAGCTCATAATAAATCTTCAAGCCATCGAGTTTGATTGCCATATTTTGAAAAACAAATCTGATTTTCATAAAGGAAAAAAAAATTATATATCAACTGTTGTAAAAGTTACAAGTTATATTAGCCCGATTTTGATAAAATCTTTTTAAATATTGTAATAAAAAAATCATTAAGAGAAAAAGCCCAAAAGACAGTTAAATCAAGAATATTTAATTAATGTGTTGTGATTTTTTGTGACCTTTGTTTCTTAGGAGATTAGTTTTGTCGGCTCAAAGTCAAATTATGTTTTTAACTAGTTTTTTCTTCAACCTTTAATTCGATGTATTTCGAACTCTTTCGGAATTCGTCATCAGGGATTTTTGAATGCATCGAAAAAGTCGCAATTTTTTAATTAAAATTTTTGCGTATATATAAAATGGGCAAAAGTGAAATAACTGTTTGTAAACCGTCTTAATATCTACCCTATATCCAAAACAGCGGGAATTCATATTTTGTTGTTGATGGAGTTGCCATTTTGTAGCCTTCACACACACACACATATATATATATATATATATATATATATATATATATAGCCAGTTGGGCACTTTGAGCTATATCCAAGCGTAAAGAGATGTAAAGACATGCTCGAGTATGCTACTCGATGTTTGGGGCAGGTAAAAGGTGCAGCTGCAACTGGGAGTGGAAGCTAAAGGCAATGTTGCCACAAAATGCCAAACGAGCGTAAACTGCCATTCTACTATTTCAAGCAGTAAAAATAGCAGCATAAATAAGTTGAAAGAAGTTAACCAATAGATACCCTATAAACCCTATAAATATAAATTTCAATAAATATAAAATTTATTTCATTATTATTTGACTATTATTCAATATAAATTTCAATAAATTAAAATAATAATAAAATTTTTAAACGAAATTAAATTTATTTAAATTATATAGTTAAAAATAAAATTTTCGTAACTCAATAAACTGATTAATTTTTACTTTAAATAGATAAATATTTATATGAGATTATTTTCAATGTGCTAACAAAATTGATAAGTGATAATACATATGCCGATAAACAATTGTTTAAAGAAATTAATATTTAATATAAATTTTTCATTAAAATTTGTCAAACTAGGCTAAAAAATGTTTTATTAATATATTTCATATACAAATTTATATAATATATTGTGCGGAACATACAAATATTTCGAAAATGTTTAAGATTGAGTAATTCGGTTAAAAATAGATATACACAAAGGAAAGAAAGTAAATATATTGACTAATTATACTGTATTTAATATTTATTGCATCGAATATAAAAAATTACCCTTTTTTTAATAACGAAATATAGTAATTTATTAAACTCATTTTTATGCTGGCTATGCAGGGTATTAAAATTAAAACTGAAATTAAGAATTTCATTCTGCTTACAATTTGTATTGTATATATCATTTTGGGGGCAGTGCAATATTTCCACGTATTTTAGTCGCATTTGGTGGCTGCTTCAAGTGGCTGCTAACCACTCCAACCCCGCCCCTCTCCTACCATATTATTTACCCCGCTTTTTGGTAGTACAATGATAGACCATTAGCTTCAGTTCTACAGAAGTTCAGGTCGCTTGGTTTGGTTTAGTTAAATTTCTTTTGATTAGTTATGGTTCGCAAATCTTGTACAATAAATATGCTTAAACAATTGCTAAAAGAATATATATTTTTTAATGGGCTTTTTACTTAATATTGTCTGAATGCTTATTCAACAATTGTAGCGTAAATTTATATTTTACTTAGGGCTAATTAATTTGGATAAAGTACACAGGGAAAGAGAACAACAAACACACATTTTAATATTTCATTTTTTTTGAATAAACCAAATTTTTGTGAACTCTTTAGAATTATTTCAGCATACCTAAATATGTACAGAACCAAGAAAAATATTTATTTTTAATTTTTTTTTATAAAAATAAATTTAAAATTTCTTTTGACAAAAGTAAATATATAAATTATAAAATAAAAGATGTCAAAAAATTTGTAATAACAATTTTCATATACAATTTGAAAATTAAGTGTTATTTTTTGATTTTAAAATAAAAATTTAAATTGAATTATTTTATTATAATTTAATTTCTTTGGTCCAAAATAAGTGCTTTTTTGCCAACTTAAATGAAGAAAAATCAAAAAAAAATTTGTATATTTAAAAATTATAAAAAAAAATTCTGATTCCTCGTTAAAAGAGCTTTTTACACCATTTTAAGTGAAATGACCAAAAAAAAAATAAAAATAAATTAAAACAAAATTTTGCTAAAATACAAAATAATCCAATTCAAGAAAAAATTGTTATTTTTAGTATACATATTAACAAGCAGCTGCCATAAAGGAATAGTAATATGATTTCTTATCTGGCCAAACGGAAAGGCAACCAAGCAACAACAATTCGAAATCATTTAAATAACATGGAGTTTTGACTTCCGGTGCGATAGTAGGCAAAATGGCAGGATCAGCACAATAGCAGCAAATGCCAATGTCCTGTAACAACAAAAATTATAACTCAATTTAATACGCTTGTTGTTTGCTCAACCAAGTTGTGTGAAGACTCTGTAAATTCGAAGTTAGTCCTGGTTGAGTATACAGACAAGGATAACCGGCAAGGAAACTCATTTTATGCTTGGCAAACAAAACGAGCATTTACTGTTCGCTTCTGTATATATTTATATATATATGTATATTTGTATATATATATATCCCTGCTATTCCTTGTCAAGCGACGATTTTCAATTCGTGTCCTGGCTGCGATTGTGCGCATTATGTAACATATACGGGGGTGTTGGGTGTTTAGTTGGTTGACTGAGAGGGATGGGGAGAGGAGTGGAGGGGTTTGTGTGCTTGATATTGCCTGAGAAATTTATGATTTATGTTGTTTTAAATCAAGCCACGTTATGTCCAGACAATCTAGCGATGCCATGGCAAGAAATCAGAATTAAAAATAAAAATAAAGAAAAAAAAAATTTCCAAGACATACGTATGTCTGCAGATACTACACCCAGAGCCTGGGAGTGTGTGTGTGTGTGTTGGTGTGTGGTTTTAATAGATTACACACACAATTGAATATGTCTATGTGTGGTTGTGTGTGTGTGTGTGTGGCAACGCCCACCACATGCCACGCACATCAGCCCCTAACGAGCATTGAGCATATGTGGTAAGGTCCTTGCTATTGCAGCTCCTGTGATTGCTGCTCCTGCCGCCTAGTCCTGCTCGTCCTGCCACGTCCTGCCACGTCCTGCTACGTCTGCTTCATGGTTATGGTTATGCTTGAGCTGCCTGCTCAGTTCGACTGCAATGCGAAACGATTTAATTTGTTTCGGAGGTAATGTGGCATATGCCTTAGACCCTGGGAGTTGCCACACAGATTGAGTGTTAAACATGTCCAAAGAACTCTGGCCCTAAACCTAAAATTTTGTACAGAGCTTCAAGCTCACGCTAGTACGAATAAATATTAAAATAAAGCTACTTACTTTATACACTTGCCACAAAAAAAAAAATGTTATATTATTTAAATATTTTTTTTCACAATAATTGTAGTTAATTTATATTTTTGTTAATTCTAACATAAAATTCAAATTGAAATTATTAAAATATTATTAAATTAATCCTTACTAGCTTTCACCAAGAC
The DNA here is from genome assembly GCA_035043045.1 of Hirtodrosophila alboralis. Taxonomy (NCBI): domain Eukaryota; kingdom Metazoa; phylum Arthropoda; class Insecta; order Diptera; family Drosophilidae; genus Hirtodrosophila; species Hirtodrosophila alboralis. The sequence goes on along the minus strand of JAWNNH010000233.1, from coordinate 822,334 downwards.
GTGGTGGTTAAGATTTTATACATATTTCGCATTAGATACCCAAAAAAAGAAGAAAAAAAAATTTAAATAAAATAAAAATAAAATAAATAATAAAAAATAGTTTCTCTTCAGATTTTTCATTGCCATTACAAAAAAATCCCTTTAAGTAATATTTTCTACTTAATAGATTTAATGTAAAGATTGGCCCCTGATCTACCTTAACCTTTTTTTAAATTAGCAATATTTGTGACATTATAAATGATTAAACTTAATTAATAAAAGTGTTAGGAAATAAATTTGCACTGTGTGTTAGACATAGGATCTGGGGAGGTGAAATATTAAAAAATATATGGAAAAACACAAAAAACGAAGGAGTAAAATTAATTCATAGAACGATAATGTTTAAAACAATTAATTTAACTGAGAAGATTATGTTTTACTCATTTTTGAGCGATTATCCCTCAATAATATTGGTATTCAATTTTGATTAAATTTGGAAAGAAAGATATTATTGTCGTCGAAATTTTATAACATTTTTTCAGACTATCATAGAACATAATTAAGCTGAGAATTAATTAAAAAAGTGTTGTACATAAAAAATGGTAATTGTAAAATATAAAATACCGATTTCTATCAAATCTGTTGAGATTGTATATTTAATAAAACTTTAAACTGGTGAGCTTGGATGTTAGTTTTTTAAAAAGAGTTTTTCTCACAAGAACTTATATTTTTGCCTATTGCAACTATACATTATAGCCATCTGATTCTACCGTCTATTAAATCTAAATATCTGAGCTAAATTTTATTAAGATAGTTAAATCACTGTTTGTATAGAAATCGAGTCAGCTTATTGGCCTGTTCCACAATATTTATACTTTATGGTGTCAGAAACGTTGTTATAAAATTATAACACCCTATTTTTTTTGGCAAGAGTATTACAAGAAAAATTACTCAACTCGCCTCAGCATGTAGCATTCATAGTCAAGGCATTGAGAATTTATTACACACACATTGTATGAGTGAGCTCAAGTCGATTTGCATATTTATGAATAATGAAAGGATAAACAGGATAACCAGCGACGAAGCATGTCCAGGCCAAGTTAACTTGTGTAGCGTGTCTTTTTTAGCCAACAAGCCAAACAAATGTTGGCCAAAAACTTCTTGGCTTTTCCATTTCTATAACCTTTGCATGACCAACAACTCGTCCAAGCGTGTATGCGAAACTGATACTCCTTTTACACACACACAACAAACGCACACATACACCCACACACATACAGAGGCACGTGCGCATACACACACACACACAGACACACGCACAGTCAAGACATTGGTCACGAAAAGCGGAAGTCCTGATAAGGAATTTCAATGTTTTGTTTTTTTATTTCGTTGTCGTGTTTAATGTCTTTTTGTCGTGCTTAGTGTCTTTAGTGTTGTGTGTTTGTGTGTGTGTTGTAGATGTGTGTGAGTGTGTGGCTTAACATATAATCTTTATACGTATTAAATACTAAGTTACTGACCAACAACTCCGTCATAAGCGATTTTGTTGCCAATTTTAGCATAAAGGCAACAATCAAATGGTCGTCCTTTAAAAAAATCGGACCATAAGAAATATGAACTCGTACTAGTAATTATTAGTATATAGCTAGAAATAGTTAAAGTAGAGTAAGAAATTATACAGTCAAATTATTATTCATAGAATATCTTTGATTTTCTATTTTTCTGTAGCCGTCCAAAGTTTGATCTATTACTTTTAATAATTTTTCTTTAAAATTGTTATATTTTTAAATGTGTAATTAAAATTAAAATTTAAATTTAAATTTAAATTTAATACAAATAAATTCATTTAAATATTAAAATATAGATTCAAAGTATTCAATTAGATATAGCTTAGCTGCATAATGCATTGTAATAAATTGTGCAGCCAAGTCATTAATCATATAATATAATTTATCCTTTCCACTTCTTACAAGCCAAACAAATTTTGTAAAATAAAAATAATTATTGTAAAAAATTTGTATATATAAATAAAATTTAAAAAAAGAAATTGTTAATTAATTTAAATATTAAAAATATATTTAAAGTATTCCATTAATACAGGTAATAAAAACAATAAAATTAGCTAAATTTAATGCTCATATCTTAGTTCCTATTTGAATCAAACTGCAAACCCAGACTTCAATTAATATTATATTTTTCTCTGCAGTTGAAAAATACTTTAACATATTTGGATAAATGATTAAAGCTATAGAATATGTTTGATTACATTTATATTATATTTATTTATTAGTTTAGTTCCAAATTAAACAAGGTTTATTCAAATCTAATTTTTCCGAACTTCTATAACAAATTTGCAAACTCAAACGAATTTATTTAGCATCGATTTAGTTGAGGTTGATAATAAATATATATACTCTAAACTCTATTTAATTTAAATAACTTTTCTATCAATATTTTAGAGTATGATTTACTTCTCTTTTAAATCACATCATTAAAAAATTAAATAATAAATTCAGAATATATCTTGTAGCCAAATACACAGAAATTTATTTTATTTTATAATACTTATAAATAATTATTTTATTACACAGTTATTTATTCTGTTTTATAATACCTAAAAATAATTATTTAATTATCTGGCTTATATTGAAATAAAAAAAAATGTAAATTAAAAAAATCTTTGTTTTCAAATAATTTAATTTTTAATCTATCAATAGATATTAAGTACATTTTTTCACAATTCACTTTTAAATTTTAGCCAGTCAATTGGTGGGCATCTTAGGCTATTAAAATATATATATTTTAATATATTCAAAAGTTTTTAGTTAAAATCAAAATATTTGTTTATTTTATTTATTTTTTTCTCTAAGAGATTCTGCCCAATCTTTGGCATCCCATGACAGAAGCTATTAAGTTTCAATTGTCTTCCAAACACTCCTTGAGAACAAGTCTATTGTCATGAGCTTGTACTTGAAAATCTCTTCAGTTTTATGACACTGAAGCCAAAACAAATCGAAACGGGGCAATCATAAAATGTGTACATAAATGTCGCATAAATTCATAATTTAAATAGTATTTCGATTCTTTCAATTGTTTTTTGAATAGGCTACTAGCTCTACATATTCCACTTCCCACTTCACTTCCTTTGGCCAGCTGTGCGGTAATCTTCAGACAACACGATCACTTATCAAATTTCACACTCGATTTCTAGTGGAACGCGACAATTATATTTTCGACTTTCTTTTAATTTGATGAACCGAAACCGAAACCGACGATGGGTTTGTTAAATCTGTTAAAAATCGTTGGGTTATGCGTATAATTTTGAGAATATTTAATTTATGTGCTCATAACAATTAGAGTAAAAGTCAAGTGGTAGCTGCGGTTATTCGAAAAAAATAAAAGACACAAAATTAATAGAATTTCATATGTCTTTGCTTAGAGATAATTTTTTAAATTCAATTGCAACCCTCAAACCACGAATAGAAAACTAACAAACTCTTCTGTTCTTGCAATGATTATCTCGAGGAGAAATTCTCACATGCCTCTTGAGGGTTACAATCGAAGCACGTGACTTATGTATACAATTACACACACTCTCACACTCACACACACACACACATTGAGTTGCACAACCAAGTAATTCAATTTACTGTTGGATACCGCGGGCATGTTTAATTTCATTTCCAACGTATTTAAGCTAAAACCAAAGCAAACCAAAGCAAACCAACACAATGAACAGAACAGAGAATTTGGGTTTGAGTTTTATGGGTGCAGAGTATTCCTGTGGTCACCCAAGGGTGGGGGGTGTGTGTTATGGCAAGGGATGGGTTGGGTTGGCAAGGGAGGCGTATGCGCAAAATGTTCACTTTAAAAATTTATGCAATTATGAGCAGCAAATATTATTATATAAACACAATCACAAATACGACTATAACATGTAACAGGAAAGAACAGATATTTATCGGAGTTGCGTCGAATATAATATATACACTATTTCAATCGAATTATTGCTTTTATATTTAGAATATATATTTATTTGAAATTACATCAAAATTTAGGAATTTATGTCGAGGATATATTGAAATTAAAATTAAGAACTTTATTTCGATTATATATTAGAAATTTTAAATTTTGTTTTAATCGATATATCTCGAATAATAAATCAGCTTTTTTTTATACAAAAAAGAAATATTCAAAGTTTTTCACGTTTGCTAACTATAAGATACAATATTTTAATTTTTATTAAATTTTCTTTATTAAAAGAAATTATATAAAAAGCATGAATATCTAAGTTTTAGCTAAGATACATTGAGAAAAGGTTGAGGATTAAAGGCTTAAGATTTTTTTAAATAATGACAAGCGAAACTTCGATACGTTTTTCAATTTATCAGATAAAATAATATAGCTTAGCCATGTCTGAAAATTTCTTAGAAAAACAATAAAGTTTCTAATAAATTTACAAAAATTCAAATGATATATTGTATTAATATAATCCGTTTAATTAATTAAAATATACTGAATGTCTGAAGTCAAAAATAAAGGATAAATTGCGCCAAGCTTCTTGAAGAAAGTCGGAAAAAAATAGATAAAAAAAAACTGATATTCCCATGTCAACTTAGCTCGTTATCCTGATCAAGATTATATATGTTATTTAGCCATCTCTAAGACGCCTACTTCAATGCGTTATATATTTCTTGAGTAAGACATAATACCCTTTGATAGAGTACAACAAATAAAAGGACATTGCCTGTCAGGATAGCAAATGAGCAGCGAATGGAGAGTGACAAATGAGTTTAACGCAGTAACGAGTAACGAATAGCAAAGTAACGAGTAGCTAACGACGAGTAACGAATGGCAATCACAGTGGCAACATATTGATAGACAATAATTTGTCTTAATGAAATTTTGGTATTATTTATGAGATTGCCGGAACGTGTAGTAAACGTTTTTCGGTTTGTAGTGGGGTCAGGAAGGATGTGCCCGTGTGTCCGTCCTAAGGCTTCAGAGGGCCGTCAGCGACGTCGTTCATTGGGAAAACAAAAACAAGCTGTTGCTGGTCCTGTTTGCAGGATTCCCATTTCGAAGGAGCTACTGTTACCTTCCGCATGCCCGTCGGGCAATTAGTGTAACTTGTTTCCCCGTTTTTAGATTTGTGGCCTGTTGTTAGGGTTTGGCATTGGCTTTGGCTTTTATCCGGGCAGGGTTGTGTCTTTTATGTGTGCTGTGTGCATAATTTATTGTTTTTCTTATGGCAACAACTCTGTCTGTAAGTTGAAGCCCCATTTCAATTATCACATTTTGCTTGTGACTTTTCTTTGAGCATATTTTTCCTATTTCTTTTGCTTAACTTTCTTTTTTTTTTTGGTGAAATTTTGCTTTGTAATTACATTTGCTTTTTTTGCTTTTTTTTGCTTTATGCTGTTTCTATCACCTTTTCCATTGGCAACCACAAAGTAAAAGTCCGAGTGAAAATCTAAAGCTCTTAATGGGGCTTCCCCGCTGTGTGTGTGTGAAAAGTTATGAGTGTATTATGTATGTGTGTGTGTGTTGTTTGAGCTTCGTCCTTTTTTGGTTGTATGTAACATTTTCTGCTTTCTGCTGTGAAATGTTTTTCAAATATCAATTGAATTTAAATTGAATTTTAAATTGGCCCCTTGACTGACACTTAGAATATAGCGGGGAGAGGGGCGTGCTTCGTGGGCAGTCCAGCTTGTATTTGACAGTTTCGAACAATAAATATTCTTTGAATGTCTTGTCTATAAAATGTTACAGAATTTTTTGATTACAATTTTTTCATAAAAAAATTTGGGAATTTCTTACAAAAGTTAACAGATAAAAACTATTGCCAGAAAAATTATTATAAGTTTATCGCATTTTATTGTTTAGTTAAATATTAAAAGTGAATTTGTTAATTTAAAAAAATAAGATAAAATTGAAGACTTATGATATTTGTTTAAATATAAGTCTGGAATGTTGAATCGTTCCTATCAAAACAATCTTAAGTATTCCAAAATCATTCCTTTTTTTCATATCTCTAAATTCTCTTGTCCCTCCGATCTTTGACTAAATTCCATAGAAAACTCTTGTCGCTGGGCTAACTAGGAGTTGACTGCATGAGGGGAGGCAGCAGGAGGTTTATCAACAGACTTTTGACAGACTTGACAAATGCACCTCCTCTCTGTCCCCTGGAAACAAAGCAGAAAAAAGAGAAAAAAAAGTAAAAGTGGGCAAAACTCTCTGCTATCACAATGAGTGAACCTCGACGTTGACGTCGACTGCGGCAGCGGCAGCGGCAGCGACTGCGACAGCAACTGCGACTGCGACGCTACTGCGATTATTGTGCCAGGCATACTCAGAGCTCAGGAGTTACGACCTCTAATATAAACACGAGCCTAGCCGAGTCGTGCCGAGAAGACACGATGTCCCGCTTGCAAGAACTGTAAATATAACAGAACAACTTAAACTGTAGGATAGAATGATTGCATAGGTTATACCCTATAATCAGTTCTGAAAAACCCACAATAAAACAAATATTCGCTTCACTATACATGGATTTTGAAATATTTATCAATTTTAATTGCACTTATATTTAATATTTACAGGAAAGAAAATTTTTAAATATTTATATGATTCTGATTAATTTTGTATCTTAACGAACACTAAAACATCAAAACTTAATGTTACTCAATAAAACACTTTTATTAGATATTAAATTAATTTGAATTTAATATATTCAACATGCTATGTATCTATTAAAAATAGAGAAAAATTTTTTTTTCCACATTAAACATTTTAGTCAAGTTTGACCTTTCTATGAAAATGGCCATTATTCAAAATTGAAGAATTAATTTTTAATACCGAACGCTTAGTGCTAAAAATTTGTAAAACTAATTCACAAAATTAAATTCAATTAAATATACAATAATTAAAATTGTCGACTACTCAAAATTCAATCAAATTGAATTTTCAAAAGTCAAAATTAAAGATCACGTCTGGAAACTGTATCGCTTTGATAGTAAGACTCTTAAATATTAAAAAATAATTTCTAAAATGCGTATTAATTTAGCTTTATTATAATTTGTTTTGTATCAGAAATTAAAAGGTCATTCAGAATATTAAATATACTTGAAATGAGAAATAATTTACATTTCATATTTAATAATTCTACTGCACATTAGTTTATACAAACGAGGAATTATATAAATCGGACATGACAGAAGGCAATTAATATATCGTTGATATATATTTATATGGCTACAAATATTCTTATCTCACACACATTTCGTATAGCTATATCCCATATATTTTGTAACCCATTTTAGGCACATATTTACAGGGTATTAAATTACCAGTAGAGCGGCTGCTGATCCTCGCACATTTTACTTATTCTCTGATTGAGCAATACTGCAATATCCATTCAGCACTTTGTTGTTGTTGTCCTGCGATTGCTGGCAGAGATTCCAACTGAAGCTGATGCTGAGGCTGAGGCTGTGTGGTTGAAGTTGAGGTTGAGGTTGATGTTGAGGTTGAGGCTAACCTCACAACGCGTCAAGTTGAGTTCTCTTGTCGCGGGCATTGTCGACATAAATGCACAATTTGCACATAAAAGCATACACACACATACGAACACACACACACTCGCATATTCAATGTACTTCCGGTGGCAGGACCTATGCGAAACGCACCAGGCAAAATCTATAGAGGATGAGGGGGAACCCCAGTCAGCGTCTGTTTTGATGTGTTTTCAAGGCCCTTTGACAGTGGCGGTGTTACAGGGATAATACACACACTTAATTGCTCAAAATGATGCGATTGTATTACTACGCTGCATATGCCATAAGGTATACATATATATATAAATATATATAGATATACATATATATAAAGACTCTCTATGTACATTAAACCACCCGAATGACGTGCAACAAATGAAAGCTTCGTGCAGCTTTTTGGCGCGCAGCCAGGCCAAAGTAACCGCCCTGATTATACCTATATATATATATATATAGAACAGTATGGGTGTGTATATATTTAAGCCACAACAATAGACACTCAGCGCATATCATTGGCGTTTTATGTGAGCTGCACACATCAACCATAATTGCATTTAAAGGTTTTTACATACTTCTTTTACAATAAAAAAAAAATAATAATAAAAAAAAAAACATTTGTAATTCAGGCAATTGGGTTGTGTGTTGTGTTGGCTGCTGAAATACGCTTCTACTATATTAAAAAAATGTGTTGGTTTTTTTTAGATCAGTTTTTAGATAAAATACTTTAGATAAATACTTTTGTTAACTTAAAAAAAAATAATAATAATAAAAATATTTTCTTAAATAAAATTATTGACTTGCAGTGAAAGATACTTATGTTGATTCATCAACAAAATATTTTAGATAAGCATATACTAAAAAGTACGCAACAAAAAGTTAAGAAATCATTTTAATTATTTTTTAAATTTTGCAAATAAGCAGTAAAATTTTTGATATACCAAAAATTATAATATTAATTTTGTATCAAGTTTTTATATTTATTTAATAATTTTTTAATTGATTATGTTTTCTAGAAAGCCAATTCGATTATTATGATCAAACATTACTGATAAAAAAAAATGTTTTTAAGAAAATGTTTGATTTAACACTATTGTTATACATATGTAATCTGGTCTTTAAAAACAAGGCTTAGTCACGAAAATAACTTTTCGGGAAAACCGTAAATAAAAAAAATTAGGGACTGATCCGTAATAAAGATTTAATCCCTCTCTCTCTCTCTCCTTATTCCAGATTTTAAAAATCTGCTCTTCTTTCCATTAATTTTTAGTAAGCCCTTCCAAAAATATTACTTAATGGTTATCACCATGTAAAATAACGTCCCAAACTCTATCCGAATCGGTTCAAAAAGTGGAAAATAATTTTCTGACACCTTATTCCCCTTTTCATAGACCAGATAACATATTAATTTAATTTTGAAGTAATAATATCAATATTTTTTTTATTATTATATTTATATTGCTTATATTCACTTGGGTTGAGCCTAGTTTATTTTATGATCTCTCAACATAAAAATAGTTATCACTGTCCTCTAAACAAATCTTAAATTTAACATACAATTCAAATTATAAATTTTCTTAATTTGTTATTACATATGCCTTATTAAATTATTTGTAGCGCACTTGTTTGGTCTCGCTGGTCACACTCCTTCTCCATATTTAACCCACACCCTCTCTCTCTCTTCCTTTCTTTCTTCAAATGACGACCCACAAAAACGCAACCACAGTACTACGTTTTACTCAAGTGTCCTCCACACTCGCAATGAACCACTCCGGGGACTTATGGAAGAACCATTGGCATTGTTTCAATTTTCATAACGGCATCGTTGTTGTTTTGATTTTGATGACCTCGCGTATATATATATATATAATTTTTTTCTTTTTAAATCTATAAATATAAATGTTGCGTCTCATATTTTTATTGCATATTTTATATGAATTTGATGCATGCCCCGAGCCCAGTCAGAGCAGGCGCCCGAGCAGGGACTTGGACCGGAGCAACGGGGGCAGATTTCATTGCTCCGGCAATCCAATTGTCATTTGTGACAGCTGTCGATCAGCATGGGAAGAAATGGCGGCTGAATATTGTATGTTTTTGTATTTGTTGTAATTGTTGTTGTAGTTATTGCCCTGTCATGCTATTTAACGGTGGTTGAATTTCAATTTATTGGCAGCCGCGTCTCAATTCTCAACTCTCAGTTCTCAATTGAATTGAGATTTTTATGTAATTGCCGCCTTTTGTTTGGCCTCATGTTTGGCATATTTTGTAAATTATATTTGGCCATTTGCATAAGTTTGATCTGTAAAACACAAAATGTCATAAGGTCATGCGATATGATATGATATGTGATGTGATGAATTCAGGTACAACTTAGATATATAATTGTCATGTTAATTCATTTTAATCCTACAATGAATATATCTAATTGAATTGTATTGTGTGAATCATGGATATGTTTAAATCTTAATTAAAATGCAGCTAAGTCAAGAAATAAATTCGTGTGTGTAGAAACACAACCAAAAGCAAAAATAATCCACAAATAATTCGTTTCGTTTGACAAAGCTAAGAGAGCTGGAAATTTAGGAAGTGTATATTCTATAGATATGAAAAATGTTTTTAAAGAACGATGTTTTCTAGTACACTCAAAAAAAAGTGTACATCCAATTGTGGAAAACTGACGTCAGTGGTTGGAAAAACAGGATAGAAATAGCTGTATAGAAATTTTTCTATGCCATGTGGATATTATTAAAACACAAAGTGGAGAAAATGTTGTAACTTTGGCAGAGAAAATTTTTTATTTTATTTATTTTTATTATTTATTTTGATAACTCAAGAAAACTTATTCTACCAAACATGGAAAAAATCTATAATTTTATGTCCATAATAAATAAAATCCGTTATTTTTTTTAAATTTGAATAAAAAAATTACTTTACTTTGGTTAAAGAAATAAGTCAACATATTTTGTAAAAATTTATATTGAGCATAGAACATTTTCTGCAGGTTAATGAATTTTATATTGATTTCATAGAACACCTGGATTTCATATTGTAGAAAATCCATTCTTCCGATTATAAACCCATAATTTTTTTCGTTTATTCATATCATAGAAAATATATTCGTACTGTGGAAATTTTCACTTCTTTGTAGAGATTTATACTCTGTTTGTAGAATTTTATTTTATTTTTTTTATCGAAAGTGTTTCTATACTTAAAAAAATTTATTTTTTCTTAGTGTATCAACACTCTCTAATTTTAGTCAAAAATTAAATCGAAATTGAACCATAAATTTCTTTTGATTATGGTTTGTCATCTGAACTGATTTATTTTAAATAGAAAATTTATATTTTTTTTTTAGTTTTTCAATTTTTGTAATAATAATTTTAGTCGTACTTTGTCCTTAAATATAAATTTTTTTAGAATTTTTTTAAAGAGACACGAATCTAGCTATTTTTTATATTGCTCAAATTATAATGTTTTTTATATTTTTTTTCGGAATCAGCGACTGATTTTATACATAAATTTATTAATTTATTATTTATTTAAAGCGCTCAATTAAGCTACTTTAATAATTATTATTATTTTATTTATTAATTACTTATAAGTGGCTTTTAGATTTCGTTTTTATTTTTATATTTTCTGGACTTTTATAAATATGGTTTATGCAAAAGTAATTTGTACTTTATTTGTTTCCATTATTTCTATAAAATTTTTGCTTATATACATTTTAAAAACAATTTAATTTATTTTGTTTTTATATTGAATATTTGAGCACAAAAATTGACTTTTCAATTGCGGGATTAACTTTTAATTTTATTATTTTAATTTAGTGATTTAAATATCAACTTAAAACGCTTAATTAAATAACTTTAATATGTAGCTCTCAGCAAATTGTTTATTATTAAAATATGATTGCTTAAATCTACTTTTTTCCTACTCTACTACAATATATTACAATTCTTCAAGCAAGATGCACCTTTCCATTGATCACGTGACAAGCATATTGATCACTTTAGCGCCTTTATAATCAAATATCGCACAATTTTGCACATTGCACATCGAATTGAGGCTGTGCGGGTGTGGAGGGGGAAAGCAAATCAATTTTGGATTATGTCTGTTTGATGTTTGATGGCAACTGCGTCACACCTTGCCATTAAATTGCCATGTGACACGTACAACAACAACAGGAACAACAACCAGAAGAATAACAAGCAACGAGAACAACAACAACAAAACCCGCCAAACACCTTTTACGGCAAAATGTCAATGGCCGTGTACTTAAGGTTTTTCGAGTACATTCAGATATAAAATTTACAAACTGCTGGCAGAGACATCCGCGCTGAGAAATTGTTTGGCAATTGTTTTGCAACTCCCAAACATTTCGGTAAGGACATTGCTTTTGCATTCCCGCACAAAAAAAAAAGAAGAAAACACATCTGTCGGATGTCGGAAGTTGTATCTGACGGCACGCCTCTCGCCCTCGCACACTTCACTTTGAAATCCTAGCACTGTAAACTGTGGCAAATAGGTGGGCACATGGTCTTGTCACTTTATCATTGCAAGCTGCGTTTTTGCGCCCGTCTTTCTCGCCGACAAAAGTTACGGAAATTATTCATAATTTTCCACCACGTGGCATGTGGCATGTGACATGTGTTGTCGTTAGATCTTATCGGTATACCCAGACAGTTAACAATAAGGGTTGTCTGTCAACGGAAGCCAGAGTCGCCAGATAATGACAAAATGAGTAAGGAGGAATTTTGTTGGCTATTGTAGAATTCGGAGAATTCTAGCTTGACCGGAGCATAAAGCAATGGATGGGCACGTGCTCTTTAAAATATAAAATACAAAACAACATAAATTGAGATATTTGCGGGTTTTCTATGATAATGACGTGATAATTGCTTTTCAACAATGTTTGTAGTAGCATCAACAATCAAAGAAGGCGAGAATGGATTTTTGCCTTCATCATCCGGTTGCGGAATCCTTGCAAGTGACACATTCACATTTTATAGCAACAAGTTCAAAGGTCTATGGCACACCTGCTGTGCGCTTTTAATTGCAATGTGACGAAGATGCCAAATAACAGCATTGAAATCGAGGAACAGGATTAAGAAGCGACCGCCCGGCGCTTGGAAACAAAGTAATTACAGGGCTACAAAAAAAATAAATAGAAGAAATTTATATATATAAAATAAAGCGCTTCAATTATACGCAGGACACGTCAAGTGTCGCACAATGACAGCTTCCCGGAAGACCCCGGAAAAATGCCAAAACATTTTCCAAAAAAAAAAAAAAAAAAAATTTATTTTGATGTCTATAGAACGAAAAAATTCTATTAGCGCCATCAAGGAAATCGTTTCTAATAGCCAAACGCCACGTGCTATGTCCCTTGTGCAGTCGTGTGTCAAAAAGGACGACCGCAGCTCACACCCAATATATCCTTCCTTCAATATGTATCTGAACAGTGGCAAACTGTTTACAATTGAAAAATTATAAAAATTCGCACTTTTAATCCATGCGATGCGTAAATGTCGACCGTAACGTCGTCTACCGGACACATGAACGTCGTCCTTGCGGTAATGCCTGAATCACAGTTAGAGATACACTTGTTTTCCCCTTCCCACCACCCCACAAACGGCACACGCGCCTGCCCAGCAGTTGCCGCGGGTGATAAGTATAGTATTGGAGAGGAGCATATTCTGTCAGGGGTATGGGGGCAGGCAGGGTGTTTGCAAAGACGTGCCAGACATCATCAATATTGCCGGGAGTCCTGCGAGTCCTGGGTCTGTCAAATAAGCGTACCTAATGTGTATTAAGTGCACTTTGCACAATGTTCCGCTTAAAGAAGGGAAGAAAATGCTTATTCGACCGTCGTTCATAAGTTAAGCTAATCACGTTAATAGCCACAGTTCATGCAAATGTTTTATAGACAGTAATATATGCGATACATGGTGCATATACAATGTACAAGTCAAGTGCCAAGGTCAATGTATACAGATTTTGATCGATGGTGGAAGAAGATAGTGAATTATATGCCATAAAAGTTGCATGCAAAAAATATTATAAATATTTTATATGTTGCTCATCTATTTTATCAAGTTAAATCCCCCGCGGTTTCATCTATCGAGACTCGAACAAAATGCATTTAAATATTCTTATTAATTAATCTATAATCTTTATTTTATAAAGAACCCAAGGAAAATTTCGAAAACGTATTGGAAATTTGAGCGGAATTTCCGTCGACTTCCGTCACAGAAATCAAAATAAATCAATTATATGTAATAATTATAATTATTTAACGAATATTAAAATTAGCTAGACAATATCAGATTAATAAAAAATTTTAAAAACAATTTTCACTGTAGTAAAATCTTTAAAAAGATTTTTCGCCTTTCGGGCCCTATATGTATAACAAAAAGTAGGTTTAGTAAATTATACAAATTTTGTTTGACCTAAAGTAATTAATCAAACTAACCACAATTTTCAACTCAAAAGAAAAAATGTTTTCAACCTAACCTTAATTTTTGCCTTAAATTTACTCAACTTAACCTCAGTCTTTACCTTAAGCATTTTACTCAAATTAACCTCACTTTTTGCTCAACTTAACCTTAGTTAACATGTTTTCACCACAAATTTAAAAACTTGTTTACTCTGCAATGCCTCATATTACATTTTTTGTTGAAGAAACTTGTTTAAATATAGAACATTTTTAATTTACACAGACTCACCATAACCTACAACTTTTGAAATTTCTATGTAAACACATTTTGTTCTTTTGCGCATCATATTATTTAATTTTGTTTTAAATTTTGAAGCATAATAATTTCAATACTATATCACACGAATAACAAGCTTACAAGCTAAGCTATAATTAACCCAATGAACCCACAGATATAACAATTATACTGTCTCAATCACACGTTGTAGGCTTTAATTTATCCAAGATTCCCCCGTCTTCATAACTTCCATAACCATTTTATGGACTTAGCTTGGACTTAGGAGAAATGCATGCCATTGAATTTATCGCGATTATCCTTGACCATATCATTATATTTCCATTTATCGGCATTTGATGCCTGTTGGCTCCAGGCGCCCGAACTGTGACTTGTCTTCGAGGTTGACGGTGTGGAATCCGAGTAAGATTTCTTATCTCCCGATTTTGTATCCTTGTTGCTCGTCAGATATTTGTCAGTGCGTTCGGTGTAGACCATTTTGCTGGATTTCTGCTTGGTTTGGGTTTAATTTCAATTTGAATTTCTAGCGTAGTGTTTTGTTTTTTTTTTTCTGATAAATTCCAATTTGCGCAGTTGATGCTAGGCTAAGTTGGTCAGAGTTCAACGTATAGTTCACGGCACAGTTTGTAAGAGAGTAAGCACTTTCAGTTCCTTATTGTTAGCCGAGTTGCCTGTACGTGATCCTTTGCTGGATGACAGACTCTTGTCCAATCTGTAAATTGAACAAAACATTAATTAAATGTCACTTTTTTAAATCACTTGTGTGCATTTATCTTACCCAAATTGCTTAAATAATTTTTGTTTAATATTTTTTTGCATTGACACAAAACTTTTGCAAGTTGCACATTGAAAAAATGAATTAAAATTGTTTTTTTTTTATTAACTCGACTCGTGCACAGCTCTCAAAGCATTCGATCAGCTGCAGCGTTCGCCTCTGTTGTATACCTTCTACTGAACCTCTAACGATGATTGCAACTGCTTTAAATAAGCGAACTCAACCCAATTGCAAATACTACTCACCAGTCTGAGGCACTGCGTCACAGTTCTAAGCAGCAGCTGCATGAGCAAACGAAGAAAGCCCCGATACCGGGGCTACGTTTCTCAGAACCCCAACCTCGAGTCGAACTCAAACCTAAAATCAGGCCCAGACTTAGGCCCAGACGCTGACAAAAAACTCGTTCAACAATGCACTGTGGGCTTAGACTTGGCGAAAACGAAATGAAATTAGTTACAGATTAGGCAAAAGTTATTACAGAGGCGCCCAAATTACTTAAAGACAAGTGAGAAGATCAATTTATAAACAATGGATGTAAAATTATACACCAATACCTAAACGAAGCATGTGATTCGATTCGGTCGACGAAAAGAGGCAACGAAAAATGCTTGACGCAGTCGTACGGTCGACGAAAAGAGATAATACGCCAATTATCTTGTATTTCTGCTTGCAAATAAACTTTAATCTTAACAAAATTGGACTTACACTACAATAAAAATTGTAATGGATTGGTTTCTATCAAATCTTAATAGAATAATTTATTTTATTTTAATTTTATTAATTTTTATATATTTTTACTACATAAATTACCAAAAATATGATTTTACTTAGTATATTAATTACAGTACTATATTTTCTTATCGTACTTTTCCTTAATTAAGGAACTACACCAAGTTTATCAATTTTTTAAAACATTGTTCAATGAAAATTATTTATGCAGAATTTAAATTGAAGTATTTACTTGGCTGCTTCGGCTGCCATTTTTATGATCTTATATCAAAACTAATTCGAATTTATCTTGAATTTTTGCAAATTTGCCAACGAAATTTCCTGACAATTTCCCAATACAATAAGCTTAAGAAAGGCTTAAGAAGACCTGATAACAATCTCCAAGCGATTTGAATACCGGAATAGTCTAGATATCATAGAAAATAAAAACTAAATTTTTTATGATTTTTGAAACTATTAAAATTAAATACCACAGTGCGACGTCCACGACAATGTTAACGACGACAACAATGCAAATTAGAGTTGCCAACTAACTGGTTTGATACATTTGCAAAAAAAAAAAATAAAAATAAAGGGTAAAAAAATGGCCCCGCAGTTGCCCCCCAACCACGCTGTCTGAACCTGCTCAGTCGCACGTAGTATGAGAAACTGCGTCAGTTTTTATCACCGGCCGGCACTAGGGAGTATTACGAATAGTTTGATCTATTCAGATTAGTTTTATCTACTTTGGTTCTTCTTTTCATTACAACAATGTTGCCTTTACAAACAGTTAGGTAAATTTCCCTCAAATAAATACATATATCATTGTCACAGTGCGACTTTATCGGGTATATCGATATATTATGCATATATGCGTTGGCTGATGAAAAGTGCCCGTTGCATTGCATCAGCCAATTTGGACAAGAAATCTGCTTAAAAGCCTGTTGTCAGTTTATTGTATAATAAATTGTTATTGCTATTTATATAGTGATCCAACAGTAAACCGATTTTAACTATACTGTAGATAAAAATTAATGTCATAAGTATTATATACCCGTATACCTAGGAAAATTTATGTAGATCTTCAACGCAGATCATATAGGCATATTTTTTACATATAACACCTATAATTTATTAATTTATTAAAAAAAGGGCTGGATTCTTTATTTATATTGGAATATTTATTCAATGCTATTTTTGTAGTTTTTGAGTTTTATATTTATAGAATATAACTTTTAATAAGTTTTTTTTACAGTCCATAGATTTCGAAAGTTAAATTTGTTCTTTATTTATTTAAATAATAAAATGCGATATAAATACAGGAAAACAAAGTTAACATATTTGATTTTTCGGAAATTTTTAAAAAGCCATTTAAGTTTATTTAAATCTTCAATGAACACTTAAATTATAATTTTAAGTTTGACAGTTTTAATTAAAGCTTAAATCAATTTTTCACGGAAAATCTATAAAAGTCTTTTATATATATTCCAACTAAAAATTACCATGAATTACCTATGAGAAATATAAGCCATTAAAATAACTTTACTGGAACCTTTACTGTTTTTCCAAAATTTGCATCTGGGTTTCATTTAAATTAAAAACACATTAAAGTTTTCTCTTATTATACTGTTTCTACAAAAACTATATTCTTTAGATTAAAAGTTTTACTGTTTAAACAACATATATAGTGATGACTGCTATGCTATAAAAATATATTATTAAAACAGAATGTAAGGAATTTTATGTGAAAACAATCATTGTTTATAACCGCAATCAATAGAAAATCATATTTTTGTATAAAAAAAAAGTCCCATTTTGTTTATAAAGATACAATTTTAAGGCTTATGAATAATAGCAAATTACTGAGAAATATATTATGAAGTTGTTTTTGAAACAATCTAATTTACATAGGTAATTCAAGTTCGCCACTTGGATACAAGCATTTTATTGTTTATATATTTATTTTTTCAAAGGCTATTGACAGCAATAAAAATTTGAATTGTACTTTGAACGTCTAGGTCCTCTGGCTTAAATGTCAAAGTTTTAACTTGACTCTTTAACTTAAATTGAAGGTAATTTCAAGCAAAGCGATTTTATGCAAATTTAAAAAACATATTTAATTGAAAGCGTGCCAAGAAACAACAATTATTCCAAATGCAGACAGGTTTTTTTTAAATATTTTTTGCTACAAAGAAAATGTTATATAAAATCGGTTAAGGCTGGCAATCTGAATTTGTAAAAAAATTCTTAGTTGTATTTTTAATATTTTTGAATGGTTTCTAAATCTAAACTATTATTGGAATAACAATAAGCAACTGTATATAAGATTAATGACTTTAAAAAAACAAACGTATTATAATCATAATTATAAACAATTCATAAAATAAATAAATACCAATTTTGTTAATTAAAATATTTCAAAAACAAACTAAAGATTATATTTACCTTGCTTCTCATATATGGTCTTCAAAAAGAAAAACAAAACAATTTAATAAAATTATTCATATAAGTGTCCTTAACTGAAGGTGTGAAAGTTCTAAATAAAATATGGATAATAGAGGGGGGGAACTCCCTGTTGTTTTGTTATCCCACAAAATGTTTAACCTTTTACGATTTCTCGGAATATGACGTAGTTTTCGTTGTTTATCGAACAGCATTGACGCATAGCCCAAGTTTTTTTTGGATGAGATTTTTGTCTTAATACGACTTTTGACTGTTTTCATAACAATAAGATTTGCATATCTGTCTGGCCCTAACTTGTTTCGCGGCCAGCGACGATAACAACAAACTTGGCTAACACGCTCTGGCCACATGATGAGCAACAAAAGCAAAAAGCTCAACTAGATCAGAGACGCAGGGTATAAAAGCTGCTCACCAACTTGACTTTTAAACACAATCCAAACAGCAGCGTTCCAATCAACACATTTATTTATTTTTAAAATCCCCAAAATTTCTGTCAACGTGCAGCATCAAATGTGTCAATGAAGACACCAGATACGAAAGCCAAGCTATTAAATAATATAAGGTAAGTGTTTTCTTAAAACAAAAATACAATTCTAAAATTTGTACTAATATGATATTTCATTTCCGTTTTGCAGCCTCTCCAAGCATCTGTCCTCTAAGAAGGGTTCACGCACCAGCAACTGCGGCAATCTTTTGGAATTCTCCGTACTCACACTCCTAACCAACGTGCCCTGAAAATTGTACGCCCCGCACTTGTACCATCTGTAACTGCAATTTAACCTCAAAAAAAGAAAAACCTAACCTACAAAAATGGTTCACCAGACACGTACAGTCAGCAAGGCTATACCAGCCAAGCATTTGAGTCCTATGCGTAGCGGGGATCATTTGCCTGGCAAATACGCCGTATCTGCCAGTCCCGTCGAAAGTTTCCTGTCGGGAAACCGCAATTCGTCGTCGAGGCTTACGGTTAACATGGCCGTAACCGGCAACAGCAGCTCCAATAATATGGCCTATAAGTACAACAATATGGTCAATAATAATCGGGAGCAGTTCAATTCCATGCATTTCTGTTAAAGATAATGATGATAATGATGATGTTGATGTTGATTATAATGTTTTTTCGCATTTGATTGCAATAAATATATATCATATATATCAAATTAATTGTAAACGCCTGTTTTATTTAACTCATAAATCGCAGTCACGTGTCGCAAAAATTTTCCATTTCATTTTTTTTATATATTTTTTTTATTTTCCATTTTGGCAAATTAAATTATTAGCATCCGTTCCACAAAATGCCGACGGCTGAAAACATTTTTCATTGTTTGCGGCTGTCTGCGCACACTTTGTCATCATATGCAAATCACGTGTGTGTGTGTACGGTGTGTGTGTGTGTACGGTGTGTGTGTGTGTGTGGTATGTGTTTGTGGTGTTTGCCACATTTGGCAACATTTGAAATTCAGTTTTTTTCCACCCATGCGCCATATTTTTACATTAGACATGAAATCAAAAAAGCCAACCAAACAGTCACTTGGATTTGCATAAATCTTGATTAGTTTTTTAAGCTGAATTTCACCATATTGCATATAATAGAAATATATACAGCTATAATGCTAAAGCTTGATTTGATTTTGCTAGAATATAATAAGTAGAACAATAGATTAACAATGATAATAATAATAAACAAAAACTGAAACTAGAGATTCAACTCAAGACTCCAGACTTTTGTGATTAAATTCTAAACGATATTATTTAAATGATAATAAGGTTATCTATTATATGTACTTGTATAATTCAGATTGATATACTTTATCTATAATAAAATATTAGAAGACATATATTCATATATGTATTTTTAACTCAGAAAGAATTAATGAGTTTAAATACTGTTCGCGTGCTCCCAAAAGTTTTGTAAATAAGTTTTCAAACTCTAATTTGACTTTTAAAAACTTATATCTGTTATCTTTAAAGATTTTTTTGACATATTTTATTTAAAAATAAAAAAAAATATTTAGGAAATTTTTACAACGTTTTAAAAAGCCCATTAAATGCGGGCATAAGCCGGTTTTGATTAGGTCTTTATTAAGTCTTTCTTATACAAATTTGAACCTAATTTTTTTTAAGAATAAACATATATAACTCAATCTATACCCATTTTCATATTTGCATTTTAAATTTTTTACAAAATATGACGAAAAACGAATATTTAGTGGAGTATGATATTACAAGCCGGAAATATTTTAATTGAGCTTCAATTAAATCTTACATTTATATTTAAACAGGCTTAGACAGTGTTATGAATCAGGCTATAAACTAGTTTTAAACTAAACTCCAGATCAACATTCAGAAAACCAAAAGTGAAACATTTTCCGAATAGTAATCAAAATCATTCTTAAATCAAAGCTCTATTATAACTGGACTATGATAATTTCCTGACAAATATTCCCGACATTCCAAAAACTTTCCGCTCAGTTGTTTGGGCACTTAAATGAATAAACAAATAATATATAAAAAAAAATATATACTTTAAAATGCCGCTTCCTACATGTTTTTATTTGTGTATGCTTTAAACAAGTTATTATAGCTATAAGCTTTCAAATTGTTTGTTTTAAATTCTATACTAAATTTTAAATTTTATTTATATTTTAATTCATCCCACATACTTACTCATCATATTTTAAAGAAAATTGTTGCAATCTTGTTTCTAACCAAGCAGACAATGTTATATTATGCAAATTGTCGCACACGTCAGGTATGCAAATGATTTTTAAAATCATAAATATTTAACTGGTTTTCTCTACATAACATTCATAAAAAGATAATTAAACAAGTTTAAGTAAAAATAACAGCCAAATGATTGTTGTAAATGTAATATAGAATAGAATATGCATAGTTGTTGGAATTTCCCACAGGCTAATCACTTTAAATCAACCCAAAAAAAAAAACAACCCTCTAAATATATATATATTATGTCATCTAATAACTGAGAAGGATTCGCTGCCAATTCGTGTAATAGAGAAACCATTAAAAGACAATCTGTTACATCGAAATGTGCACAAATCATATTCAGCCACAGAATTTTATGCCCGAAAAGCGTTTTTATTATTCCACTAAATTAAACGCTGTGCTCAAGTGAAGATTGCTTTGCCCATTGCTCAATTTGAGACTCTGGGTTGTGATGCGTCAGGCGTCGACAGTCATTAAATTATCACACATTTAACATCAAAAACAATTCACAATTCCCAAGTAGCGCTATGAACCCTCGAAACCCCCAGCGGTGGTCGACCCTCTTGGCTCTTGGCCCTTGCCGCCCTCTGCTATTGCCCAGGACTTGACTTTAACCCCCGCAATGTTGTAATGGCTAAGGACTGGCAATATGTTGTTGTTATTCTTGTTGTTGTTGCTGTTGCTGTTGCCCTGCCACATTACAAGCTGAAAACATGGTTATTACATCAGGATTGCAGGAGCTGGAGTTCCAGAAGCCAGGCAGAGCAGATGGAGTTGTCTACAACCGGGCGGACGGACGGACGGGCGGGCAGCACATGTGGGCGTTGCAAAATGATGGCGATGGATGAATGCTGTGTCTTGTGATGATTATGACAGCATGACGACGAGATTGTTGCATGAAACAATCTACCAATCTAGTAGAACATAAACCCCAGTCCAAAACCAATTGAGTGCGCATTTACACGGTGAAGTTACTGCATGTAGTTTCAATTTTGAAGTGCGTTGCTGAAAAAGTGTAATTTATTTAATATTATAAATATTATTTGTTTTTAGGACAAATATCAGAGTTGGAAGTTAGCTAAATTTAGTTTATAAATTTAAATATGGACATTTTTGATATCTCCAAAAATTCACATAAGTTTACTTATAAGAGGCTTGAAAACTTTATGGGAAATTGTTCCAATTAGATACCTTAAATAACAAATTATTTAACGTAATTCACCACAGCTTTTAGCAGAAGTAATCGATAAATATTAAAATTCTGCTTTCCAACATAATATTTAAAATAATAGAGCACAAATAATAATTCGCACTAAGAAAAACTTACCGTTCCAATATGAAGAACAATCGAACTTGTTCTTTTTTTTTTTTTTTTTTTTTATTTTGCCCTGACGTTAATATTGGTTCGCAATTTATACTCCGAGAAAAAAAAAACAGAACTTCCAATTTTACAACAAGTGTTGCATACTTTTAGGCACTGTTTGTTGCACACATGTGCGTCTATAACTCTCGGCTGGTTTTAGCAGTCAGTATATAAGGCATAAGGTTTTTTTGCATTTAAATTTTGTTTGAATCGCTTTGGAAAAGAATAATTTTTTATCTTAATTCAAAAAATTCCAAATAATAGCTTTTGATAAACTATTTTCTTATATTAAGCACATAATTTGTGGCCACATAATTTGAATCATAATTCGTTTGCATCAGTTGTCATAATAGATATTATATTCAAAAAAAATACGATATGAGCCTGGGAAAATCCAGCTATTAACCTTAAATCTCTCTTCTCAATATGTTTGATAAAATTTCTATGCAATATAATCAAACATATAACTCGGAACAATCTTTTGTGGATTGTATAACTGAGCTACACTTTCCTATCATACATAAAGTTCATCGTGTAAATGGGGTCCTCATTTTAGGTTTTTGCATGGCTGTTGTGCAATATGCTGGCCATTAAATGTCAGCCTCAGGGAGGGGAACTGATACGATGACTAGGCAAGTAATAGTGACGATAAATCATAAACGAAACATCAATTCCAGCACTTGACCTCCTCCGTCTGCCGAGTCCACAATAAAAAAAATGGACAACACATTTAAGTTGGCTTGCCAGAGATTTTAAAGAGGCATCATTTCGCTTTGCGTGCTGCGGCAACACTTTGATGGTCACGTGCCATCGGCATCGTCACTCTATGGGCCTCAAATTAATTAATTGCCAAAAATGGAGAAAAGATTGATTAAGCCGTTGGTGGCACACAGACAGCAGCGATAACCCTTCTGTCAACTTATCTATCACGCCAACATCCTGATGAAAAAGGATCTGTCGCCCGGCATAACAATACCTACATATACCCATTGCCAATCCCACTGCTGTCTAGCAGTTGCAATATTTTGTTGCCAGGACATGATTTATCGACATTTTAGCGGAAATCGCAACGCCAAAACCAAACGAAACGTATCGCTGGCCAAAAAGTTGATCCAAAGCAAAGAGCTTCTTCTTCCAATGCAAAAAAAAAAAAAAAAAGTGTACTCCAAGGAACGGAAACGCAATCGGCGCACTGCCAAAAATAAATTGATTACTGTCACGGAAATAGCTAGAACAGCTCTCAATATACACAAACATACAGAGACTGCTTCAAAGTTTGTTTGTTAATCGATATACCAGGACGATACGATACCTTTCCTTTTAGAAGTAGCAAAAGAAGCAGCTCCAGGAATGTTCCAAATGTCTCAAAGTCAAAAGCAGCTTACGAGTAAATCAAGTCAGCATATGGCCAACAGAGGTGAGGGGGTTCAGGCTTATAGATCACGTGACGTGCCAATAAATAGTTTGCGCTGTCAATTAAAGACACCTGCAATAAGGTGTGTGTGTGTGTGTGTGTGTGTGGTAACTTCCTGACATAGGGGTGAAAGTTGCCACAGCAGAGAGTGTTAGATGCTTCACGCCATCAATTTGTGCTTTTGTTTTGATAGATTCATAATTGAAGTAAGTTATCCATAAGATACTTTAATAAAAGATAATTGAAATTAGAGGAATTTTCTTATAAGGAAATTAAATTCTTTACTTGCAGTTGAACTTTTGGCTTACAAGAATTAGCTCAATCGCTTAGCAGACATAGTAAAATATTTAATCTAAGCTAAAATCAATGTTTTCATTTGAAAAATAAATTTAATAAAAAACAAAATACAATCAAACCCTTTAAAGCTGAATTTCCTTTTCCGATCAGTTTTTTGTTTTTTGACATAGGACGACTGAGATTCCATATATCAAGTAAATTTTTGTTTCTTTCGGTTTAAAATAATATTATCCATTTATATTCAGATCGTTTTATTTCCAAATTGATTCTAATTTTAAAACAGCAGCAAACATCAGCTTAATCTTCAAATTCTCCCAATGTCCAGCTTGCAAAAAGAAAAGTCAATTTAAAAATATTTTTCAAAAGAAAAAGCTTTCTGTAAATAACATATTTAACAAGTTTCAATTACGCTAGCTTTCAAGAAAAAAGAATTGGATTCTCAATGTGTTTCTTAATGCATTTTGTATCGAATAAATAGATAGTACTTTAATAATATAAATTTCCACCAGTATCAAATAATACTGCCATAAAAGAATATACTTTCAACCACATATGTAGCACACAGAAGCAATTTAAAATATTTGTACAGTATAAACTTATTTCATTATTAAATAAATTACTTGAAACTTTACAGACAACGAACGAACCTACAAACATTAAATTGCACATTCCATATAGAACTACCTAAGATACCAATATTTCTATCTGACGCCAAATAAAAGTTTGATAGCTGCCCCTAACTCAACCCTTAGTTAAACTGTTAGGCGATTGGCCAACCCTTAGGCAATTGAGAACACCTACGACAAAGCGATTGATTGGCGGTAACAAATGTATTAGAAACTTTCATTGTATAATTTCCGCATTTTCAGGACATGGAACCGAGAAAGCATTCACTTCAAATTGCACTTCCGTGCGAAAAATTGTTTATCGAAAACTTTCGTTTTGTGTGTGTGTGTGTGTGTGTGTGAAATTCGACCCTTGCTAATGTATATATATAGTTCTATATATTCCAACTCACAGTATCAATGGTAAATGTTTTTTTTTTGCACAATAGAACGACGTTCGTTTGCCTTTTTAAACCCCTTTGCCGCGCTTCATCGATAAAGTTTGCACCTATTGTCATTTTATTGATTTGTTATAAATTTCACACATTCGCACGCTTATCTTTGCATTCAGTTCTATTAAATGTAAAATGGCTGGAAAATTTTTATAAGTGCCCCGCCCACAGTTTTACACACCAAGGACACGCGCTAGCTGAAACCCTTTTATTTTTTAAGCTTATCTCTGAATTTTCAATGCGATTTCTATCATTGAAAATTCCATTTTATTGCCGTTTATATTAGCAAAGAAAAATAACCCAAAGACGTTAAAATAAATTGATACAATGCGAGTTTTTCTTTATTCAATTGAGTTTTTCAATTTCGCCTTTGCTTATCGATTTTCATGAAAACTCGGCACACGGCACACTCTGTTAAAGGTTTTTCCCAATTTTCAAAAATAAAATAAAAATAGAAAAAACTTTTTCACACTTGATTTGATAATGTGTCGTAAATTTTCCTGCGTTTGGCATTTCACTTTTCTCGCTTGTGAAAATTTTCACAATTAAGGCGCATTTAATGACGTGTCGCAAATATTAACACAACACTTCCTGCCAGGCGTCGTTTTGCCCACCTCCTACACCCGGTTACCTCACAGAGAATCCAACCCCCGCCAGCACCCATCATCATCATATCAACCCAACCCCGCAGCTGTTGACAACGTCCACGGGGCCAGTTCCACGTCCAGTTTTCCCAGTCAAAGTTTCCAAAAATCTGAGCCAAGTGTTTTGGCAGCTTCGCTAATTGAGCGGAACGTGAAAATTTTTCCTAATTAAATAATTTCCTTAATTTTTACGACTTGTGCCCCAGCAAAGGCATTTAGTATGGATATTTTATATGTGCGCAACATTTTGAAATTAGTATCTCGAAAATTATGATTATTATTTTCAGCAATTATCAGCAAAAGTGAGTTTTTAATAAGCGCAAAGCGTAAAACTTTTTGTCATTCTAAGGAAAATATCTTCGTAAGAATTATGGGTTTCTTATAGGCAGGGATAATCTTTTAAATGACAGCCCAAAAGTATGCTACGGAAATGTGCGTTTGACAGAAATTAAAATACGAAAATTTTATACATACAATTTATGGCATTTTTTTGGGCGTTATTGAAATTATTTTGTCAATAAAAGTTTTGGAAAATATTCAGTGAATATTAAAGAGTTTACCTTGGGAATTGAGGATGTTTAAGTAAACCATATCTACAAAAGTAGATATAAGATATAAATTAATTTTTTAGTGAAATTTTAAGCTTTTGTATGATATAATATTATGAGCAAAAATCTATTAAAAACTAGGAAATAATAAATTCTAAGACTTATAATAATCTAATCTAAATCTCTGTAAATACATTTTAGGTAAAATTTTAGTTTTAAGCTAATAATTATCTAATCAAAATCTATTTACGTAAAAGGAAATAATAAAATCCTAGGCTATAACTTATCTTATCCAAAAAGCTTCTAATTTTATGGCTCTTGACAGCAACCGTTAATAAAAGTTGCTAGTTAAATTTATAACTACAAAAATCAGTTGAAAGGAGTTTCCTTAAATATATAAATTTTTAGCTTCCTAAAGCAATCATATATTGTATATAAATATTTACTTCGAATTAATATAATATTATAATAATTTATATTAGCAATTACCTTCTCTCAATACTTTCTTTTGAATTCATAAACTTTAAACACTCATACTCACACTATAATTCTTAAAAATTTTACAAGTGCAGTATAAACATAAAATGATATCAAAAGAATATTGAAAGCCATTAAAATCATATACAACTTGTGTTTATTTTTATATAATATTTACTTACTTGTTAATAAAAAAAAATAGTTGTGTTTTATTATTTGCTTGGCTATTGTTATTTATATTTGCAGTATTGAGTTTAATTAACATATTAACTATTTAAAATTATTTATTTGATGAGTATGGGAAACTTTTTGCTATTGACATAAAACTCATTACATATGCAATTTGCATATATTAATCATGTTAAATCACTGGAATCATATTAAACTGCAGCATTTATAGAGGGAGAGAGACGCAATGTAATCGATGGTTGGATGTTGCAACACACACACACACACACACTTGTATGGGCTTGTGGCATGCAGCAGGGCCCCAGAATTTGACTCTGTCTGAGTCTCCAGTTGTGTTTAATTTTGCATTGAGTCGGGTTTCATTTATTGCCGCCTTGCAACGACTTGTAAATTTCAGTCTTACTAGAATCGTGGCTTTGACAAGTTTATTGTTCTCTAAACAAAACGGAACTGCATAAAATATACAATATATATTAATATAATATATACATATACATATACATTTTTGTAAACTTTTAATTAAACCAACTGTTGGCAAAACTATAAATTTAAACACCTAAAAAAATCGCTTAACCCAAACCTACAATTAAACTGAGAGTCTGGAAACTCGATCGTACTAAAAATAAAAGTGCATAGTTCTTTTGTGCAACAGCAACAGCGGCAGCAACAACAACAACAACAAAAAACAATAGATGCATATTAGCTTAAATGCCGGTCACGATCTTGGCATAAAGATTGCAATTTAAGCTTTTTGCTGCAACAGCAAGTTGCAGATACAATAGTATTTGAACCTCGGTGGCTTTGAACTTTTGTTTAAGTACAAAAATGTTTAGGCATTTTTTAATATTAGTTTTAGCTTTGGCTCTGACACCAACTCCCAATCGGGCAGCTCAGATACTTGGCTTATTTGCACATCCGGGCAAAAGTCATTTTGATTTCTTTCGTCCCATGTTCCTGGCATTAGCCGAACGGGGTCACAACATCAGCATGTATAGCTATTTTCCGTTGAAAAACCCCGTGGCTAATTACACGGATTACGTATTTGAGGGCATGCCTGTACTGACGGACATTGTTGATTTACAGGTGGGTTATATATCATATTGTAAAGTATTGTGAAACAAGTTTAAAAAGCTTACTTTGCAGATTCCGAAGATATCTATAGAACCTTACAGAAAAGTCTTTTAAATAAAAAAAATATGATTTTTTTTGTAGGAGCTATATGATAAAGTAAACTGATTTTTATAAAATTTCGTCAGCTTATATCACTCATAGTAAAATTTAAAATTTGTGAAGATATTTAGAAAAACAAAAATATGTATCATATTAATTCTAATTTTGTGATCAATTGTTTTGCAGCTGTTATATATAGGAGTTCGATTTTAAATAAAAGAACCTTTTTGTCTACAGTCAAGTTTCATTTGTGATATTTTTAAAATCAAAAAAGGGAAATACAGATCGATTATATATATTTATTAGTAATATCTATAGTTGTTTTTAGCTATATATTCTCGAATATAAGAATTAACAATTTTTCTCACTATCTGTAAATTTTTCAATCTTTTTCGTAGACATTTGAAACTGAATCGCTACTGTTGGGGCAACCGTTTAAGGTACCCACCTTTTTTATGCTGAACGATTGGGGTCTACGCTCCTGTAAGGTGGCCCTGAATTCTCCGTTAATTGCTCAGCTTCTCAGCTCTCCTCAACGTTTCGATGTTATCATATTGGAGCATTTCTCCAATGATTGTATGGCAGCTGTGGCACATTTGCTGGATGCTCCAGTTATTGGACTCAGCAGTTGTGCTATAATGCCCTGGCATTATAAACGCATGGGCACACCTTTTATAAACCCTATAATGCCCATGAATTTTCTACCCTACACGGATGAAATGAATTTTGTGGCGCGTGTTAATAATTTTCTGCATTTTCATATTGTCAACATGCTATATAAGTAAGTAGTAGTTTGTAAATTTGTTGTATACTAATTTTTAGTTATTATTTTATTATTAGTTTGATAACACAACCAGCGACAGATGCGTTGATAAGCAAACGTTTTGGTTTTGGCCTGCCACCGATCAATGAGATTGTCAAGAATACCAGTATAATGCTTATCAATCAACATTATGCACTGACAGGATCTCGTCCTTATGCCGCCAATGTGATTGAAGTTGGCGGATTACAAGTGGGTTCAGCTAAACCATTGCCTAAGGTAAACTTTTAAAAAATAACAAAAATTAAAATATATATTCTGGTAGAATTAGCAGGCAGCTAGAAAAATATAATTTCTGGAAATACATAATCTCGAAACAGAGGACATAGAATCCCTGAACAAATTAAAAATTCTTGATTTTATTAAAAAAAATTTGACTGATAAGGAATTTTTGGGGTTAAAATCGCAGTACTACGTCTCCCCTGATAATATACTATATGAACACAATAAAACATCTCAATTTAATTAAATAATATAATTTTCTCAGTATCTAGAACGTCTATTCGAAGAATCCAACTTAGGCGTCATCTATATAAGTTGGGGTTCCATGGTTAATCCCAATACTCTACCCTCAGTGAAACTTCAAGCACTATTCGATACAATTTCACAATTTCCCGGCTATACCTTTGTAATGCGCTGGACAAATCAAACATTACCCGATAATAAGCCCAATAATCTATATACCTACGAATGGTTGCCACAAAGGGATCTGTTGTGTCATCCACAAGTTAGGGCTTTCATCTCACATGGAGGACTACTGGGCACAACTGAGGCCGTACACTGCGGAGTTCCAATGCTGGTGACGCCCTTCTACGGGGATCAATTTCTAAATGCCGGCGCCACTGTACAGCGTCGCTTTGGCGTCATTGTAAACTTTGGTGACTTTGATGAACCTCATCTAACTAAGGCTCTGAGAACCATATTAAATGAAGAGTAAGTTGAGCTATTTATCTTTCAATTTTATCTAATAAATGTATCTTTATGTAAATAGCTTTGCAACTCAGGTAAAGCGTTCGACTATTGCCTTCCGGGAACGTCCCCAAGAGCCGCTAAAATTAGCTATCTGGTGGATTGAGCATGTCATATCAACAAATGGAGCTCCCCTATCGCAGAGTGTGGCCAGACATATCAATTGGTTTGTCTACAACTCAATAGATGTATATTTATTCTGCCTAGGCATCACATTTCTATGTGTCATCAGCGTTTGGCAATTGTTGAAACTTTTTAAGAGATTCTGTGGTATATGTACTGGAACTACGAAACCGAAACCCAAAACTAAACAACAATAAATTTTAATTGTGATCGTTTTTATGTACATAGAATGACAATATACTTGTTTGTTTATTTGGTGTTAAGCCGATCGTGCCGTAATCAAAATTCGATAGGGTGTTACCAACCTATCATTATAAATTTTACAGTACTTAGAATGATATTTTTATTTGCTTTCTAATTTGCTTTGTAATGCTTGCTAAGTTAAGTTTTAGGTTTCGTAATCAAAAAAAAAAGAAAAAAATCACAGTTTATGACCTATCTCAAGAAGTAATATGAGAGTTTTCTACAAACGTATATAGTGGATAATTAGAATTTCAAGTTTTACCAGTGCAATTAAGCTAAAATTATAGAAGTTTATTAAGACTCATTAATCAAGAATACCAAAGTAGCTGATTCAGAATTACAGTGATTTTATTCAGTTAGATTTCCCCAGAATATTGCATTTGAAACTATATATTTTTTGTAATTCATTCTCTTTCATCTGGATAAAATGGATTTCTTCTATTGCACTTTTATAAGATATTAAAGATTGTGAAAAAAAAGGTTTAAGAGTCAAGAGGTATTTTTCTATATAAATTTCAAAACCACTTTGGAACACTATCTATCTGGCAATGCCAGAAGGAAATACTTCAATATTCTTTTCCTAGGCATGTGTTTCTTATCGGTAAAAAATAAATGTGCAATAGTACAAATTTATCTTCATTTTCAATGCATACATATGTATGTATAAGCATTGCAATCAAATATTGAGTAGACACTAAACTTGATAAGGTAGCACGCTTAAGATGTACACATAAATATGTACATATAATATCTGTTCAACCGATAAGAAGACAAGTTCAACGATTGCTTCAGTTTTTTTTTATGAGTCTCGTGAACGTCAACCGGTTTCATTTGAAGAGCTTCAGCACCCAAGAGTTTCCGACATGAGTGTAATTTAACGTACAAGCGTATTCGTACATACACATATTCACATGCATACATACGCATATGCGTAAGGTGCACCAATTCAAGGTGCTGTCATGCAAGCCAGGTACCAAGTGTCAGTCATGTCGATTGTGCTGCTGTCTAGTTCTGCACTCACAAAACCAAAGCAAAGCCAGTAAAGGAGATACATTAAGCTTTAAAATGCACAAAAAGCACATCTCAGTGCACTTTAAGTCAAGATATATTCTGCTGTTTATAAAGAATATATAAATGACATCAGTCGGACAAGCATTCATGCTTGTAATCTCTTTTAACAGCAGATACCTTTGCCTTTCACATAAAGCCACCTTTAATAATTCCGTCATGCATCTGTATAAATGTGTGATCGATGACTGTGCACAATTTAGTGAGTGCAATTTGGCCACGCAGCACTTCGGCTGCCGAGCACTGCCGAAGCTCGAAGCTATTGGAAAGAAAGAGCGCACAGGAGAGTAGAAAGCCGGAAAGCACGATAATGCACGATAAAGCACGTTGATCACTAATACATGCTCACAATTTCGTATTTACAAATATATTTTGTTTTTGGGAAACGAACGCAACAGCGCTGCAGCGACGCAGCGACGCTCCCAATTTGGCCGCTCAACCTCGGCCATTGATTTGCGTTTTGTCGTTTTGCCAGTCGCTCATCGATTGTCCAACAAGCAACAAGTGAATTCACTTTGTACCGTTAATTGCTGCAACTGTTAGTTAATTGACCTCCGTGTTTGGGGAAAATTTTTGCAATAAATTGAACGCTCAATTCATAAGCGCAATTAAAATTGTTCCGCCTCAGCCTATTTAGGTAAGTTATTGTGTACTTTTTTTTTCTTAACCGTTTAAATATTTATATAATTTAAATGTTTTGTGTCATGCGCAGAACATATTACACCCAAGGTCAACAAAACAAAAAATTAATTCAACAAGTGTGTTTTTTCGATTTTCTAAATTTAAATTCGCATATCTACAGAATTTACATATGTACATGCTAAAACATATAGTATATTCAACATAGAACATGTATTTGCTGCGTTTTTTGCTGCCACCATTGTTGTTGATACTATGTATCCAAGTCCATGTGGATGCCGGTCGTCCACTCAAGGTCCTTGGCCTGTTTCCGCATCCTGGCGTCAGTCATTTTCATTTCTTTCAACCCATAATGCAAGCTCTGGCTGAGGCTGGACATGATGTCAGTGTGGTTAGCCATTTTCCCACCAAAAATCCGCCCATACGTTATAAGGATTTTCCGCTTTCCGGCATGGATAAACTTACGAACAGTGTGGACTTACAGGTGAGCATATAACTAATATAAGAAAATTTAATGATAATTAGGGGCCTTCAATAAATTATACTTGGGTAAAAAACCCCATTTGGAAATAGATATTCTTATTCTGTTGAATATTATAGCTGAACTGAGTACATATTATAATAATTAATTAAGAAGACCTGTTTCGAACTAAACTACAAATAAATCAATTATATTTAAAATAAAATCAAGTTTCATCGTCGAATTAAAAGCATTAAAAAAAATTACTTAATTAGGAAAGAATGAAAAAAAAACCGAAAAAATTATAAGATAAATCAAATAAA
The DNA here is from genome assembly GCA_035043045.1 of Hirtodrosophila alboralis. Taxonomy (NCBI): domain Eukaryota; kingdom Metazoa; phylum Arthropoda; class Insecta; order Diptera; family Drosophilidae; genus Hirtodrosophila; species Hirtodrosophila alboralis. The sequence goes on along the minus strand of JAWNNH010000233.1, from coordinate 789,597 downwards.
ATTTTTTTTAACCGCATGATACAGTAGACACAGTCGGACAAATGTTTAAAAAACTTTCAATTACTTGTTTGTCGTCAAATAAAATTATTTAAAAAAAATTCAAAACTTTTACTTTGCAATTTAAAAGCCGTTAAAAATAAAAATGTTTGCTATTTGTGAAATTTAACATAATACTAAATTTTACAGCGCAAATCAAATTAAAATTCGAAACGGGTCAGACAAAAAATTTAATTAAATTAACAGCTTTACTAATGAAAATAAGTTAAAAAATAAATAAAACTGTTGTTAACTTAACTCTTAACATAATTTTTTCAGTTTAAAATTAAAGTAAATATAAATATAAAACAATAAAATAAAGTTTCATTGCTTGAGTACCCCTAACAATGCTCAAGGATCGCCCCAAGGCATATCGCATACGTTTTTTAATGCTTATAAAATTTTACTTTCACTTTTATTTTCATAGTATTTCATTGTCTAATTTAATGAACATTAGCGCATTCGTCATAACGAATTTGTTAATTAATGAAACTCTATGAGAAGCGAAAGTAAACTTCACTTGAGATAATTTTTATTATATACATACATACATTTTTCTCTCGTATTTTTGCAGATGTTTGAGAAACGCACTTTCTACAATCATTTTTTGGAGTTCTTTCTGTTGCACGAATGGGGCAAACAGTCTTGCAACCTGACACTTCGCTCGGACGCTTTAAAAACGATCCTTAAACGCAATGCTGGCTACTATGATGTCATCATTATGGAACAGTTCAATTCGGATTGCATGATGGGCGTGGCATACCATCTACGTGCCCCAGTTGTGGCCCTAAGCAGTTGCGCCATGATGCCCTGGCATTACGAACGCATGGGCGCCCCAATAATACCCTCCCATGTACCGGCATTATTTATGGGTCAGTCGCAGGACATGAACTTTGGCGGTCGTTTGGCTAACTGGTTTAGTTTTCATGCTCTCAATTGGATGTACAAGTAAGTGTTAGAATTTTAACATAATGCGGCTCAAACACAATTATCATGATCGTGTGTCGTTTAGGGTTAAGATTTTAATTAAAATTCGATCGTAGAATAATTTGCTATTTTGCAACAACAGCAAATTTATCGCTAGTCGAAGGAACGCTCATGAAGTGATCACTTATTAAAGGATCACGGAATGATAGCGCTCATGATCGGCGTGAATATGCTATTTTCTCTTTTTTAATTTGATGTAGGTATTATATAGGTATATAATAAATATATTTTTTATATTTTAATTAGAAAACTTTAAGGCACCTAAAATTGTTTATACATTTTGTGTTCTTTTTTTTATTTTTTTTCCTTTTTTTTTTAAAGTCCGTAAACTATATGATTTATTGTTTAATCTCTCTATATATCTAAAATTAATTTAAGTGTTGTTTTTAGGCACCTCGAGTTTATAGTTCTATTTATGTCTTAAAGAAAACACATAATAGTTTTATTTTTAAATCCGATATATTTTGAACTCTAAATTTGTCTTCAGGCGTTTCAGTTCCTTAGATGTGTAGTTTGACCCATTTTTTGCCACTGCTCGATTAATCGAACAGCAAATTTAGTCTAATTGAAAAAAATACTTTGTTCAGGTGAATTATAGTTATGATAAAAGTAAAGATGCAATATTTTAGTTAGTAATGTTGGCTTTCAGGATAAAATACTAACTTTTGGTTAACTTTTTTAATTTGGGCTACAGGTGGGATTTGAAAAACAATATATATTTTGACATTTTTTCTAATCAAAATTCCGATTATTAAATAAGTAATTATTTATGGATGTACAGCGAGGAATGCTTGCAGAATATCTTAATAATATATTTATATAAATAATTCCATTACAAATTTTATACAATATTATATAAATCTATCTATAAATTAGCTATAATTCAATTTATTCAATACAATTTTTATTCCTTAGACTGATTAGCATACCCGCCGCCGATGCTTTTGTGCAGTACAAATTTGGTCACGATATGCCCTCAGTGGGTGAGCTGGTGAAGAATACCTCGGTGTTCTTTGTGAATCAACACTATTCGCTAAGTGGACCTAAGCCCATGCCACCCAATGTCATTGAGCTTGGCGGCCTGCATATAACTCAGGCAAAGCCGCTGAGCAATGACCTTCAACGGCTGCTGGACAATGCGGAACATGGTGTTATACTGATCAGTTGGGGTTCCATGATCCGGGCGAATTCTCTGTCGGCGGCCAAGCGGGATGGCATTGTGCGGGCTGTGGCACGGCTCAAGCAGCAGGTGATCTGGAAGTGGGAGAATGAGACGTTGCCCAATATGCCAGCCAATATGCATATAATGCAATGGTTGCCCCAACGCGATATACTCTGTCATCCCAATGTGAAGGTATTTATGACACATGCCGGACTCATGGGCAGCTCGGAGGCGGCATATTGTGGTGTACCGACAGTGTTGACGCCCATGTATGGTGATCAGTTCCTGAATGCAGCCGCCCAGGTGCAACGTGGCATGGGCGTTGTCCTTAAATATGAGGACATTGCCGAGAATACAGTTATGCGTGCACTGAAGCGTGCTCTGGATCCCAAGTAAGTAACACAATTATGGACTCCAAGTGCTGTTTAATTTATTCTTGAATCTTTTTCTAGGGTAATGGAGGCTGCCAAGATAGTTTCCCGCTCGTTCAATCATAGACCCAAACAGTCTATACAAACGGCAGTTTGGTGGGTGGAGCATGTGGCTCACACTGGCGGTGATCCTCTGTTGAAACCCAGCGCCGTGGAAATGTCACGTTTTGTCTACTATTCGCTGGATACATATTTGGTTATTGGCATTCTCTTGGCCATTCTAATCTCCAGTTGGGTATACCTAATCCAAATCTGCTTCGGCAAGCGTCGAGCACAAAAAAACAAACTGGAATAATTATTAATAATATTTGTTTAGTATATGTGATATTTTGTATGTGACGTCCTTTAGTGTCCTTTTAGTATGTAATATTGTGATTTCAACACCGAAATATAGAGAGTGTAGTTTAAAATGTAGCAACTTTAATTTGTTGATTGTAAAAATTATAAATGACTTTAAAATATATTTTTATTATTGTTACAAATGACTTGGTATATGAATGTTATATTCAAATAAAAATTAAACTAAAAAATTCACAATTTGATTTTATTTAAAAAAAAAGAAATATTGCAAATGAGAAAAATAATTTTTTTAACTTATTTTAGTGTTTATTTTAAGCCAAAATATTTAACATTATTAGTTCGACAGAATTTAAATTTATTTTCAGTATTTAAATCAATAACATGTGGTATTGAGAATGAAACTATTTTGTAAGAAATTTTTAAGTTAATACCATAACAAAATTAGATTAATACCATACAATTTTAAAGTTAAACTAATATTTTTACAAGACATATTTTGTTAATCTGCAACTATGTTAAAGAATTTAGAAAAGACTTATCGAGTAGATTCTGAATGCTCTTCCCCGATTCCAACTTTTTAATATATAAAATACCAAGACCAGAAAGTTATACCGCTTGGAAGATTATTCAGTTCTGACAATTTTGAGTTGAGTACTAATATATCTTGAGATTTTAAAACGAGGTGCCTCGAAGTCTAGTATACTTATTTATACTTTTTGTTTATTTTTCGCGCTGTCGGTTTTTTTAATTATAATTTATTTTCTCTTTTGAAAATGCTTGAGATCTCTCAGTTGTTAGGAGATTCTCGGTCTAAACGGACGTCTTTTGTGCATATATAATTATATTTTTACATTGTTCAACAAAAATTTTAAATGTTAATTATAGATGTGCATCTAATATATGTGCATTTCTATAAAAAATAATATTTGAATTGCACATAATTAGATTATAAACAACATGCGTGGATATATCATATGTAACTTGTTCCTTTCCCTGCTGTCTGTGATTGGCTCCAGTGAGGCCCTAAAGATTTTGGGACTCTTTCCCCATCCCGCCGTAAGTCACTTTCAATTCTTTCATCCGGTAATGCGACAGCTTGCCAAATCGGGTCATAATGTGGATGTTGTAAGTCCCTTTTTGGATGAGCAGCCGCTGCCCGGCTATACGGACTATCGACTGGCCAGCTTCAGTTTTAGCAATTCTTTGGATTTTAATGTGAGTGTCTTTTAAAAGAATTCAAGCATATATATTTATATATTTATTCTTGCAGATGTTTGAGGGTCGCCAATTAACATTTCTATTTCCCTACGTTGAGTTCTTCATTCTACATACCTATGGCAAGGATGCCTGTAATAATACGCTCAATAGCAAGGCACTAGAGCAGATATTAAAAAATCCTGCAGGCTACTATGATATCATTCTTATGGAACAGTTCAATACGGATTGCATGATGGGCGTGGCACACCTACTACAATCGCCAGTTGTGGCCTTAAGCAGCTCCGCCCTGATGCCCTGGCACTACGAACGTATGGGCGCTCCAATAATACCCTCCTATATGTCGGCCTTATTTCTAGGTCAGTCGCAGCAAATGTCCTTTGGATGTCGTCTGGGCAATTGGATAACAACACACTCACTTAATTTGCTATATGGGTAAGAGGAGTTATTGCTTTTAATATATATATTTAAATAAACATATTAACCATACACAGAAAAAAATGACGTTTTGGAATACAAAAAAATATTAGTTTGATCCGAAGATTTAACTTGAAATTTTAGATATGATATGAATTCTTATATCAAGTACAAACGAGATTAAAATTAAAATATATAAAAAACCGAAAATTCTTAACAAAAAGTTAATTTTAATAAAAACAAACTCCATTTTAGTAACTTGTTAAATCTGGATTTGTTAAACGTTTATATTTGTGAGCTTGTAATTCTCAAACTGTTGAAGCAGTTAGCAGTTGAGGTGTGTTTCTGTGTAACTTAATGTCCCCAAATGAACACAAAATGTCCATTTTAATAAATAGTTAGCAGTATCTTGAATATTTTCTGTAGAAACTCGAACCATTAAATTTAAAATTAATGGGTTAAATTTCTAGGAACGTGAAAGATTTAAGGTTTAAGGTCGCTGTAATGTCAGAGTCCTGGTATATATATTTATCCAGCTTAACATATTCTTTTGCTCACTTACCAAAAGTTTGCTTACATTCTAATATTTTGTAAATAATAAAAATTAAATTTTTTGCAGACTATTCAGTGTGCCTGCCGCTGATGCGTTGCTGCGTCAGAGATTTGGCCCGGGCATACCTTCTACTGGACAACTGGTTAAGAATACCTCGCTAATGCTAATTAATCAACACTATTCACTAAGCGGACCAAAGCCCCTGCCACCAAATGTCATTGAAGTGGGCGGCCTGCACATACGCAAAGCTCAGCCCCTGAGTGATGTACTGCAGCAGCTGCTGGATAATGCCGAGCATGGTGTAATAGTTATCAGTTGGGGTTCCCAGTTGAGAGCCAGCTCGCTGTCTACCGTCAAACGGGATGGTCTTGTGCGTGCCTTGGGGCGTCTAAAGCAGTGCGTGATTTGGAAATGGGAGAACGAGACGCTGCCCAATCAACCAGACAATGTGCACATTATGAAGTGGCTGCCACAACGCGATATTCTATCGCATCCAAAGGTTAGAATATTCTTTACACACGGTGGTTTAATGGGCATCACGGAGGCCGTTTCCAGTGGCGTTCCAATTGTGGGCATGCCGATCTTTGGGGATCAATTCTTAAATGTGGCCGCATTGGTTGAACGTGGCATGGCTGTTCACCTGGACTTTGAACACTTAAGCGAGCAGTCAGCATTTGAAGCGCTGTACAAGGCCTTGGAGGGCTCCTATAAACTGAACGCTCAAAGGATTGCCGCTGCCTATAATGAGCGTCCGCAAATGCCCCTGGAAACAGCTGTCTGGTGGGTGGAGCATGTGGCCGAGACTCGTGGCGCGTCTTTATTGCAGCCCAGCGCTGTGCATCTCAATCGTTTTGTCTATCACTCACTGGACGTCTATGTGGCTGTGGCTAGCGCACTGCTTCTACTCCTGATCATCGGATTGGAACTCTGGCGCTTGTGTTGTCGCTGTCAGAAGCGCCAACAAACATTGCCAAATCTGAAACACAAGCGAAACTAATCACAAGTTGCCTATAGGGCCATTCAATTAGTGCCAATTGATATTCAAAGTTAATACATTATATATTTACAAAAAAAACATTAAAGAGTTTACAACTTTGATTTTGTTGCGCCTGGGAAGCCCAAGCGGTAGAGTGCCACCACAACGGCACCACCCAGACCCAAGTTGTGCTGCAATGCCAGCTGAGCACCGTCCACCTGACGCTTCTCGGCCAGGCCACGCAGCTGCCAACAGAGCTCGGCACACTGAGCCAAGCCAGTGGCGCCAAGTGGATGGCCCTTAGAGATGAGACCGCCACTGGGATTGATCACAAATTTGCCACCGTACGTGTTGTCGCCACGGTCGATGAACTCGCCAGCCTTGCCCTCACCACAGAGACCCAATGCCTCGTAGGTGACCAGCTCGTTGGCCGAGAAGCAATCGTGTAGTTCCACGACCTGCACATCCTGTGGCTTGTAACCGCTCTTGGCGAACAGACGCTGAGAGGCCAGGCGCGTCATGTCGGTGCCGGCAATCTTCATCAGGCTCTTGTCGGCAAATGTTGACTCTGGATCAGAGGCCATTTCCATGCCCACAATCTCGACAGCCTGTTTCTCCAGGCCATGACGACGCACGAACTGCTCGGAGGCCAGAATGGCAGCACCAGAGCCATCCGAGGTGGGACAGCACTGCAACTTGGTCAGCACACCCTCGACCACCTGGGGCGACTTCATAATCTGCTCCAGTGTATATTCATCGCGGAACTGCGAGTAACTGCAAGAGAAAGAGAACACAGACAGCTAAAGATAACAGTAAGTCGAGGCGATCAATGTTCACTAGTGAGGATGGCCCTAGGGAAGCGATAAGCGATAAGATAACCGCGTCTAGTATACGGCCGAACTTTCGACTGGATGGTACTTTAAACTTGTGTATAAATGATCAATGTACTTCAAACTTACGGATTATTGACCGAATGTTTGTGATTTTTCCAGGCAATCTTTCCAAAGTGTTCGGGCTTTGTGCCGTACTTCTTCATGTGTTCCTTGCCGGCGTTGCCGAAGATCTGCGCTGCCATTGGCCCAGCGCCAATTTCTGTCAGCTCACCCATTTCAGTAATGTGACGCTCCATGGGATTGGTTCTATCAAAGTACTACATGTATAGAGAATCAGATTAGGTTGATTTAATATATAAATTTAGATTTTCCAAAATACCTTTGATGCCAAGGAGCCACGCTCCATTTTCTCAAAGCCTAAGGCCAATACACAGTCTGCATTGCCGGACTCGATGATCTGTTTGCCCAGATACAAGGCACTGGAGCCTGTGGAACAGTTGTTGTTCACATTATAGACGGGAATGCCAGTCATGCCCACTTCGTAGACTGCTCGCTGTCCACAGGTGGAGTCACCGTAGACATAACCGACAACAGCCTGTTGCACCTCCTCGTATTTAATGTTGGCATCCTGTAGAGCCTTGGTGACCGCCTCCTTGGCAAAGTCCGGGTAACAAACATCAGTGCGGCGACCAGGTTTCTCGAACTTAGGAAATAAAGGGTTATTTGCAGGAAAGTTCAAAGTTCGCATTTATAATTTGTACCTTGGTCATGCCAACGCCGATAACGTAAACTCTTGTCTTTGTCATTTTGTGCTGCACTTCTGTTGTGTCCGGCGATCCAAATACGAGTGTTTAGTGCGCTTGGAACTGCGCGCGAGATCACCTGTAGAGCTCATGAACTAGTTCAATTGAACTGTTCGTTTAATTTAATGTATTTCCACTACAAGTAGCATTTGTATTTCCGCAACTAGTTTGTAACGTGATTATCGTAGCAACGCATATTAACATACATTATTTATTATTTTTTAATATGTATATATGTATTATTAATAAGAATATATTAATTTCCCTCTTAATTAATATTGGTTCCGGCGTTATAAGTTTGGTATAATTATCGATCAAAAAAACGAAATATTTTTTCTTCACAATTAGGTCACACTGAGCTTTCTTGTATCTAAAAAGATTTGGGAATTAATTGAAGTTGCAATTTACCATGGTGAGTAATATATTTCATATACATCTGAATATATGTAAGAATCCTAATTTTTAATTCGCTAAAGTAAACAATCTTTGCTTAATAGGAAAACACTCATACAGAACATTGCAACCCAAGGCTAAAAAAACCAATGCTAAAGGTTTTATCTGGAATCGGAACAGAGCAGCAGAATAAAATTCTAATTGATCTGCAACTAGAGGAATATAGATGTGAAATTAAGCGAGCTGCAGAAAAACACACAGATGAGATGTTGAATCATTTTGAAGAGAGACGTTTTATTACTGCAAAAGCCAAGCTGCTTGAACGTCTTTTAGATATGAGTTATGAATCCCGCTACTTCGAACCCACTACTTCAAAACATTCTGGAATTTGGCAATTTGGTAACACAATATTTATAGGTTCTCTGCTGGTTGCATTCATTTTCGGCTATCAATTTAAATGATACTAATATAATTCGCATTTCATTCGTACTCTTATCATTGTCTCTACATATTTTGCTTTATTTTTTTTTAATACTTACACCTTAAATAGGTTTGCAAATAACAGTTAAATTGAAAGTTAAGTGTTGCCACATGCAAAAATTAATTTGTACCAATTTCTTTGTAAAGTACCAACACATAATTTTATATCATTACCAAAAATATATAAACAAAATTTTAAACAAAGCGAAATTAATATTCCAGTGTTTTGGTTTGCATTGCAGGTCTTTTTAATATATAGTTTCAAATTATAATATCATGATAAATTTATCATCAAAAATAAACTTTTAAACTTTGGCTTAGATTGTTTTTAATTTGTTATTGAAAACTTACATACATATGAAAATATTCTATTTTTGCATAAAAAAGAACCAATGTACCAACGACTTCTTAATTCATTTGTACCAAATGTGGCAGCCATGGCTACAAGCAACAGCTGTTTTAATCGAAATTTACATATTGATACAATTTGTACTATCGATAGAACAATCGATAGTATGGCAGCTCTCAACTTTGCCATTTGTTTTAACAGATTTAACAAACTAAAACTTTAGTTACTGATTAAAGCCGAATCGAAGCGGTTGTGCCTATTTTTTGCTAAGATCTAAGAAACTAAAGCCGTTAAACAAACATGACAAAAAGCCGAGTGTATGTTGTTGGTGTTGGCATGACCAAGGTAAATAAATATGGACATATACATACATACATATAAACAAATCCAGTTGCAATAAAGAGGAAGCCTATCGTCAAAGAAGCTGCAACAACAAATTGCGCAGCAACCCTCCCCCCTACCGAGCACACACACACACATCAATTATCGCACTCGGACTTTGAACTGTGGTGCACTTCGGTCAATTGAGAAATCGAAATCTTGTTGCTGTGTAATCAACATCTCTTGACTATACGCTCAATCTAAAGTGGAACGATTAATTGCTGCCTAATATTAGCATTTATAATTAATTTGTTTGCCTATTTCTATTTATAGTTTGAGAAACCTGGTCGCCGCACTGATGTTTGCTATCCGGACTTTGCCAAGGAGGCGGTTACCAAGGCTTTGCAGGATGCCAAGCTCCAGTACACGGATGTACAACAGGCTGTTGTCGGTTATGTCTATGGTGACTCCACATGTGGACAGCGAGCAGTCTACGAAGTGGGCATGACTGGCATTCCCGTCTATAATGTGAACAACAACTGTTCTACAGGCTCCAGTGCCTTGTATCTGGGCAAACAGATCATCGAGTCCGGCAATGCGGACTGCGTGTTGGCCTTAGGTTTTGAAAAAATGGAGCGTGGGTCCTTGGCAGCAAAGGTATTCTGGCATATTTATTTTCCAAAAGTATCGAAAGTTATATTTTTTATTATTAATAGTACTTTGACCGTGCTAATCCTATGGAGCGTCACATTGTTGAAATGGGACAGTTGACGGAAATTGGCGCAGGACCAATGGCAGCTCAGATCTTTGGCAACGCCGGTAAGGAACACATGAAGAAGTATGGCACAAAACCCGAACACTTTGGAAAGATTGCTTGGAAGAACCACAAACATTCGGTTAACAATCCGTAAGTCATAATCGCATTAGGCGTGGCTAATACAATAAAACATAAAAACAATTATCTTATCTCTTTATGCTGATTAGCTACTCGCAGTTCCGCGATGAATATACACTGGAGCAGATTATGAAGTCGTCGCAGGTGGTCGAGGGAGTGCTGACCAAGTTGCAGTGCTGTCCCACCTCGGATGGCTCTGGTGCTGCCATTCTGGCTTCAGAGCAGTTTGTGCGTCGTCATGGCCTGGAGAAACAGGCTGTGGAGATTGTGGGCATGGAAATGGCCACCGATCCAGAGTCCACATTTGCCGACAAGAGCCTGATGAAGATTGCCGGCTACGACATGACGCGCCTGGCCTCTCAGCGTTTGTTCGCCAAGAGCGGTTACAAGCCACAGGATGTGCAGGTCGTGGAACTACACGATTGTTTCTCGGCCAACGAGCTGGTCACATATGAGGCATTGGGTCTCTGTGGTGAGGGAAAGGCTGGCGAGTTCATCGACCGTGGCGACAACACGTACGGCGGCAAATTTGTGATCAATCCCAGTGGCGGTCTCATTTCTAAGGGCCATCCTCTTGGCGCCACTGGCTTGGCTCAGTGTGCCGAGCTCTGTTGGCAGCTGCGTGGCCTGGCCGAGAAGCGTCAGGTGCCCAATGTACAGGTGGCTCTTCAGCACAATCTGGGCCTTGGTGGCGCTGTAGTGGTAGCTCTTTATCGCTTGGGTTTCCCATCTGCTAGCAATATTAGACACAATTTGACAGCGGCCACAAAGGCGGCTACCAGCGATGAGGGCTTCAAGGTGACGGCGTTGCTGAAACTGCTGGAGCAGGCTATGCAGGAGGATAAGGACAATCTGATTGAAAAGGTGCGCGCCGTGTACGGCTTCAGGGTAAACAATGGACCGCAAGGACAGACTGGCTATTGGGTAATCGATTGCAAGCAGGGAAAGGGCAAAGTCATCTTCAATGGCACACGTAAGTAGGGATATACATAAAATTATAAATATATTAACAATGTTAATTTATTTTTGTTACAGAAAAATGCGATGTGACCTTCATAATCAGCGACGATGACGTGTTTGAGCTGCTGACGGGCAAACTGCCCCCGCAGAAAGCTTTCTTCCAGGGCAAAATTAAGATACAGGGCAACATGGGCTTCGCCATGAAGCTAATGGACTTACAACGCTCAGCGCAAAGTCGCATCGACGAACTGCGCTCCAAGCTTTAAATATCTAATGCATTCCTTAAAAATCAGCTTCTTTGTTGGGTTTGTTTTTAAAATGAACCCTTTATGAATTATATATATATATGGATATTATATGTTGTATTACTATTTGTAGCTATTAAATACTATTTGTTTTTATACTAATTATGCCCCGATGGACCGAAAAATGTATAGGATCCTAAGATGACCCCATAATTCTTGCATGTCTATCGAAAGTGCTAGACCCTGCAATTCTAACGCACTAAATTTCACTAATTTTCAAAATCCGCTAGAATTTGGCCAAATGGGAGATATTTTTCGAAAAAAGGACCTCTTTTTATGGCCAAAACTAGGTCAAATCAAAATTTATATTGAAAGGATATACGTTTTTGAACTCACAAGGAGCAGGACTACCGATTGCCATTCAAGATTTTTTAAGGTTTTTTCGAAAATGTGGCCTCAAATTTTTGTAAGGGGGTTGGTAGCAAAATTGGTCCTGAAATCAGAAAAATGGATATAACTCAGCCATTTCAAGGAAATTAAGGATGTCCTTTGGCCAGAGGATAGATCTTGTCTAGACGAATTTGAAAATATAACTCAAAGGACGAAAGTCCTTTCAGGAGCCGAGTAATAGGGATTTTTGTATATACATAAAAATGCTTATATCTCGGCCGTATCCTTGCGTATCCTGACGAGTCCTGTGGCAAACAAATTGCCTCGGTAAGGACTACAAACTGGCCAAAGGACATTAAAATCGTCCTTGTAGTTTCTGAGATATTGAGGATTTTGTGTTTTTGACATGTTTCCTTTGGCGCCCGGACTGAAATTTTACAAGTGTTGGATTCTTAGATGACCCCATAATGATTAAATGGTAATCGATAGAGTTGGTCCTTGCGATCCTAACGCACCAAAAATTTTCAAAATCAATTAGGATTTGTCGAAATGGAAGCTATTTTTATAAAAATTTTAGGCATCATTTTGGAAAAAAAAATTGTAACTCGATTCTGCTGCATGCAAATTCATAAAAGGTATGTCCTTTCAAATCCTTGCGAGTTCTTTCCGTTCGAGTGAATATAGTACTTCAGTAAAACGAATATATGTTAAATTTTTGTACGATCCGAATTTTATTGTTTCTTCAACGTGCATTGGCTTTTAAAACTACATTATATATGTGTTGTATATATATGTATATGTATATATATCAGTTATCTATATATATATATATATGTGTGTGGATGCATGTGTGCTAATTTACACACACACTCAAAAACACTTTTCAAAAATGTCGTTAGGAAAAACACAAAAAAAAAGATCATTAACTGGGCGCCTCTGCACTTTTGTGTACTTGTAAAAAGCAAAGCACTTGACCAATGTGCAGTGCAGATTATAATAGTCGTAAAATACAGCGCATATTAAAGTATCTCAAAGTTTGTCTAAATGTTGCCAATGTGTGTGTGTGTTTGTGGGTGTGTGTTTTGTATCTTAAAGTGCCTGCGGTAATAAATTAAAAAACTACATGTCTAAAAAGTGTAGCATTTTTGAACTTATTTCTCTAAAGTTATTAATTATAATGTATACAGGGTATGGGTGTAACATAATTTTCTTTCCCCCTTATTCCCCTTGCTATATATATATATATATATGTATATACAATACAGTAAACGATTTTTGGAGCCAACTCTGAAGAGCTCGTTTGCGTTTGACGCTAAAACATTGCTCATTAGGTTGCCCCAAAATGAAACAATTTACAGAAACAATTTGCAACAATTTATAGCTACAATAATTATGATAACGATGTGTAGAACATCAGAGGAGTAGGAGAAGGAGCCTCTGTACTGCTGCTCCTGTCCTGCCCTGCTAGCTGCTCACTCAGTAGCTATTATTTGTGTTGGCATAGGAGGACAGCGAATTGTTTACGCTTGTTGTTGTCGTACTGCTGGCTGACACGGTTGCGGACACTGTACCAGCTGTGACTGCTGTGGTGCCGGAGCTGCCTGAGGAGGAGCTTGTGATACTTGTCTTATTGTCCATGCTGGCCATAATCGAGCCAAGCAGATCAACAGGTGTAACGGGCGTTGTCTTGGCTGCAGCTCTGCTGCCGGTTAATATGATCTTGTGCGAGGGTAAATTGAACGTTTTGTAGGTGGTAGTGCCGGTGGTTGTTGATGTCATTTTCTGATTGATAGGGTTTCTATTTACTCCAGCTGTAGCAGCTGCTGCTACTGCCGTTGATGATGATGGTGGTGGTGGTGGTGGCGGCGGCGGTGGCAATGGCATTGGCGGCAAAGGGGGCGTCAGCAATGTCACTGTAGATAGTCGACCAACCAGCGGCGTCAATGTTGCTGCTGGCAATACAACTTTAACAATTTGTGGTGATGCTGCTGGTGGTGGTGGTGGAGCAGCTGCTGTTGCTGGTAATGATGGTTGCGTTAGACATACAGCTGGCGAAGAACTTGGCGTTGGTATATCCAAAGGAATAAGCTCCTCGCACAGCTCAATTACCTCCTCTTCATGATCCACCACAAGTAGCTGTGGCGTGCTTTCCACAATCAGTTCATTGCCCACATCCTCAACTGGATCGGGAACAATAACTGACGCTGGTGAGGCTGGCGTACTAGCCAAGCAATTGGCAACTTCATTTTTGCTAACATTGCTTGTTGGCTCATCGGATACCATTTTTAATTGAATTTTGATTTCGGGCTCCTTTTGATTTAAACTGTTAACATAAGCTTCGCGATGTATAAAGGGCGTCTGAGGCACTGGGGGAGGCAATAGTGGCAGTGCAGGCAATGGTGCAACAGCAACAGTGGAAATTGCTACAGGTGTAGCAGTAGCAGGAGCATTAGCTGATGTATTCGTTTCATTCGACAGTCGCGGCATTTTAGCTGGCGAAGCTGCTGTGGGCGACCTAAGCAGCTCATCAGTTTTTTGATCCTTTTTGCTGCGTTCCTTATCCTTATCACGACTGCACTTGTCTTTATCCTTGCTGGCTGGCTTTCTGTCCTTATCGTTTCCTGTTTCAGCCGCCGCTTTGGTTAGCTTGTACTTGTGCTCCAATACCATTTTGCGCATATCTATTTTGGAGTCATCCTTGTTCGGTTTCTTTTTGGGTGTGCTGCTGCTGCTGTTGCTATTGTTGGGTTTAATTTGCTGCTGCGTTGGCGATGCGCCACTTGCCGACATGATATCATCCTGGCTACTCTCGCTAGAGCGTCGCTCCTTGCCATCCAAATCAATAGCTTTACGCTTCGCTACCTTGCCATCGTGAGTGCGCTTTGAGGGCGTCTTTTTGCCGAGCTCATCGTGACCAATAGGATTCGGCAATATTGTTTGCTTCTCCTTATAATGCGGCGTCTCGGCCAGCACTGGATTGTTCTTCTCATTGATAACCTCCTGGCCGGGATAATACTGACGGAGGCGCAAATGCCAAGCTACAAAAGATGTAATTAGATTAAAGATCGAGTCACAAATTATAAAACTTCCTACCTATGCTTGTCACAGCCGTCACGGTGCGAAACTGGTGAATGATGTTACGTGGCAAAAAGTAAATATCATTATCGCACAGTTGGATGCGGGCATAGCGAATGCCATCGCGTCGTAGTTGATTCAGTTTAGCATCCTCGATCCACTGCACACACTGAGAAATGGGTGGCTCATGCAGATCCAATTGTAGCATTTCCACTAGTGTATTAAAGTCCTGAGCGGCAAAGGCAACCACATCTTTGGTGATGCGATTTTGGTTATATGATTGTCCACAATGCACCGCCTTCAAAATGCCTGTGAGGATCAAGAAAGGAAAATATAATATATTAAATTTAAGTATAACAACTTGGTGACTTGTATTATATTAGAAATGAAAGTGTTAAAAAGAAATAAAAATAAGTTAAAATGAGAGTGAAGCAAGTGATTGAAGAGTTTTGAAAATATAAATGTGGCAATCGTTATATGATATAAAAATTAATAAAAAATATTTTTTTCTGTTTTAAAATTTGGAATTTACACAAGAAAATAAAGCCAGGTGGCATAGGAATATCAATAAATTTTATATAGAAAAACCATAGCTACTTAATTATAAGATAATTTAAAAATTTACGAATTTATAAGTTTTCCTTGTTGCACTAGGATTGCAACTAATAAAATATATATAATTTATAAGAATTATTTCTTTTAAATTGAGAGTTCATAAACAATACAAATGTAGCCATAACAAAAAAAAAAAATGTTTATACTTTGTGGAATATGAAACTCTTTCGACTAAACTAATAAAGGTATCAAAATGCATTGGTTAAATATAAACAGAAGTGATTAGGAATGACAAATGATATTTTGTTCTTGGCATATAGAGCTCACCAACGGCGGCGGTAGTGATGCGCTCATGACCATGGCCCACATGATCAGCATGGGCCTTGGTGCGATCCTCAATCATTGTTTCGCGTGCTTCTGAAAGTCGCGGCAGATACTGTAGATTGCGCAGTTCATTGATGCGAGTGCTGTAAAATGTGAGTTTTAACAGAGATTAGATTTAAGTAATATAATTCAATAATTTTATATAATAAATAAGACTTCCAGTATGAATAAGTTATATGGGTTAAACGTCTGTTGCACTATTATAATATAATAACAGAAACAACTTATAAAATATAAAAGAAAATTAAAGCTAAAACTATTTTTAAATATTAAAGATTTTTTTATTGATCAATTATTAGTTTTGTTAAAGGATATGTTTATTCAGGATTGAGATGTTTGCGGTGTTTACAAATAAAATGACAATTTTTTTTATTATATTATTTCGTGTTAGTTGAAAATGAAATGTTATAATTGTTTGGATTAATATTTGTTATTTAGGTAATTGGAAATATTTGCAAAATTTGCACTTACCGCTGTCGCTTAAGTGGCGTTTTGCTGTTCAATTCTGCCGTAGGCACAAGTTGTTCACCCGCACGTATCCACAGAATTGGTCCATCGTTCGATTGACGAGGATCCGTTTGCAGTATAGAATTGGCAGCCCATGGCATGGTCTATTAATTATAAGTTAGACACAAATAGAGCAAGCAATACCATTTTTTACTTACCTTGCTCAAAAAAGGATTCTGTTCGATGCGTCCAAGCAAATCGGGAAAATAACCGCCCACCTCCTCATGCACTTTACCCACCAGACTGATCTGATGCAGCGGCCCATAGCGAAATGTGCCCTGACAATAATTTCGCACCACCTGAAGCAAAATAATTAAATTCATTAGTTCATTATATTTAGTATATAATATCTAAATAAAGCGATCGTTTTATATTGAATCGTTTAGAATAAGTTTAAGTGAACGACTTACTAAACTGAACAAATTAATTAATCGTTCATCGCTAGTTCATTTTGTTCATTTGAGTACGTGATTCTTAATTCGTTCACTCACCTGTTCATTGTATTGCGCCATTGTGCAGGTCTCGATGTCAGAGTTACGCCCGAGTACGCCCGCCTTGACCGTTAACGTCGAATAGTTCTCAGCCATATGCTCAAGCAGATCGGGTATATAGCGGGCTGCATCGTGGACAATACCCATCACATGATGGGCATAACCCTGCTCATCTTCGGCAAAACAAACGCTGAAAAACTCATCCACCAGTTGCTCCATTTCATCTGGGGGCAGTGCATCGATTTCATGCTGATAGAGATGCACCACTGAGGCGCCGCCATTAGGATACTGTTCCACTTGAAAGTATTGACCGTATTTAAGACTTTCAAGACCGGCGGGCGCCTTACGATTTATTAATGGCGCTGCTAAGCTTGGAATTTTCTGCCAGGCACCTGCAGCTGGAGCATGCTGAATACATTGAACGCCAACGCTGCTGCGACGTATCTTGGAGCGTTTGTAGCATTTGGAGCAGTCGCGTGATGAGAACGATGATGAGTGTCGCGATGACGATGACGATGATGAGGAGGAAGCAGACTTGTGATGACTGCTTGATGAACTACTGCTGGAGGAGGATTTACGTGCAATGCAATTGCTTGAGGAGGATGAGGAATGATGATTGCCACTGTTGCTGTTGCTATTGCTAGACGTTGACGTTGTCTTTGGCGCCGGCGAAGGCATTAAAATGGTCGATGAACTAGCTTCCTTAAGCTTTAGCGCCTCTGCTGTATTAAAGCTCAGCTGCCGGGCAACCTCTTCGCGTGTTTTGATTAAAGCTTTGGGTGCATCGCCATTGAGCAGAGCTTTCGTTTCTATGGGTTCCTTTTTGATTTCATTTTCTGTTTTGATGGGCTTGTTGATGATGTTGTTGTTAGTAAGTACCGTTATTGTTCCAGACTCTTTCTGCTGCTCCTCTTCTACTTTGATTTGTGGTTGCCCAGTAGTAGCAACAACAATGCCGCTCTCCTTCTCCTTCTCTTTCTCCTTCTCCTTTTCCTCTTTGATAATATTTAGCTTGCTTGAACTGTTGTTGCTGCTGCTGCGACTGCTGTCGGAACTGCGACGCCGATGTGAATGCGAATTTGATGAGCAACTTGACGATGACGATGGTATCTGGTTGTATATAATTATTATTAACATTTTTATTTGTGGGCTGGTGTAAATTAAAGTCAAAAACAGCTGCTACAAACTCATTAACTAATCTGTGCAGTCAACGAAAGTTTTAAATATATACATGTGTGACAATTAAATAGCGGGAATTGTAACCTATGAAAAGCCTGCACATTAAATTATATTAGAAATTTCTTTTTAATTTAATATAGAATCAATTTAACTCAATAAAAATGTTAACACAATAGATAAATGCATCCTACGGTGTTTTAACAGAGGATTACGATGGGTGATCAATATTTAAAACAAATTTTTTATATAAAAAAATGAACTTTTAACGCACACTTTGGTAATGCATTATCATGCAACAAGAACAACTGTTTTCCTCTATATTCAGATTTAAATTCTATAACTCTTGGTCACAAATGCTATAAAAGTGCTAATTAATATTCTATTGATTCACATTCTAAAATACATTTCTTAAGGATAATGTTTAGGTATTATTATATATAAAAGTTATCTAATAAATTAATTTTGACTTTTAAAAACGCAATTCTTTTGGATTTGGCTTTATTCAAATTCTTACGACCATTTGTAAAAACGATTAAAGCACTCATAGATTTAAACTGGAGACATACCATCACGATATTACGTTTTTCATTAATTCATAAGTTAGCACAAATTTTTCCCAGTTTAAAAGAAAACTAAATTTGTTCTATTATTTTTTTTTAGGACCATCTTTCAAATGACTGTAACTCTATAACCCGTCATCCGATTAACTACGATCAAAATAGGAAACTTGAAACTTTCTAACAATATACAATACAAATAAAATTTCCCGATATTTAATTGTCACATTGTGTTCATACAACCTGCTTGAAAGGAGAGTTTTGATCCGCTCTCTTATTAAATGCCCCCGCTCTTCATTTTACATACCTTTTCACGTTCACGTTCCCGCTCTCTATCCCGATCGCTTCTGTGTTGTTTTTTATCTTTGTTACGTGAGATGTTGGAGGAGGAGGAACTAGAACTTGACTTGTGGTCGCTGCTATGTCGATTTGCATAGGATTTGCTGCTGCTGCTGCTGCTACTTTTGTTGTTGCTTTCGCGATCCTTGCGTTGATCACTGGTGCTGCTACTGCTGTTGCTGTTATGGCGCTTATCTTCATCTCGTTCACGTTCCTTATCTTTTTTCTTCTTCTTGTGATTGCGCTCTGCTAGAGACAAGAAAAATTTTGTTCGTGCATCAAAACAGAAACAAACAGAAGAGGAAAGAACAAAAAAAATCTTTTGGCATTTCTCTATTTACCCGTTTTGTTGCTGTCCGATTCGGTGGCCGTCGCCGCCGCCGCCGCTACTGCTGTTGTTGTTGTTGCCGCTGCTGCTGCTTCCGTCACTTTGACATAATTCGTTGTAGGTGTTTTTGTTGGTGTTGTTTTAGTTGTGGTATTTGCATTGCCTTCTCCACCTTCCCCCGACAGATGCTCTTCTTTAATAGTTTTAGTGCTGCATTCATTAATATTGTTGTTGTTATTCTCTGTGCCCAGCATTGTGGTCTCCTCCTCTTGGTTCACCAATTGCGACTTTTTATTGTTATTGTTGTTTGCCATTGTCGATGACGCTGCAGCAACTTCTGCGTCGCTGCTTATAGTTGTCTGTTGTGTTTGGTGTATGGATAAAAAAGTAAAGAGTATTAGGCACAAGAATTGGGCGATAGATTATACCGACACTTGGACGTCGACTTACCGCTGTGGTACAGACGGTGTCCTGGCACATGGAAGACAGCGGCAAAATGTTATTTTTGCAATCAGCACCGTCGCCGCCGCCGCCGCCTTCTAATGTGTTTTCCATACTGTTTGTACTGGTGTGTGGTTGTATGCGCGTGTGTGTGTGAGTGTGAATATCGATTTGCAAGCTGCTTTGCCGTCTACGTGACGCTACTCAGGAAGCTATCTAAATCTCACGCGCAATTTGTTGTTGTTGTTACTAGGCGTACACAATTGCACTTGCATTGGTAGTGGTGACCGGGTTCTTGCTCGTAATTTTACGCTTGCTCACTTTTTAATAACAATTTCGCGTTTTCGTTCTAGAACGAGCCGTCGTCGTACGTCGTGCATTCATTGTTTGCCTTGCCGATAAATTAGGGTTGTCGCCCGAGTGCTGGCCCATGCATCGATAGGTTCACGGCGTGCAACAATGATGCGACGATAGGCGATATATCGATATATCTAACAAAGAACTATCGCTGAATGAAAGAAAAGTTGCATTCTTGATTTTCTTAATTCTTTAAACTGCCAAATATTATCCAAATATTCGAAAATTTAGTAATTTGTAAGTTATAATTAGTAGTAGGCATTTTTACAAATATTTTTTAAATTTGTTATCCTACAATAATTATCGATAGGCTTTCCATCATTCTAAGAATTTCCGTTTAATTCAAACTCTTACATAAAAAAGAAATTTTAATTTGCGTATTGTAGAAAATAATAACCAGAAATGTTTCAACTTTATTTTTTTTTTTAGAATTTAACGTGATTTAAAAAAAAGACTGGAGTTTCTATTTTGTCCCGTTCCTATGATGCACCGACATAAAAAAACGAACAAAACAGAAAACGGCTGTATTCTCGCTATATGTCGCTCGTTCAGTATGTTATATTCAGTCTTACGTTTTAATGGACTATGGACGGTTGTGGACTTCTGGATTTATAGCCTTTGGCAGCCAAAGTTGCATCGCTGCCTTCTGTGGTTTTGCTAAGCGGTAAATTTGTTGGATTTTCCAGAATTTCATCCTTTTTCACATGTAACATGTCAATCTCGGTAAGGGCAACATTTGGTTCCTAAAAATATTCACATAAATCAATGATTTAAAGCTGTCATCGTTAAAAACTAATGAAATACTAACCTTTTCCATGGCTGCTTCAGGAACCTGTAAATGATATTTATCCCTGCAGAAGCGCGACAATAATGCAATGCCCTGCTCCCGATTCTTTGCGTACTTGGTCTCCCAAGCATCCAACAGGCGATTATAGTAGCGAGCATTCTCAAAGTAAGGCAGAAACACATGTGTTCCGTGTGTTGGAAAGACGCGCTCCAAGGGCTTACAGCGAGCCAGTTCATCCTCGGCCACAATTAGGCAACGCACATCGTCTGGCAGTAGATTATCCAATATGGTATCCACATATTCCTCGCGATACTCAATGGCGCGACTTGTGTAATGATTGTGCTTACGCACCTCTTCGGCATTTAGGCAGGTGGTAAAGATGCGCTTATCATGACAGAGCGGTCCCTGCAGCTGCAGCTCATCGAGTATCTCATGCTGCTGTCTCTCGTTCAACTTGGGCGGCACTTGATACAACGCCGTATTGAGCACGGCCTGTATCAGGGGTCCTTTGACATGCAAATCGAGTGGTAGCTCTGAATGCAGTGATGGCGATATGTTAATCTCCAGTAGCCAAGGCACCAGATTCTCATCGAGGAGCACATCAAAGCCAAATAGTTCATAACAATTGTAACGAAAGTTAACATTTTGCCGATACATGCGATTAAGGCCAGATTCACCGCTTAATATGCCTCTGATAACCAAATTACGTAATGTTGCCCACAGACGTTTGGTATTAACACCACGATTCTCCAGGCAGGACCACAACGATTGCAGTGTCCACTTGTGACCCTGGCAGGCATTGAAATCCTCATTTTTAGTATAGTTCTCTGAGAATTTGTTGATGCTGTAATTGGTCAGATGCATACAGCGCTCATCCAGATTGCCCATCTCCGGCTTATATTTAACAGAGGCAAATCGTGCTAGCCCATCCTTGAACATATAGATGCGCAACGGATTTATCGAGGTTAGCAGCACATATAGACGCATATCAAATTTATTATCATTAATAAGTAGCGGACGTTCAATATACCTGCAAAGCGTATGAAAAAATATATGAATAAAATATGTTTTAAAATCTAAATATTCATCTACATACTTTTGTACTACCAGAGGACGATCCTTGGGAAATTGACTCCATTTGTTCACAATCCGGATGCCAGTGCCGCGTGCACTTGCTGGCGGCTTAACAATCCATTTTGTAAGCTTTGAGGCATTCTTGGGCCAAACCTGACGCAGTGTCTCCAAATCATCCGGCATTATATATGATCTGTAATTATAGTTTTTTAATTTAATTTAAGTTCTTTAGAAATATAAAAGATTTGTACAAACTTTTGCATAATTCCAAAATCTTTTTTGCCAAACTTTTTCATATTATTAGCAATGCTGCGCCACATGGTATCCTTGCGTCCAATACGAAACGAGCCAGGCATATGATTATATTTTTGATGCGAGCGTATTGTACGAAAGCCTGGACTCTTCATGTGCTTCTCCCACACAGCCATCCAGTCAGTTGTATCTATTTAAGGTATATAAATGTTATAAAACAATATAATACAGATTCCTAACTAAATCTTAAACACAGCATCAATAAAGTTTCTACCAAAATTGATACAAAAATTGTACATATGATATTGCTCACTTTTAATGATCCGAAAGCCCGAATTTAACACCACACGCTTCACTATCTTTGGCATAACCGGACTGAGCTTCCATTTCAGCACACGATGCAAGGCGGCAGGCATGGGCGGACCCTTGTCTGCATGCGAGGTAAAATTTAAATACGGTGGCACATTCGGAAATAAACTGGGCGACAGTATGGCATCCGGCTTAAAGTATACAGATGCTTCAGAGTCTGTAGTATTTGTGGTAGCCACTGATGTCTTTGACTGCGCTTTGTCCAATTTTAAACGAATGTGACGGCTCTGGCTAGTCTCTTCTTCGTCGCCCTCCAAATAGAATGGATTACCGATATAGTCCTCCTCCGATTCAGAGTCATCATAGCTAGTAATTTCATCAATTGCTGTGCGAAACGAAATTGAAAATTAAAATTTATATATTTGAATATATATTAACACAACTTACCGGCGCAGGGATCATCATCGTTCGGACGTGCCTCATGGTTAATGCTAATACATTTGCTTAGGGAGACTCCCATATAATTGTTGTGCTCCGCGGCCATACGCGAACCCATGCACTGGAGTGGCAAATGTGAGGGCTGCGCATATAGCGATGCATACAGACTTGTCTCCAGCGCCGAGGCTGCCGATTTAGTTAAACCATTTTGGGTTAGAATTTTACTCTTCTCATCGTGCTGCTGTCCATTAAGCATGCTGCTGCCATGGAACGTATTAACGACTATCTTGCTGGCCGCTTTTAGGGTTGTCGCACTGGAGCTTTTGGCCAATCCACTCCGTGGAGGACTTGAGCAGGCCGTGCTTACATTAGAACGCTTACAGCTGCTGCTGTTGCCATTGCTGTTTGTTGTATTTTTGGCAAGAGCATCCTCACGTGCACGCTTTAAAAGCATCTGCGTGTTAGCATTTCAGGCAAAGCAAATGGGGGCGAGGAGCAAACAGCCACAAACAAAACAAAACATGGAACATGTAACATGTAACAAGTAATATATTAAATATGGAACAAGTATATCTACGGTTAGCCGAAAAACAAGTAAAAATATATATTATTCGATATATATAATTATAATAAAACATTCTTTGAAAAATTAAAATCTTTGATTTTTTTTGAATAATCATTTTTCGCACAAAAACTTTTGCATTTTTCATGAGCTTTTCAGATATTTGTAAACGCAATTCAATATCATTTGGAAAAAACATGTTAAGAGCTTCATAGTTGTCTTTTAGAGTTCTACAAGGACTCCTATTTGAAAGATAGAGATTTTTCTCTATTACAAATAACCTATTTTATTCTTGAGTGGTTATTAAAACTAATTTTATTTATGCATTTCTTAGAGATTGTATTATTTCAATTATTATTTGAAATTTCGGAAAATGTTTTTTTAAATGAGAGCTGGCAACAAACTGTATTTTTATTAATTTTATTTTCTAAGAGAGAAACTAAATTTATAACATTTTTTTAACATAAAAATAATATGCAAAAATTAATTTATGCATATGAGAATTTAATATTTATGAATTTAGTCTCTCAGATTTAATAAGTTTAAGCAGACGGAACAGTCCCTGATTGTTATTTATTGTGTTTAATAGTATTTGAGACTATAAAATACTATAAGGACCACAAGGTTCTGAGGTTGGTCTATGCTGATGCATCACAATCACAAGGTCAGCCCCCCATTTATTAAGGGAAATGGTATAGGAAAATGGAACAATACTGCACCGGCTGATCTAGTAACATAGGTAAGCATGAACTAGTTTGTAGAACAACAGGGTAATATTTATGTTCTCTGAGCTGAAGGAAGAGTTCATGCAGACGAAATAGATACAGGCAAAAACATAATTGTTAATATATCGAACAGATTAAAATTACAGTTGTTAGCCTACAACAATTTGTGGTAATACGCACCTGAACTTTTTTGTAGGGCTCAGACTGAAGCACGCCTACAACTGGCGCTGGCACAGAGTTCAACTTGGGAGTTATACGCGGTGGCGGCGACTTGGCGGCGGGCGCGGCAGTGGCAGAGGCAGTGGCAACGGCAGCAGCCGTAGCATCCTTTAAACGTCTTGGCGATGGTGGAGATTTTTGTTGATTTTGTTGATTTTTAGTTGATTTTGTTGGAGAAGTTGTCGTCACCGCTGTTGAGTGACCGGCAGAGCTTCGCATTTGGCGTGTCGGACTATGTGAATTAAAGTTATGAGATTGATGTGATGAATGATGTGGCGATTGATGATTATGATGACCCAGCTGCTTGCACGTAACAAGCTTATCCTTATACAATTCAACTTCCTCCAGCCAGGATTCATGAAAGTCCAATATTTCAATGCCTTTCCCACGCGACTGATGATGATGACGTGTGTTGTTCTCCTTTGTCGCTGAACCGGCGGCTCCACTGGCCGAGCCTGGAGAATTACTAGCGGCTGCTGCTGCTGATGGTGTCATATGCGAACGCATCGTCGTGGGCGTTGTCCTTTTCTCAGTTGTGACCTGTGCCATAGCGTTTCTTTATTCCCAAAGAAAATTTTGATTACTGTAAAATGGAGAATGTATTAATTATTGTATTTATTACTTCGTTTGCAATATTGTTTGTTTTGGGCGTTGGATTATGTGATGATTGATTACTTTACAGCCAAAACTTTTGGTGGATGTGTGTCGAGTTGTACTTGTGCTATGCTGTATGCTGTGTGTGTTTTTTGTCAATGGCTGCTATTTTCGACATGGCACAGCACCAAGATCAATGCGCCCCCCGTGACCCCTTCCCTAACAACAGCAGTTGCACAAATAACAATGCGACGCTCCGCTTTCAGTTTCTTCTCGTCTCGTTAATCGACAATTTAATTAGGCAGCCAGTATTAATGGAATCAAGATCGCTGGGCGTTGGCCAATATTGTATAATTTAAAAATAATGCCAAAGCCCGCGTAAAATTGTTGCCGCTATTGCCCTTGTGCAGCCGGCGTGGCGTTCTTGATTTGCCTTCTTGGAAAACACACAATGCTATATTAACCTTTTACATTTACACGCACACGAATAATTTTGTAAATACAGCTGATAAAGCAAACCGAAAATGTTTCACCTTATTATTATTAATTAGAATACTAGATCTAAATTTTTTTCTGTTTTTTATATTATTTATTTTCAAACAAAAAGCCGGATAACTACATGCAACAACAAATACTGACTGTGTGACCGTTTATGCTAAAGTGCACAAATGTCAAATGCCAAAAAAATAAAAATACCAAAAACAAAACAGAGTGCGGCCAATCACAAAAGTGCTGCCTAGCAAAATTAAAGTGCTGCCAGCCACGAGCAGTTTTTAGGCGCGCATTTGAATTAAATATGACTAGACTACACGAATATAAATAGATTAGTAACTTATTAAGCGCCCAATCAAATTAAAATTAAATGTTACAAAATATTGGCATATAATCCCAACGAAAAGTAAGAATAATAATAAATTAAAAGAAACGTGGTAATCAAATCTTGTTTGTCAATCTAATGAGCTGCAGGTTTGTTTTAATTTCTAAGCACATAAATCAAGTCCAAGCTAAAGATTTACCTGTAGACCCACACACACAGAGAGAGAGAGAGAGAGATAATCGACCTACATGAGTGTAACGAATGCTCAGATCAAACGCCGCTCATATTGTTGATGAAGACATCAACATTTCAATTTATACACCTTCTGTTGCCTTTTGTTGTTGATTTTCTTTTTTATTGATGCTGATGTACAAAGTGATTTATCGCAGATCCTGCGGCAAAACTCAAAAACTCAAAAGCGGCAATGCAGCAAACAACCTAAGAACCTGACTGTGCGGCAAAAACACACACAAACACACACACACAAAACAGACAGACAAACTGAAACGATATGAATCTGTCGATAAGTTGTGGCTGCAACGCGGCGGCATTATGAGCGTTTAAACGGCACTCAAGGCACCGCCTACAAAACGTCAACACCAGGGCCAAGAGTCAGAGATGAGAGTCACAACCAGAGTCAGAGTCAGAGCCAGAGGCAGAGGCAGTTCCAGGCCCAAGCCATCATGTCCAAATGTCTCTCTGGGCACTGGGATGACTGCAGCAGCCACATTGATGATGAACTTATCTTCATCTCTAAAATTGTTTAACGTGTTCTTGGCTCTTGTGTTGTGTCTGCTGTGTGTGTGTGTGTGTGTGTGTGTGTGTGTGTGTTTGTATATTCTGTCACTGGCTCTAAAAAATAAAAAAAAAAAACATTTTGCGGTGCAGTGGCTGGACGGATGGCAGATGTAGATATGGCCATGTGCCTAATCCAGTAGCTGCTGCTCTGCTCTGTGTATATATGTGTGTGGCCTCCGTTAAGCGACCAATCCAACAATTCAATCAACCAGCCCATTGCCAGTCGTACCTGTCCTCCCCTTTTATAAAGAAATTTAATTTATATAAATTTACTATTAAATTTCAGCCTCCTAGCAGAAATAATACAATCTAATAATTACATTAAAAAATGTATTTAAACGGTTTTATGGTTCAACAGAAAATTTAATAAATTGGTAAAATTTATATTATTAAAAGAATTAATTTTGTTTCTATTAAATTGAGAGAAAATAATTTTTTGCTAAGTTATATATATCGAAAATCGAAAAAAAAAACATTGAAATCTTTAAAAATCAAAACGCCTCTTAGAAATAATACAATTTAATATTAATTACAATAAAATATTAGAAAAGTATTAATATGGTTTTATGGTTCAACACAAAATTTAATAAATTGCCAAAATTTATATTATTAAAAGATTTTATTTTCTTTCTAATATCTCAATGGAAAAAATTTTTTCGCTGAGCTATATATTTCGAAAATCGGAAGAGAAAAATGAACTCTTTAAAAATTAAAAGAAAAATTTATAGAAACAATACAATATAATATTTTCAAAGAAGAATTTATGCTATGGTTTAATAAAAAGCTTAATAAATTGCTGAAATTGATATTATTAAAATATTTAAATGTGTTTTTGTTATACTAAAAAAAAAAATATTTTTTCGCTGATTTATATATTTCAGAAATGGTAAGAAAACATTAAAAACCTTTAAAATTAAAACGCATTTAAAGTTCTTAACTTTCTTCTACAAATAACCTTGCAAATAATCATTTTTTTAATCTAAAAAAATAATTTTTTTTTTTTGGAATTTTATTTTTCCGTATATTGTTGAGAGAGCTGGCAGCATATAAGATTATATAATTATGAAATGTTGTTAAACATATCTAAATGGTACAAACTACATACAACTAAGATTATATCGTTTTAAAATGCTCCTAAACATATATACAAGATATAAAAAGGAAAATTAATATATAAAAAAATTTTCCCTTTTTATCAAATTCCCCTAAACGCTTTTGCCAGATCCTCAGACCTCAGTTAGAAACTCTCACTTTGTTAAAGATATTTAATTTGTGTGTGCGATAAGTGCGCCGCTTGTTTATTAAATATTATTAATTAACACAAAACGCACATAATTATTATTATTAATATATCAACAGAAGCGAAGGAGGTTGTTCAAGTTTTGAATTTCATTTTGTGTAGGCGGCGGCATCTAACAAAAAATACAGAAAAGAAAAAATATCAAATTTCTGATCCAGAAAATGCAATTAATTTGCTGCTTGCACAATGCACTCGAATTCCATTTGGCTTGTTATACTATATAAATTGGATATATAACTAATTTTGGGTCTATTCTCTTCTCTTTTTTTTGGCATATGTGTGCTTTGGGTTCTGTGTCTCCTCTCTAAGCCTTTTATTTGCTATTATCGGCACCTTTTGGTAAACATGAGATGCTTGAAAAGGATTCGTATGATCCTTTTGATTAGAGATCAATTTACAACGTGTTCAAGGTGTGCGCATAAGAAGAAACTGAGCTGCCTCACTTTGCCATTATTCAATTACAAAGGGTTTTCTCTATCCACATAGATTATAATCTTACTTATAAGGCTGATTTGTGAATCTCCCCCTACACACACTCGCACACACACTCCTCATATGGTTTTCGATCTAATCGCGTGTGTTACGTAATGGAGATGGATAATTTTGCTAAAGATTTGCTCACCTGAGATCATATCGAAACTGTTTTGTTGGTTAAGACAGGAATTTTGCAATATCTTTCATACAATTTCAAACAATGCTCAAATAATAAATAGTAAAAAGTAAAAGGTGTAAATATGGCAATACCTTTTCGAGAATATGCTGCAGATGTTAATAAAAGGCTAAAGATTTTATGAAATTTTAATTTGAGTAAGAAATATTCAACTTAATATAAAGTTGATAGTTATGGTAGGAAACTAATGACAAATTAAACTATTTTTTTTTACAAAACAAACAATTTAACAAAATATAATTTTCATTTCGTCTTCTATCTCTATTTATGCAAGGAATCTAAGCCCAATTGTAAATCTTTTTTTTTGTTAATTTTTTTTCGCAAAATCTATTAAATACGACATAATTAAATTTTTTTAAAAATTTCAAAAGTGTAAATAAGCCGTAGATTCTATGCTAAAAGTAATGAGCAATAAAGGAAAATCGACTTAGATTATTTTTTATTAAATTTAAGCCGCATTTTTTTGGAAAATGAAAAAAAACATTATTTTCCAAATGTATCTTACATATTTATATATTCCATTTAAAACTATTTTTCATTACAAGTTATAATTATAATTTAATGGACAAATATCCAGTGAACTTTATTTATTATCTGATCGAGTTTACAGATAAATAAACTAAGATTTTATAAACCAAATAATTAAATATATTTTGCCGAAGCAAATCTTACACTAGTTTACAAATTTTATTTTTGGAGGGAGCTGGATTCTCATAGACTTTTTTTTATGTATTTTTATTAATTTAACCCGCCTTTTTTTCAAGGAAAACAAAAATAGAATTCTACGATATACTTTAAGGACATTAACTTTCAAATATATTAGCTTTTCTAAATATTATAAAGATGTTTAAATTATTACTTATATTTTGTACCTACACAAACTTGATGAACTTCAAATTCAATATTTAATTACCATTTTTAAAATTTTATCATTTTCTAAAAATGGTTAGAAGTATTTCTTTTCAAATTTAAAAAGAACACAATTTTAATATCTTAAGTGAGTTGTTAATATTTTAAATGAAAACCTATTAAGTTAAATTCTTTTAAAATCAAAATACTAAATAGTTATTATTATGTAAACTTAGTTCTTTCATTTTAAGCAAATTAGTTTGTTTATTATGTCAAATTGGTTTCAAGTTAAAATTGACAAACACCTTAAAAATTAGTTGACTGGTTTTTTTCAAATTCATCCAATAAAGAGTTGACCATATAAAGAGTTTTGGATAGAGAGGCTGTCGTAGCCTATCATCAACATGTATTAAGTTAAACTAAAGTTTCCAATTCGAGAGTCCAAAAAACACCAAAACAATACACACACACAACAAATATCTTCCCAATAGTCGTATAAAGTTAATCGTCAGCTAAGTCGACGATTAATTTTACTGCTTATTTTGTTTTCATGAAGTCCAATAATAAAATGCCCCATAAGCTGTAGGTTTACCTTCCTCTCTCTCTCTCTCTCTCTGTGACGGCAATAAAATAAAATTGGAAATTTATAGTCTTTTATGGTTTTTTTTTTTGGCCAAGAAACGGGGTTGATCTCGCTCTCTTAGTCCGAACCTGGGGTTCAAAGGGGCTGTCAGCTCTAGACTAGCTTAAGCTTCTGCGAAATTTTATATGCATAAAAATGATGTTGATGACAACGACAATGCGAATTTGTTGTTACCTAAAATTAAGCAAAAAGAGTATATTTGGTTTGTACAAGGTTTGTTTTTTCTTTCTAAATATGGGCAAAATTTTCAAATAATATTGAAGTTAGTTTAAAGGAAAAATTTGGAAATTCCCACATATTTTAAATTGACAATAAGAATTCTATTAATTTATTTTTATATTAATAATTATTTTTAATCCAACCTGCTGAGCATTAACCTGTTTTAAATAAAATAAATATAAATTATAATATACAAAAATAAATATTAAATTAAACTTAAAGTATAGAGCATCATTTAAAAATTATAAAACCGAAAAAAAATACATAAATGGAGAAAAAGAATTAACTAAAGTGAAAAAGAAGAAAAAAAGAAAAATAAAAAGGAAAATATAAATTTGTTAAATTTCAACAATCTTGATAATATTAAATAAATATTTATAAAACTGTTCTGATTTTTTGTGACCTTTTTTTTTAGGAGTTTAAACTAGACTTAACTAATCTCCTATTTATAAAACTCTTAATATGATTGTAAATTTTCGATTTTTTATACTCGTAGGTTACTCTTGAAAATTAAACAAGAGATCATAGAAATATATATAAATGTTTTCATATACATTAAAATTTAATTAATTTAGATAACTAAATTTATCAATAAATGGAAAATAAGACATGCTTTGAGTAGTATGATACGAAGGAAAATAAAGAATATAGTCAAAATATCTCAATTATGATATAAGTTTTTCATAAAATAAATGATAACATATCACAATCTTGTATATAAATTTGTGAACCTTTGGATCTTATTAAAAAAGATTTTATTTGAAAAAACCGTTTAAGCTCTACATCTGTAATAATAAAATAAATAGAGCCCAGAAATTTAATATAAGGAATTTTGATTCGATAAAACAGAGTATACCACAGTCTGTAGCTTTCAAATGTCAACATTCTTACTGGTTTTCTTTTGTCTCATTTTTTTGTATGCTATGGGTAGCTTGTTTGACGTTGATAATTTAGCAAAAAATGTAAAAAAAAAAAAAACACAAATAAGAAAACTTCAATATTTTGACAGCTTTGTGTGCTGAGTTATAGAACTCTGCATTAATTTGCCACCAGATGATGCCCAAATATTCAATCGATGTCAAGGCAACTGCCACGTGATTGTGTATGTGTGTGTGGGAGGGGAAGGGGAGGATTGTGATTTCAATTGAGTTTGACGACAATAAGGTTTGCTTTGGTTTTCTATACTATCAAGTTTTTAGGGGGGGTTTATCAATTCAAACACAACAAATTATATAAGAAACGCAATGGGAACTACACCTGAGGTATCTATGTGAATTTAGCACCTGGTGACGCTCTATTACACACACATTCACACGCACCGTTAGCTCTTAGGTAGTTAACAATTTAAAACTTGGTTTAAATTACATGGCATTCAACACCCCTCCTCTCACCCAACCCCAACATCCAACACCCCAAAAAAATATAGGAAATGCAAGCCACAGTTGAGGGGGTATGTGGGTGCAAGGGGGGTCTGTCCGCTTGTGCGGTTCCCGAGCAATTTAACATAATTTCAGGTTTCGAAACCATGAATTATGAAGTATCTCCCTCGGACTCCCCTCTTTGCCCCTTCCATGTCCTTACACTTTTTGTAGCGTCTTTAACGCATGACACTCATCCTTTTTGCGAAAGGGGGGGTAGCAGGGGGGTTCTGACTGTAATTATAGTCCTTTCTATGGTTTGTGGTTCCAGATATCACGATTTGTTTTCCACAAAGTTAGTTTTCATTGTCGCATGTTTGTACACAAATTGCGAGTATTTCCATTTGAGGCAAGTCCTGAAATGATTTCATTTATATTTTACCCTGATGCGTTTTATACTATTGTTGTATATAATTATTATAAATATTTGCTAAAGAACCAGGACATACATATACTACTAGTATTTGGAAAATAGTTTGTCATTGACAGCTGACGTTAAAGGAATATTTAAAACTTAAATAAATGCAAAGAATTTTAAATATTTTATAGAAAACTTTTGCATATTGAACATATGACTGTGTTCCTTAGCCAAAATAATGAAAAACATATATTATAAATAATTATATACTCATATGCATATTTTATATATCAAAGAATTGCTATATAATTGAATTTAAATTACTTTATTAAATAACTCTGAATTTAAATGAAGAATTTTATTTTATATTATATTAGAAAAGCATAACATTTTATTTTTTTATTCATTATATAATTCTGAATTTTTGATAATTTGGATTGATAATTTTGCAGATAGAAGGGGAATTCAGTAAATTTATATATTTTATTTTAATATTGCATTTTAAGCTTTTTAAAATCTTGTAAAAAATTAAGCTAAAGTTTAAATGAAAAATCATGCTTGTTATATAATTTTTTTGTTAAATCTTCCGGCTCTAAAAATATTATTTTACGCAAATCTTTATATTATCATTAAAAATGGATTAAATCGTAAATATTATTATTTATAACGAAATAAATGTAATTCACTTTTTAAGCGCATTATAAAAAAAGTTATTATAAATTTAATGATTTATTAATATTATTTATATAATATATTTGTTTATTAAAATATTTTTTTTAATGAATAAAACTTGCATATGTTTTGACTACACTACTAGACAATTTTTTATATTTCAACAAATAAAAAAGTTCGAATTAAAGTTCCTTTTAAATTCCAAGAGAAAAGTTAATTTTATAACCCTGTTTATAAGCACTAAGCTTAACTTTAAAGCGTTTTGATCATAAAACCCACACAACCAATCAAAAACCATTCTATTTATGTTTAATATAAAAAAAAAACATGATAGCAACCAAAAAAGCGATTAACCAACAAGTTTCAGAGAAGGTTTTCCCCTCCATCGTCTCTCAGTTTAACAACCGTTTCGTTGACAAATTTATGTGGCTTATATGGCAAACGAATTCATAATTGAACTGTAAATGGTATAAATATTTATTGTCTTATCACATCGTATAACTTTTGGTGTCACCACAGTCAAGTGGAAACCAGATGGTATAGAAATAGATCGAGCTACGAAACATGCAAAACAACAATTTACTATTGCTATGAATAACTAATAAAAACAAGTAATAATATTATATATATAAACGGAATTGACTAGGAGATATCCTATAGTTGGGTAAGTATAAAAAAAGGTATATTTATAAATATTCTGGAATACTTTGTAAATATTCGGATAAAGGTTGATTGATTTATAAACGGGGATATATGTATGTAAATGCAACAATGGTGGATCGATAGTTTCGATACGAAAGAGTAAATTCGATAGTCGCTTGCAAAACTATCGATACTCGAAAAAACGATATTCGAACAGTGTATACATATATTTGTGGGCCCCTCAATATTGTAATTGTTTATATTTTTGCAATTGGGTTAATAAGTTCGTTATATTTTATTCTTAAAGCAAATGTTTATTATTTATTAAAAAATTGTCCTCCCACTCTTTGGTTGTACCTCTAAAAGGGTTTATTTTGAAAGAAATTGCTTAAAGTCCAGGAAAAATTTATATCATCTTGTATATTTTGTTCTTGGTTTTTGAGAACTCCTTTTAGCGTATTGCTGACTACGCCCTTGGCTATTATAGACAGTGCCAACACTTGCTTTTCATAAGTCTCTTCGATCTACTTGTAAAAAAACAGAAAATAATTCCTGTGTATTAAAAAGGATTCTTAAAAAAAACATTCAGCATATTTAGATAAAATGCAGAGAAAATCAGACGCGTTCCCATTACCGAATTCACAAGTTCAGATTGTATTAGGTGGACTCGGAAATGGGAGCACGCCGGATTACAAAAGTATGTTAAATACATATTTTTTCTATATTTAGTTTTTTGACATTTAATTTTACAAATATGCATTTTTACAAGGGTGGTAATAGATCATAGGCACACTATATATGCTATAAAAGGTTTCCCATTACCTGCGACTTTTGCACAATTTTATAATGCCCGTTTTGCCGAACTGCTTACAGGGTATATAAAAAGCCAAAGCCACATGAGACTTGTAGTAGGCCTAAGCTCCCACAGCAGCTATTTATATTAAATACCGCTACAGTCTAAAAAAGAGAGAGAGAGAGAGAGAGAGAGTGAGAAGCCTTTTGGATACCAGATGATTACAGTCTATAGAGCTGTGGATGCCATTGGAAACCAGGTACCGCAATTTGTGCATAAAAATAATATTCATCGTTATCGTTATTAACTTATGTTGTTTGTGCTAATGCCAAGAGCCTGGCCAAGAGTTGAAAGTCTCGAATGGAGTTGGAGTTGGAGTTGGAGCAGCAGCAGCAGCAGTTGGCAACTAAATGCGCTAATCCGCGTGTTGTCAACTTCATTAGCCGATAAACACGCCGACACATTAAATTGGGCCCAGGAGCAGCCAAGGAGAGTCTCATTTTAGCGGCTTTGTGTATTTGAAGTTGGCAAACGAAAAATTGCTGCCACTTGAATTTTTAATGCCCATAAAGTATGCTGATGCTGCAACCAGAGGATGCACTGCGTCCAGTTGCCAGTTGCCAGTTGCCTGGTTATTAGCTTCGCTGCAGCCAGCTGACTTTGACACTTGGCAAATGTTGGAGAGCTGCGTTCTCTGTGTGTTGTTGCACTTTGGAGCTGTAGCTGAAGCTGAAGCAGCAGCAGCAGCTTGAAAATATTCCAAATGAAAGTTCACAATAAAATACGACGGCTTAGCTTTTGTGTCTGCCAGGTAACAGCTCCCTCCTCACAGCAGACTCTCCCTCCTCCTACTCCTCTTTTTTTTGTTGCCTGATTTTGGTTGGTTTCTTTTGGAGCCGTCGTCAGGTGTGTAATTCGATATCTTTGCTCTTTAATCCCGGCATCCCAATCGCCAGCCATTCGTTTGTGTGCGCGATTTATGTAGTACATTTGTATTTTAGCAGGCAGAGCTGAGAACTGGGTATACAAGGGTTAACCATCCGGCCAGGACACAAGTTGGCAAGGCAACGGCGCAGGATGCGCCACTAAACAATAATTATGACAACAATAAAAGCAAAAAGCTGCACAGCCGTCGCTTAATTTAAGCTCGTAGTTTGGCCATGTAAATAAGTAGTACAAAAAGAAAAATCACAAATAAAAAAAAAAAACAAAAGCCACTCTGAGATTCATTGGAACAACCA
The DNA here is from genome assembly GCA_035043045.1 of Hirtodrosophila alboralis. Classification (NCBI taxonomy): domain Eukaryota; kingdom Metazoa; phylum Arthropoda; class Insecta; order Diptera; family Drosophilidae; genus Hirtodrosophila; species Hirtodrosophila alboralis. The sequence continues at coordinate 754,258 of JAWNNH010000233.1, read as the reverse complement.
TTCGGAACATTGGCGTACCTCCACAGAGATTAGGGGGCAATTATTGCTTCACACGGACATGCTTGATTTTGTTTTGGTTTTGGGTTTTGACTGAACAAACAAAAACAACAACAAAAACTACAACGGAGCTATGACAGGGGCCCTCAAGTTGCCCCCACTAAGCGCCGGTATAGAATGTCCTTACTTAGAATTGAAATTAAAGATCTATTTATACGAAGCTATAGGATTAAGCAGACTCAGCTACAAAGCTACAGCAAAGTAATTAATGAGTTGAAATTAGAATCAAGTAATATAGATTAAATAAAAAAATATTTAAAAAAAATTAAAATAAATATTTTATATTCAATTAAATAGACTTGTTTCCAATTTAAGGTTTAGATAATATCATTTAAATAATGATAAAAAAATGGATTTTAAAAGTGGATTCGAAACTATACGATCATAGCTTATAAGCTAATAGAATGAAAAGTATTTGAAAATGATAATGAGCATCAAAATTCTGAATTTTTTGGGAGTGATGAACAAAAATCTAATCAAGATGTTTGTTATATGTAAGTATTTGGGCTGGTTTAAGATTATTTAAAAAAAAAAAAACAGATTACGTAATGAAAGCAATATTATACGTCCTAACTAAATACTACCTACTACTCGAACACTCGTATTACAAAAAAGCTTTATTTATAAATAAATGAAGAGAATAATTTAAAAAATTAATTATAAATACCACAATATTGATATGATAAATATTGTGAAATTAACTGAATGTTAAGATCGCATTAGGCATCATTACGGAATATTTAAAAAAATAAGATAGTCATAAATATTTATTACATTTGCGGTGTTTTTTGGATCAACACACTCTTTCTAAATAAAATTTTTTAAGGCATTTTTAACAATTTAACCTTATGATTTTCTAAAAAATATATAAAATCGTATTTACAAAAAAATTATTATTAAAAAAATTTATGGTAGTGTTCTTAGAATTCTTCGTAGATTACGATTCTGGTGGACGCTTTTTAGGAAAAAAAAATGAACCGCCCTAATACAAATGTTTAAAAATTAATAGCAGTGCTCTTAAAAATATGAAAATTCTACTATAACATCATTTTAACTATGTCAATTATTAATTTTTTAAGAGCGCTGCTATTAGTTTTCACATTGATATATATATTTATTTATGGCTCTGAAAACCCTTTGCAAAACCATTGTAAATAACTAACAGGCAGTAATTAACCCAGAAAACATCTATAAATATTTTATTCCTTTTTTTGCTTGTCTCTTCTGCCCTCAATAAAACCCGTTTTCTATAATGCCCCCATTGACTAGATATCTCGTCCCCCTGCAAGTCCCGGTTTTCCACAACAATCAAACTGAAGGCCCAATTGAAGTAGTAATTACTACTTAAGAGCAGCATTAACGCTATCACTTACACATGTCACATGCTTTTCGAGCATTATTGGAACAATGGAACAGACCAGGTCAGACCTATGTAATGCCTACAATCATCCTCAGCGTCATTATTCGTGAATCTACCTACCGTGTTCCAAAGTGTAACCAAAATACAACACAAATAAAAGCCTCATCATGATCTTGAAAATAATAAAATAAAAAAAAAGAGTAAATACTTCGTACACAGCTGGGCTTTTGTATAACTGAGGAATTGGGATTGTGGGGATTGCAAGAACTGAAGTTGGGGTTCTGTCTCAGACTCATCATCAAACAAACTTACAACAAAATGTTGTGAGTTGGTTGGGGGTACCGGGGCACTGGGGGCAGCAGGGGGGATAGCAACCTGGCAAAACCTTCGCACACGGCGGCTGCGGCATATTGATTAATGGATCAAAGTCTTTTGACACGAGCTATTTTGGTAAGAAATCCTTTGTTGATCTTAACAAACACACACTCCAACAACACCAACACACACGCACACACACCAAGATCAAGGTATTTAAAATTCTCTTTTTTTTTTTGATTTTTTTTCAGTTCGTTATTCAATAAATTTTCAATTTTGACTGATTGTGAGTGGAATAAGGTCGTTTGGACGTCGTTCATCAGTCGGCGGCGTCGGTGCGTTATGATGTATGTTTATATGCGTCTCTTCTCCCCCGCTCCCCCTCGCCTTTCCCTTCTATTATATTGTATGTGTGTGGGGGTGTTTGTATACATGTGTGTGTGTGTGGTTGCGCTTTTTAACTTTGAGTTGTGTTGTGTTGTGTTGTGTGTAATACACTCATTGTAGCCGTTTGCTGTTGCTGGTGTTTTGTGTTATTATTATGATTGTAGTTATTGTATTATTGAATTGTTTGGGCCAAAGCACTTGGAAATCATGCTTAAGATACAGTGCAACAAGTGCGATGAATATTAGAGGTAGTTTAAAAAATTATTTATATTATAAGAATTATCTCGTTATAGTCAAAATCATCAATAATAAACTTAATATTTAGAAAAAAAAAAGTTATAGTGGATTTTTGTAAAATTTCTTCTTTTATTGCCGATAACTGTCGGATAATATTTTTAAATATCCGAAGTTCCAAAAAGGTCTGTTTGAATTTTATGTATTTAAAATAATATTCACAACCATAAAATTTACATTAATATTCTAGTAATATTCGGTTTGAAACAGAAATTAAATTTTAATAAAGTTTTTATGTGAAATATGCATGAAAGCATTGGAAAAGAAAATATAAATAAAACGATAAATTTATTAAAAAGATGAAGTATTTATATTACAATTAAATAATTTTTTTGTAAGTAAAAATCTTTTTAAAGCTACGAAATCGGGCAAATATTCACAGGTTGCCCAAAATTACAAATATTTTTAAATTAAATTAACTTCAATATATAACAATAAGATTAAGGGGACTCTCAACAAATGAGACAGGGGGCGGCACTGCGACCAGTTGGTCTATTGTGCCTTAAAATCAATATATATAACAGGATAAATTCATTAAAGACTTGAAATATTTATATTAAAATTAAATAATTGTTTGTGCCTATAATCAGATCGACCACAATAAAAACAATTTAAAAATTCAAATTTAGTTTATAAAATTCTAAATAATCGGTTATAATATATTTTTATATATTTTACCCATTTCCCCAACTTATTTTTTAAAAATTCTATCTCAGTTTCCCACACTTTAGAGCCACTGTGCCATATACATATTTATGGTATGTACCATCTATTATCATTAGGATGCCTGAAACGCCACACATTTGTGGTACTACCTATATGAATACTACAGATCTGTTGTTTTTGTAAACGGAATACCGCATAGTTTTGACTGAGTAGGGGGGTAGTTGGGTAGGTACTACCTCTTGGCCGTATTTGTTTACAAAACCGTGATTCAAGTAGTACGAAATGTTTTTCTACGCGGCGCGAGCTACTCCCAAAAAATATAACAAAAAAATATGTAGAAGAGTAGTAATAGATCTTTAGTAGAGTGTACATGAATATAAGATACCCTGTAATTAATTAAACAAGAATTTTATGTTGAGTTGATAATATTCACATTAAGTCACTATATAACAATTTTTCTCCTAATAAATACTTTATAATTTCTTGTATATGGTTTTTGATTTTTATTATGTATTTATTAGGAAATTAATAGATAATGTACTCGATTATATGTATACCAAACTTCTTGAAAATTGTGCGTATTATTCGATTTAAACAAAAGAAATATTCGGCAAATAATTTTATTAACTTAATTTTTCAGGCTTAAATGCATTTATTCATTTATTAAAAGCCAAGCATCTCTGCGCAGATATTTTTAAATTTTGACAACTTATAATTACATTAACCTCTTGAACAAAAGTACAGGGTATTAGAACTGCTGTCCCTGGCATTGGCGGCCATTGTGTGACTAAATGGAGCTGTAGCTCTGCATTCAACACACAAATACACACACTGTGATTGGGTTTGTGGTGTGTGATCAGTGTGAAACGGTCGCGAAGATGGATTTCTTTTCTTATTTTCCACACATTTCTTCCTATATATTTATATATATATGTATATAATTTTATTTTATTTTTATTTTTTTTTTGCTTTCTGGGCCTCAGGGGCTGGCTGGCAACACACAAAGCCAAAGAAGTTGTTTTGTTGTGGCAAGCATTGTTGTTGTGATCAAAGCGGCTTGGCGCGCCAAATGATACTCGAATGAGTCTGAGTGTATGAGTGTATGAGTGTCCGAGTATGACTATGAGTATAACTATGCTATATATGAGTGTGAGTGTTTGAATATATATGAGTATTCGGTTGTTCTTTTAAGGCAAAGTTCTTATTATTGTTGCTCTTGCTGAATTGTTTTTTGTATTAAATTGTAATTACTCATGGCGCTGTGAAAACTTCAAAAGTCTTTTGGGGGGGACTATGAGAGAGTTGTGCTTAGTAGTTCAATTGAATAAATTGGTTTTGGTTCAATTAGTTCGCTCGTTTGTTGACTTTGTTCTTTTAGTTCGTTTGAATTATAATATCGTTCGTTTAAAGTAGTTCGCTTTTCGCTTGATATGTTCATTTGAACGAACTTAATGAACAAATGCACTTGAGCGTTAGTTCCGTTTAGCGATTTATAGAATTGGTGGAATAGATTTGAGTTTCATTTGTTCATTCATTTGTTTATTTTATTCGTTTATGTATTTTTTTTTTTGTTCATTTTTGGTTTAATATGTTCACTTAAATGAACTAAACGAACTTGATTCGTTCATTGAAAAAATAAATAGATTCCATGTGTTTAGCTTAAACTTATATTCAGGGTAATTTTTTCCAAATTATTAATCGCTTAATTGATTTAAATAAATTAATTTAAATTGCAATCGGTTTATTCCGTTTCGAGATTCGTTGAATTGTGGATATATGTTCAGTTTTTATTTTTTATTCGTTGCAAACCAACTATTTTTCATTATGTTCCTTAAAATGAGCTAATTAGTAATTTTTTTAGTTGTAGAATTTTTTTTTAGGTTTAATTTTTATATTTATTTAAAAATTTCGTTTTTTATAAATATATTATTATTTCGTTCATTTTAGGTCTTTTATTGTGCGTTTTATTCATTTGTGTTTGTCTCTAACACTTTGCTTTAATTAAAATGAACTAAATGAACAAACGAGCTTAAACTTTAGTGATTCGTTCAATTGAACTTATTCAAAACAATTCTTTACAGATCTCATGTCTACGCTTGACCAGCCACAAGATAAACAGTTAACAAACAATATTGTGAGGCAGCTGTTAGACCGTTAGAAACTATTGTTGCCACGCGTTGCCTCTATGGAATTATGGTAGCAACAATTGATTACGACGAATGCGGTTATAGTATATACATTTATATGTATATATCCAGATGACTTTGTCTGTAACCAAAAACTGCACGCCCTTTTAAAATTCCCCATTGGGGGCCTGATGCTCTTTACAAAAGTCATCTCAGTTATAGGGAAACTGAGCTCGTGTCTGGCCAAATTGATTGATTGCTATTGCCTGGTATGAGACTGCTTCCATAGAGGCTGTCAACACGATTTGGAAAACAAATAGAATATACATGAAATGCGCATACGTCAAACTGGCCCACAATTGCAGCCATTTCCGATCCCAATCCCAAAACTGAACAGTTGCAAAAAAAAAGGAAAATAAATAAAGAAACCAAGTAGAACAAAGAACAAGAAACTCGCACAAAACGGGCGGAGCTGCTGAAATGAAAGAGCACAACAAATATGTCAGCTGGACATGCACATGAACCAGGTCCGCGACCAGGTCCAGATTCAGGTTCAGTCCCAGTTCAGGTCCAGGTTTAGTTTCCTTTTTGTTGTTGTTGTTGCTGTTGCAGTTGTTGCTGCTGTTGCTGCAGCTACGGAAGCAACAATGAGAGGCAATGTCCACTAAACGCAGCACGAGAAATGTCCACACTTTGAACTCGATTTGAATTGTCTGAGTAGTTGTGTGTGTGTATAAAGGTGTGTGTGTTGTGTGTGTGTGAATTGGCAACTGGTAATCTGCAAAAGAGGCTCTAAGCGCATGCAAATTGTGTGTACACTGAGAGAAATTATTGGGAGCTAAAATTGAGCATTATAAGAAACAGAAATTGAAAACAGGCTGCTCAAATATTCAAGCCCACAATTAGAAGTAGATAAATGTTTTCTAATAATATTACATATAAAAATGTTGTTTTAAAATTTATTTCAATTTTGTAAATTTTTTTCATATAATCTTTACCCTATTTAAACTTTAAAATTTAAGGTTCTAAATATACATGCATTTTCAGCTTTAAAATAAATATTGTAAAATTTTTGTTTACTTCTCAATATTTATTTCAGTAAAAATCATTATGTGAAATAGAATTTGGAAACCAAGCTGCTCAAATAATTAAACTCACACTTAGAAGTAGTAAAATGTAAAATAATAAATATGTACACATAGACATTTTGTATTAATTAAAGTATATTACTAATATTTCAAAAATTTAAGCTTTAAAATTGAAAGTTTCAAGTATTCATGTACTTTTATCTAAACGAATAAAAATGATAATAAATGTAATATTTTTGTAAAAATTCATTTAAAACATTTCACTTAAAAAATACATTTCTAATCAAAAAATCTAACTTTCTTATGAGGAAAGTAATAAATATACTTATGTTGGTATTTAATTAATTATTAAATTATATTATATTTATTTATAGTAGACTAACAATTTGTGTGTTAATCTTTTTTTCAATAATTGATTAAAAAATTCCATAACACTTCAAAAGGGTAGTAAAATATAATTATATTCTTTTAATAAATAAATAAAATAGGGATCATAAAAATTGAAAATACGCTAATATGTAACTGAAATATTTCAAGTCGACTCGGTAAATTTAGAAACCCTTAAAACAAGATAAACTTTTAAAAATATATTCAGGCTCTCGATAAAAATTTTATTTACATTTTTTTTGGCTTGATAAATTGTATAAATTATTTCTCATTATATAAATATTGCTGAACGAATTCAAAATTTAAAGCAAATAATTTTAAATAAATTTAAATCACTTTGAAATTGTTCTCTGTGTATATGCATGCAATGCTAATTTCTTAAAGAAAACAGTAGAATTAATGCCCAAAATGCATGCACACCCTTGACAAAATGCAATTGATAAGCTACATAAACTGTCAACAAATAAAACACAAATCAACAATAATAAGCAGACATTGTTCACAAAAAAAAAAAATAATAAATAAAAGATGGAAAATGCTAGGCATATTTATATAAGGATATATATAAAAGGTTGTCCCCAGTCAAATCATATCGCCTGGAATGTGTAGAGCATGGCATAAATGTCACTTCGAATGAGTATTTGTGCCGGAGATGAGGAACGCAGCATAGCATGAAGTCAAATATATATATATATATACATATATATATCAGTTAGGGCCATACCCAGAGGTCCAACTCTAAAGCGATACATCATCGCAAAAGCAACAGGACTCGTGAGTTGAAACGCCAGTCTAAAGAGTTGTTGTTGTTGTTGCTGCTGCCTTTGTGGCAAGTCAACATGATCTCATCTGTCATAGATCGATCGACCTGTTCCAACAATGCCACAGCCCAAAAGGCAAAGGGTAGCACACAGCTACAGCTACAGCTTCAGCTTCAGTTTAGCTTCAGTTTCAGTAGTAATGGCAATCCGGCAGGAGGCACAGAGAGAGCCAGGTTTCCAGGTTCCTTCTGTCCCAGCAGCTCTACCTGATGAGCAGCGGGTGTTCGAGAGCGAAACGTATTTCACCAAAAATACAAATCAAAAAAAAAAAACATTTCAACAAAATACAATTCAAATTTTTGTGTTGTCGGAGATTAAAACACATTTGTTAATTTTAATATGTTTCAACATCGTTGCACAAATTATGTTGCTGCCTCGAATCTTTGAGTTTCTTCTGAAAGGGCAAAACACTCACTCCCCAAGCTACGGGGGTGTCTACATATCCACAAAGCTTAAGATAAGAGGTGTTTGCTGTTTATGTGCCCCCGGCTATTAGATGTGAGATTATAACCGGTATATAAAAAGCAATCTTCCATCTATTTGTGACAGCCAATGTCATGGCAAATTGTCAACGGATTGGAGATTATTAGAAAGAGAGCGAATTCCCAAACAGCTGGATAACAAATTCATGGGAAGCTTTAAAGCTAAATCTCATGAGAAAATCAAGTTTTTAAAGCTGTAAGGATCAATTTTGGAGTTGATTATATGTATTGAAAAATCTGATATATAAGTTACTAGCGATTTTTCATAAATTAGGATATTTGCTGTAGGACAAAGGTATTTTAATTTAATTAAGATGTCTTAAAGATTGCCACAGTTAATTAGTTTAATATATGACAGAATTAATAGAATATAAATAATATTAAATTATTTTTCTAAATTTCATACACTGAAAAGTAAAATGCTACTATATTTAGCAACTTATTATTAAATCATGTGAGAAAAAATTAGAATTAAATTATAATCACTTGCTTTTTTTGCGATTTAATAATTTACAATTTTTACTTTAAAAATTTAATAGTCTTTCACTTTACTAGAAGCAGATATTAGCTTTGGAAAAAAATTTTCCTCTTATTGGAGGATTTTCACAATTTACTATTCAAATCACAAGAATTGGTGCTCCGCAAATCACTAAAGTTAATTGAAAACGTGAGATTGCCTGTATGTTTAGTTTTCCCCATGCGTTTCAAATATTTTACCTCGGACCAGGCCTTAGTATATATAAATAAAATATAATATATATTCTATTTATAATCTATAGTATAAAAAATAATCTATTTTCATAATATCATTTTATGCTTACTCATAATATTGCAAATATAAATTTCTTAATATCCCTAGAATGACTGTATTTAATTATTTAAATATAAATTACTTTAAAGATACTCCAAGAATTTACATTTAATTATCTTTCCTCATAACTAACATACTTAAGCCTAAACGATATTATGAATATGCCTCTAAATCCCCATATTTAGTTTAAAAAAGTGAAAAACAAACTTTTTTTCTTATCTCAAACACTTAACAAACAAATTCTAATTTCAAAACATTTCTAACCAAAACTTTTATTACATTTTAAATGCTACGGACTAACTGCACTTAAATGTTCTACTCAAAAAAAAAAAATAGTCACGCGCAGTAGCCAAAAGTGGAAATATTTGATATAAATTTAATAGAGCTCATTTGCATTTGCTGGAAAAAGAAAATCAAGAGCGAATTGGAATGCCATGATATGCAATAGAATTAAGTGATAACTTGGATGATGCTACAAACTGAAAGCTGAAAACTGAGGGAGCTAAGAAATAAAAACCAAAAAAAAAAAAAAAAATAAAGAATAAAAAAAACCTCATGACAATAATGCCAATCTACGACTTATGAAAGAAGACAACGGCAACTGAAAAACGAAGCTGAACGAATTGCGTATTTGTAAAAGCAGAGGCCAACACAGATTGGATTCTGGGACTCGAAGAATTGAGAATTGGAACTGGAGACTGGGGACTGGGGACTGGGATTGTGACTGGAGGAACTGTGACTGCTACTACAAATCCATAATTATATGCGGCTGATGTCTTTATTAAAGCTGCTGCAACAACATGTGGCCAGTTGCCAGTTGTGTTGCAAGTTGGAGTCGTCTGAGAGTTCGTTCCAATCTCTCTCTCTCCAGACCATTCTGGACATAAAAAAGGCCGACTAAGCGAACCGATCGTCACATAATTCTGACTCACATAAGCCAGCTATGTTGACAACGGCAAGAAAAGGGCACAAATGATTACACAGTCGTATACACAGACACAGATACAGACACCTGAAGATTAAGCCAGGTTATTTCTTTCGACATTTGTCCCATTATCACCACAGACAGCGGCAGCTTCCAACTGGCAACTTCCCCATTCGAGAGTTCGAGTTCGAGTTTTCAGTTCGATTTTTATAACAAACAACAACATTATAATAATGCATACAGTCAGAGATATATATGACTGTGTCTAGTCAAACAAATAACAACAACTAATAAGTTGCATAGCAATCAAAGCGAATGCAAGCCGACAAAAGGAACCGCGACAGAGATACAAAACCTATAGATACAGATACATTTACACTTAGGCATACTAGTTAGCTGCCCAAAGCCCACGTTTCTTCAAGTGAGAAAAAATAAACAGCCCAAAAACGTGCATGTAAAATACAAAAAAAAAAAAAAAAAATTATTATTTAAATTAACAGTGACAATGACAACAACAGACAACCGAAAATTGACTGAAAACAAGATGAAATAAATTTAGGTTAAAGAAACCGAAATAAAAATGCTCTATAGATGAATATTATAGTACATTATATCTAGTGGAAAAAAAAGTATTCTCGGTATTTAATAAAAACTCTGAGTTTTTGCAGTTCCTATAGTCTTTCAGTGATTTTTAGCAGAAAAAAAATAAATAAACAGAAGAAAAATATCTAAAAATGTAAGAAAAATATAAAATATTTTATAAATAACTTTTTTTTGTATAGAAAATATTAATAATACAATTATTATTATTTTTGCGAATTTATAATAATTGTCTTTTATTAACAATATTTTAATAAAAGTTAATTTTTACCAGGCTTTGCCACATTGGTAAAATTTAATTATTAAATAATAATTTTTTATTATCTACTTAAACTACTATTTGCAGAACAGAATGTCCCTAAAAATAAACCAATATTAATTATAATATTTATAAAATTTTGATAAAATTGTATATCAACTTTTATATAAACTTTTATATTCTTTAATTCTTCATAACTTTTTAAACAAATCTGTGTATATTTATATATTTTGTGACTCACGAAATCAGATTTTTATTTAATTCAAATACACAAAAAAATTTTTTTTAACATTCATGCTCTTTACTATTTCATAACTCGGAATTGAATTGTATATAGTTTTTTTAAGAGTCAGAAGCACAGAACTTGCACAATATTTCAATAGATTGGGACTCGATAAAATGTTGATCTTATATAACCTTTCAGAGTCTTTAATTTATCATAATTTTCAAAATTAATCTATTGCTTTATATAGGGCTAAAAATGTTGATATCAGCAAAACCTACACAATCTTTTCACACCATCAACTCAGCAGTCGGAAATGCCTCGCAAAATGCAATAAAATGTCAAGATACCCAACAAAAAAAAAACAGCATCAACTAGGAAAGGGTAATCGCCCAGCTCTATTCAATATGAAATAATGGGCGCTACTACTATTCTCGACTCAAAACTCAAACTCAAAACTGAAACCCCAACTCCAGCATCACTTCGGGGTCCAGACTCATTAATGTGTATCTCAATTATTGAACACTATAAATATTTGGGCTACCTGTCGATATGGCCAAAGCAGACAAACAGACAAATAAACTGAGCTGAACCGTTTGGAGGCTACTTAAGATAGAGATAGAGAGAGAGAGAGAGGAGACCCGGGTCCGGGACATATATTTAAATAAAACTCCGATCGTTGTACGGATGAGCAAGCGGGCTCTTTATGCATCGTTGTCGTCGGCTTTTGCTTGATTTTTCTTTTGATTTCGGAAAAGTTGTTGTATATTTTATAATAAGCCTGCCCGTGTATTTCTCATAATCATAAATATTTTTGTACCTTCAATGCATGGGGACGAGTTTTAAATGCCACAAAAAAAGCTAAAAAAAATATTTAAAAAAATTTATATTTTTTTATTATTATTATTATTGCCATCATTATGCTGGAACCCATGTGCATTTGGCTAAATTATATACTACATATATTGAATGCTGATGCTGATGATAATGCTGATGTGTTGATGAGGTGCCGCTTAGTTTTTGGTTCCGATCTTCAATATGAATCGATATTTTTGGTTGAATGGTGTCGACAGCATCTTAGATACCCTAAATGCTTAGCCATAAACCATACGATTTGGAGCATAATAGACTCTACATGGAATCACATTTATAATAGATGCAAGTTCGATGTGTTGTAATGAAGTTGTCCCTATAAAAATGGGGGAGAAATGTCGTATTAAAGGGAGTGTGAAATTATGTCAAAGTTATTTAAATTTTTTACAATGTGCTTTATAGTTATCCTTTCTATATATTTTCCCAACTCCTTCCTTTATTTTATTTAGAATATCAGAATACTTGAAATTTCGAATTCCTAAATTTCATTCCTGATCTAAATGTATGCCAAATATTATATACATTTTTGACTTAACGTTTTATGACTTTTAGAAAATAACCTTTCCCAAATTTTTCTAAATTTCGCAGTTTCTAAAAGTTTCTTATATTCCTTATTTGCCGAAGCTTGTCATCTTGATTTTCCGATTCCAAATTTTTCGGAATTTATTTATTTTTTTCTTAATTTTTTGCTTCTCATCTAAATGTGCAAAATTTAAATTTATAGAATTCCCTGACGCAGTTATTTTAATTTATTCTTATTATTCTATACATAGGATTTTCAAGTAGTAAAATTTATTACAGTTTCTGTGTATTAAAAAATTCTTTCTCCATGAAACCATTTACTTCCCCATTTACAGCTTTAAACAACTTAACTGTTTTATTATAATTAGTTCTATTTCTCACTTGTTGCTCAAGTATTCATATCTAAATACTACCACAAAACTTTAAACAAACCCAAAGTTGTATCCAGTTATTGTAATTGTAATTGTAACTGCTGTTGAGTCAACTCCACAGTGGTATTGAGAGATTGAGATTGAGTTGCTTGAGACGGTGCCATAATGACGAATGTTTAGCTATTCATATGTCTGCCCTGAAACCGTAGCCGTAAGCAAAACCCAAAGCAACCCAACGGCGCACATCATTAGCCCAAGCCCAGGCCAAGTAACCATGGAGCACACTTGAGGTTGCCTCATGCGGCACATGAAGTCACATGAAGATGACGATGACGACGATGAAGACGCACTGTGGTGTTACAGCACGAAAAAACGGTGAAAAAATCAAAAATTGGTTAGAATTATTATTGAAGCTGGAAAGCGAAATATTTAAGAGTATTCTTTAGCATAAAGATGATTATTTATAAAAAAAAAAGATCTTAGATCCCTTTAACAGAATAATTTTAAAATTGGGTATTTTTTTTAAAAAAAAATTAAAATTAATTATTTTTAAAGACATTTTCATATTTATATTTCTATTGTAAATTTATTTTTTTTTAAATAATAAAAAGAAAAATCTTGTACAAAATAACAAAACAAATCTTAAATAAAATGAAATAAACTCTTTTGTTCAGAATTTTATTGAAAACTCTTTTGTTTTCAATTTTATTGAAAATAGGAAAATAAAAAAAATTGTTTTCATTTTGCATAAAATGTAAAAAATCCCCTTCTGAATCACTTCAATTTAATGTTCTCAGTTTAGCATAGATAAAAATTACATTTTTATATTGAAACCTATGATAAAATAGCTTTTAAAGATAAAAAATTTTATGAAAGAATATTATATAATTTTTTTAAAATTCAGAATTGCAATTTCTATTTAAAAGGACTTGATTGGAAAAGTGGCAAGCGGCAAGATGTTTGAAAATAATATTCCATAAATGCGTATATATATTTATTTCTATAAAATATATATAAGAATATTCAAATTAATCTAGGCATTATTATGCTTGTCTTTTAATATATCAAAAATAAATTTTTAAAAAAAAATAATCAGATAAACCCCACTGTGCACACATTGCTGTCAACTCAGAAGGAGGACGCGGCTTGGCGGCCTTACGCCAAGGCATTTTGCGGGTCTCGTGTGTCAAATTGAGTGTCAACTGGCAATTTGGGCAGCAACAGCAACAGCAACAACAAACACACACACAGCTACACACACAAAAGTCAAGTGTCATGTTTATCATAAGCCTATTAAGGGAGCTTTGGGCCAAAAGTCCTTACAAGCTTGTGTGAAGATAGAGATAGATTTAGGAAAGAGAAACAAAAAAAAAAAAAAGAATTGGGAAGCTATAGAAATAACCCATTTTTATGACATTTACAATCAGTAGTGCAAATGAAATGTATTTTATTTTTCTCTGTTTCCTCCCCGTCTCCCGGTTATCCTGGCACACAGCTGCTCGTTTTGCAAAAGTCAAGCAGTCGCAGGACCCTCTAGCTGAATATTCCTGCTTGTGGTTGGGCGTATCACATTTCAAAGCCTACTAATTTAACAATATTCTCATTAATGTGTACACAGGCGACAGGATTCGTGCTCGGACTGAAACTTGGACTCGCAATCATCCAGAGTAATCCGCATTTTGTTACGTTCTATTTTTTTGTTTTTTTTTTTGAGAAGATTCTCTCGTTTCATTGTTGCCATGTTTGTTGTAGCGATTTCAACAGATATGGCTAACAAAAACAACATCATTAGAAATGGAAACAGAATCGGAATCGCAATCGGAATCAGGGGGGGTTGTTTGTTGAATATTAGAAAATCGTTACATTTTCATTTTCATTTCAAATTTGGAATTTCTATTATTTGTTTTATTGTTTTGCAGCACGCAGCACATTTGTCTGGCTTGTCAGTTTGTCGCTTGTTGTTTGAGCAAGTTTGCGTATAAATATTATATATGTATTTGCACAGCAGCTTATCGAAGATCGTAACTCGATACATTTTATATATATACACGTTATGCAACTAACCGGGCCAAGGAGCCAACCAAACAACAACCCAACCGATCCAAGAGGGTCGCATAATTCAACTCAAAAGGTGTTCAAACTTGGGTAAACTAAGTACCAGGCATATGACGAGTATTATGTTTTATAATCGCCTATTCCAAAATGAGAGAGGGTATTAGAGGGTAGCAGCAAAAAAAAACACAAAAAAAAGAGTGAGGAAGAGCCCTATAACTTGCACTTATATAATAAGTAGACACTGTATATATATAGCAGCCATGATAATTTGAGTATTGTTGCAAACTATGTTAAAGTGTGCAGACAAATGTGGTCAGCTATTTTAATTGTTGTAGGCAAAACTATGCAAATTAGTTTTAAAAAAATAAAGGGGATTAGTACGGGTAGAAATATAGAGAAAAATGGGGTATTGTGTAGTTCAGTGTAGAAGGAAAGTTTCCTAGATTAACAAATCTCATAACATTGTTGAAACTTAAACGATTTTCTAGCGGAATAAATTTTTGAGCATAATTTTAAGTCTAGTTTAATTTTTGATTTATTTCTGAAAATAAAATTTTCACTTGTTTTCTTGTTTTTTATATTGCCCTAAGCAAAGGCAGAGTACATTAAAAAATGTTTTTTCCAAATTTTAATAATATTTTTATCTCAAATTAATATTTCAGTCAAAATATGATACAAACCACAAAGAAATTGATTAAGTTTTCACAGAGTTATGAGAATTGGAAATCTAAGAACTCAATTTTCTGTGTAGATGGAAGGTATCCAGAGTAAATAATCTCCTCAAATTTGCAACTCTGATAACTATATCAAAACATAATCAATTTTAATGCGTAATTTTGTTTGGATCTCGTGTTTGATTTGTTATATCATTTGCAAAAATAATTATTTTTTTAATATGAAAATATTTGAAAAAAACTTAAATTTTGTTTTTGTTCTTCCAATCGATTGTAGGGTATTTTATAAAGAGCTCATTGATTGCTAAATAGTTGAAATATATTCAAAAAATCATAATATTTTCATACTATAATTTTTCTAAATTTTATTAGTTTGTCAAAACTATACTGAACATTTTTTTAAATTATTATTTTAAACGCGATTTGTAGGTTTTAAAAAAATACTAAATAATTAATTATGCTGCTTAAATTCGGATTATTTTACACTAAATTTGAATAATATATAAAAATTTTTTTTTTCTGCTTAGGTTTAAAAAATTTTTTTCTGAAATCTGGATAAATTGCTGTTTTTTTTTTTTGCAATATATGCAAAAGTTCTTCAAATTATATTCTTTAAAATATGTTCTTAATAAGAACATGCCACAGTAGCTGCAACAACTTAAATATATAAAAAAGTTCGTGCAACTTTAACAACTTAACCCTATAGTATAGGGCCTATATAATATGCTTACAATGTTGCATATTCTTATTGTGTGTTGCATTTGAAAATATTTTCAATTAAAATTGAACGTGATTGAAAATCATGAAAGTGCGAAGTGGCAAAAACCAATTTCTCAGCACAGTAAGCGATAATTGCCAAGGCCCCAAACTACTTACTTACTTGCAACAAGCGGCAACAAGTCAATGCAATGTTGCTTGTGGTGCCTGTTGTGGGATGCGCTGCCAAATGCGAGTGCGCATAATACAAAACTTTTTATTTATGGCAACGCGGCGGACGGGACAACTTGCAACTGGCAACTGGCAACTGGCAACCGCCACCGATTTGCGGATTTGCAACAACACAATTTTCGCTTGCAACAAATGAGAGTGTAAATTTGCGTGTAAACACTCGGCTCACCCGCTGACATTGGCCATAGTAGAGACGTTCCCTTTGGATTTGAATGCGATTCGTGCCGGCAACTAGACGGCAACAGACTCCTACTCCCCAACTTCTGCCATCCTGCTCCCCTACTCCCCTACACTCCTTCTGACTCCTTACCCCTCCCTCCGCCTGCGATTGCCAATCCGACGGTAGTCGCTGTTCAAGTCTCTCACAGTTGCAACAGGCGCATGCGCGCGCACAGCGCATAAATTTATCGTATTGCATATAAATTATATATAAGGCAATATCACCAGATCAGCAGAGCAACAACAACAGCAACAATAACAAAACACAAACACAAACACATACACACACTCTTAGATTGTGTGACTCTCACTTGTTATACCCTGTACTCATTAAAAATGTTAGAAGAGGTATAAGAAAATTTTGCAAATTAAAGAGACTGATGACATTCCAAATTCCCTGTCTTTTATTCTATCATAGGATATAATCTTTGAACTTTGTTTTGATTATTTATATTTCAAGAAAATTTAAAGAAAATCAATTCATCAGTTTATTCAGAAAATTCTATGCAGAAATTGTGAGTTTTATGCATAAATTCGAGAATTGAAAAACTAATTAGAATCTGTGTATTTTATGCACAATTCTTACAGCTTTTAATAAAAGAATTTATCTACGAATTGATAGTGCTTGATTTATAAATTTCAAGGAATGATTTATGATTAGTTATGTAAGATTCAATATTATGCATAAAATGCATTTTTTCTGCATAGATTTTTCTTTCTGTTAGTTTATCAAATAATCATTTATTCCATATATACATTGAAAAAATTTACAAATTCAAATAATGCATTTTATAATAATAGCTGAATTTACTTAACAGTTCACCTGAAGGAACATGACATATGTCTATTCTAAATTATTATTATATTAGAGTCACATCAGCTACTGAAAGTGAAAAGCAATAATCAAAAAATAATTATTTTTAAACACATTTTCATATTTCTATTTCCATTGAAAGATAGGTAATATTTTTGAGATGATAATAAGAAAAATCTTCTACAAAAAACCAAAAAAAAATATGATACAAAACAAAATTCCTATTGTTTCAGCTTTTATTAAAAATAAGAACAAGAAAAGTGTTTTTATATTGTATAAGATACAAAAATCTTCTTTTAAATCTTTCAACATTCAAAATATGAGGATGCTACGAAGTTTTTCTTATTGGAATCAACTGCCATATTAATTTTACTTTAATTTCCTATCAATATCACATTCTAACAGAACTTGAAACAGCAAACCTTGTATTTAGTTATATATTTCAAATTTCTCACCTGTAAAAAAAGGAAAATTTATAATTTTTCACTAACCAAAAAAAAAGGAAGAAATTTACAATCCCAATAAAATAATCATGAGAATTAAAGTCTTTAACTTTTGAAATATATATTTAATTACACTGGGGAACTCGCAAATTGTACTAAACTTACTTTTTACACTATATATATGTGATGATACAGCTGAAAAAAAATCAATTTTAAATAATTTCTATGGTTAGACTATTTTTATAAAATTTGTATAAGCTGATAATAGTCAAAAATATTATGATGATCGGAAAATTAATACCTAAACAAATAAGGCAGCCTAATTTTATAGAATGGGAGGCAAATGTCGCTGAACTTCTAAGCTACGTTTATTTAAAGAGTATGTGTAAGTCGAGGACATTCGACTAGAAGATGCATACTTATTCTAGTTGTTGTTGCTATTATTATTGTTGTTGTTGTTGTCGGCTCATTTTGTTGGTCCCGGCCCCGTTGCCGTTGCCGTCGCCGTCGTCGTCGGAGACACTCGCTGAGGCTCTCTCAGTGATAAAAAGGAACTCAGCGTGTCGCCGCGGATGCGTTGATCATTCATTATTTAAGGATTGAAAAGTTAATTAACATTTTTTTGCTGCAGCCACAAAAAGCGTTCGCCAGTTGGACTCGAATTCTGGTTGCTTCACAGCGCGATTTACGAGAAGCAGTTGCAGATTCGAGACCACTTGGACAGCTGGCCAAGTTAGTTGCCTGCTGCCTGCTTAGCCATATTGAAATCAAGTCTAAAGTCAGAGCCAAAGACTGAGCCAGAGCCAAAGACTTAGCCAGGCCATTGGCCGTCTCTCTGTGTGAAATTTGCAGTTGAAAATTGTGAAAATTATTATTGATAATATTTTTGTTGCCAGGCACTTAACTGATCTTGAGTGCCGCGCGAAGATACCAATCGGTTAGTCTAGTGTACACACACCATACAGGTAGTTTGGCATTTAAGCATGTGCCAACTAAATGTCTCAATTTGTTGACTCTTTTTTAGCTTATGTTGTAGAAAAACTGGAAGAGTTGCAGTAGCTGTTAAGCTCTCAATGTAAATGCTAACTACAAACTGTCATTAGAATAGATTGCTAACAGAAATTGTTACATTTGAAATAATGGGGGGAAAAAATATGCAAATTTTTTACAGCTTTTAGCTTGGTGATGTGCTATCTTCAAAGAAATATAGAAATTCAAATATATGTTTATAATTCAAATGCAACAATGCAATGGAGTCTTATATACTGTAATCAGCTTGTCACAGCCAATTATATAAATTCGAATATATTTCCTGGAAGATAGGACATCGTCAAGCCGAGAGCAGTATAAAATACTCTGTTGCATTTGAATTTCTAAAATTTAGTTTTCAATTTTAAATTAATCAGAAAAACTATCCAGTATTCCTCTTCAGCTTCTTCTAACAAAATCAAATTAATTACAACTTGTTAATTATATAAAAAAAATTAAAGAATCTCCTTTCGAGTATCTTCCGATTTCCTTCCAAATCTCTTTTAAATCCCTCCCAAATTTATTCAAAATGCTTTACAAATTCCTTGATAAATAAATAATATAATAAACATTTTTTAATATAATATAAATTTCATTAGCATATAAATTTGTGAATTTCCCAGAGATATTTTAGAACAGTATAGAAATTTTTTAGGCAGAGATATATTCCGGCGTTTTTAAATATATTCTAATTTTTACATATCACAAAAAATTTTTTTTTAAGCTTTAATGCCACTTTAAATTTTTTATTTCTATTTTCAACAATTGAGTTAATTTTAAGCTTGACTAGGTTAGTCAAAATTTGTATTTTTTATGTTAGATTACATAAAAAAATAACTATAATTTGTCAAACTCTCTCTATTCCTTTCCCTCATACTACATACGCCCAATTTCCTAGATTTTTTTTGATTTCGCAAAAATAATAAAAGCCTGCTTCTATCTCACAGTCAGTCGGGTTAATCAACTGCCAACTCTCGGCTTTGTTTTCAAGCGTGTGACCATGGGAAAAATCAACATTTACAAACAGTACATAAATCATAGAATATTTATTTTTATCCCGAGAATGTCAAATGACAGTAACGCTAATCAAATGCGCAAACAAAATGCAATATAATTTTGCCTACTTTATAATTCGCACCTCGCAATGTCTGGCAATTAAATTAATGTCTTAATCTGCGTTTATGGCAAACACCCCAAAAAAATAGAGAGTGAGAGAGAGGGTATGAGAGTAAATACTCTATATAAGCATGGTAATACCAAATGAAAACCCAAACCCAAATCCTCTATCCGATACCCAACTAAGCCCACTCGTTACCAAAAGGCCACTTGGCAGTACGAATAGCAAAAGTCAATAGAGCGTAATATAAATCCGTGTAATACGAACGGAATAGAGTATATTGAAGAAAGAAAGAGAGAGAGCGAGATGCAACATAACCTAACATATGTGCAGTTACAATATGCCATTGAAAATAGAAACCCCCTCGGGGTTGGTTGGGCTGAGTTTATACTTTTGGTTAGATTAAGACCTCAGCGCGCAGCGTGTTAGAATTTATATACAACCCTATGTGTATGTCTCTATAACATCGTAGCGAATCACAACAGCAACAACAATCATAAAATATTAAAAAAAATAATAATAGAAAACATAAAGAAATATTAACAACTACCTCAACGTCAACGTCTCTTTAACAGTTATAAAGCCGAACTAATGCCCGGGCCAAAAGGGGGAATATAATGGGCAAACTGGCTGAATAAAATCTCTCTCGCCTCAGTATATATTTAGGGTGCGAAATTCCAAATATTATTTTATTTATTTAAATCTCAATGTGCGCACAACACAACAGCTCCAGTCAACGAGACAGCCAGCAAATTGAAACAAACATATTCAAGTATATTTTTACCATTTTCAAATCAAAGCAGGAAAAAAATAAAACGCAAGCAAATCAAATGCAATTCAAGTGGAAAACGCAAAGCCAAAAGGTAGAGCAAGCAGTTCACGAAGAAATCCTCAATTGTCGATCTTTGGCAATTTGTAATGGCACAGTGGTGCAAAAGTACACAAAGAATTTGTCAGGCAATAATATCTAGAATAGAATCCACAAGCAAATTAAAGTAGATTGTTATAAATTGAATTGCTTAAATATAATAATCATTTGCAAACATCAAAGTATTGTATTAATTTATATCGAAGTAAAAACTTATTTTAGGATTATTGCCAAAATTAAAAAAAAGTATTATTTATACTTCCTAGACTTTAAATTTGCATAACTTGGTTAAAAATAAAGCTATTTTTAATCAAATTGTGTTAATAATCCTGTTTTGAATTATATATTAAGTCACATATATATATGTTATAATTTTACTTTTTCGCAAAATAAATTTCAATATAAATTGTTATAATTTATTTTTAATCAATAGCGGGCATCCGTATATGCATTTTTCTAAAAAAAAAAACATTTTTTTAACATTTATATGATTTTTTTTTTTTAAATAAAAAAAATTTAATTTTCAAGAATATAAATTTTTCAAGTTCATTTAAATAAATTGCTGGCATCCTTATAAGCATAAAAAGCCCTATTATAGCTTGTTCTTTCTTATTATTATTATTCTTTCTATGTATTTATGGTAGAAAATCATGAGAAATATTTTTTTTTTTAAATTTAAAATTGCACATGAATATTTTCTACATTAACAGGAAATGCGTTTTATAAACGTTGAAATTTCTTCACTTTAATAAAATTTAAGGGATTTACTTACCAAATTTTGAAAAAGTCTTATTTTAATCGTTTGATTGAGTGAATATCATATTTTTTTTCGCATTATTCAGAATTTTCTAACTTTTCGACTCCATATAAACTTCAGAAAACAACTATAAAAACAAAAATTAAAAATAAATTATTTTATTTTATTTTTTATTAAAAAGACAATTGTTATAGGGTTTTACTTACCAGATTTTGATATAGTTCTTTTAAATCGATTAATTGAGTGAACATCATATTCTTCCTAATTTTTCCAGAATTTTCTAACTTATTGTCTCCATATAAAAAACAACTCTGCAAAAACAAAAATTAAAAAAAATATTTTATTTTATTTTTTATTATATAGACAATTTGTTTATATATTTCTATATTTATTTATAACCTAACAATACTTAAATTTCTTAAATAAATTTACTAAATACATAAAAAACTTTACCCCATAATAAGGCCATAATGAAAGAACTTCAAAGTTTAAAACACCATTACCCAACTCGGCAACACTTTCAGTTCAAAAGTTTGCACTTGAAGTGCCTTCAAGCGACACCTCAAACTCAGTGGCAACACTTGAGAGGCAAAGCCGCAAACTGGCTGTGCCACATTGCAGAGTTGCAGCCCACTGTACTACTTACTTACGTGCAACTTCTTGGGTCTCTAGTCAAGCATATAACATAAAAAAAATGCTGATGAGCATGATTGTGCGGAACTTATGAGCGCGTTGGTATACAACAAGGATCCAGGACATACGGAAACAATAATCCATAAATGTAAACATCACGTCGACATTGCAGTCATAACCAACAACAACAACAAGACGTGAAACAGGCGAGACGAAGCGCGGTACATGCCACGTTTTGGGGAGTTGGGTGAGGTTGCAACAGCAGCGGCAACAGCGGCGGCAGCAGGCAACCAGTTTTCTGTTGAGGCAGCGGCCATGTCAAAGCGTTGGGCAGGACATATAGGGTGTGGGGTGGTGGTACAACAGGGTGCAAGCGTAGCTGATTTTGTTGTATTATAAACACAAATAAATAAAAGCGGCTGGCCGACAAAACAAAAATTTCTGGGGGCAGGAGGCATTCAACAACGACGGTCGACGGTCGACGGCTGTGCAGGATGCGCGAATGAAACAAACGAGCCAGAAACTGAAACAGAAAGCAAGAATCTTTCCATCCTGCGGCTGGCAGCAACAATGGCTGCGACGACAGCCCAAGCTAAATGCCGCATCAAATACAAAAAAAAAAAAAATGTAGAAAGGGTGCCCAGGATAACGCACACACACATGCGAGAAACACATAATTAGGAATGGCATTCTCCATTTCATTTAACCCGCGCAGAGCAGCGATTTTTGTGATTTTAGGGTGCCAGGACGAACTACCGAACTAGCGAACTACCACCATTAACACTAGGCAGCACCACCAAAGCATCCTGGCCACAGTTGCCATTGTGCGTTATGCTAAAACGTGCTAAATATGGGAGTGTCCTTGTCATTTATATGTCGCAATGTCTGCTCCCGTTTCCATGCATGCCGTTAAATTGCGCGCGCTCTACCCTCTACCCTCTAGCCAGTACCCTCTCTGATGTGAATAAATATGGCAATAAATGAAATTAATACATTACGCACATATATATTTTATTTTATTTTATACATTTCTTCATTTGCTTTGCTTGTTGTTCACACGTTGCTCATGAATATTTAAACGTTATAGGTTTTGATTTATGGTATATTTTTTTCTTTTTGGGAACTGTCCTGCTTCAAACTGGCCCCGCCAAATTGTCTTGTTCCAGGCGCCGCAACGGCGTTCAATATGCACGCTCAACAACCCGCTAAAACAATAAAACATTTAAGGCGTTGCCCAAACGATTCATTCTTGTCTTTTCATTTCTATTTTTTATATTTATTTTTTTTTTTTGGGCTCTTGAAATTGTTGACGCTGTTGCACCAGGACCAGATCCAAAAGCTTGAACCCAAAAGGCAGGCGCGCGCGAAATCCAAACATAACAAATTTTTTCTGTGCCCATTGGCTCAACGCTCAGGTATCCAATTCCCAAGTTCCACGACATGAGCAGCGACAACAACAACAACAAAAATCAAGACGATAAGTTTGAATGTGGCGGCGAAGGCGGCTCTTTGGAGGCACCGTGGAACAAGAGTTATATAAAACATATCAGTACACAAAATATTAGAAAATAAAAAATAAAAAGAAATTGTTTTCTTCATATTATAGTAAGGGGTCTCCTATTCAAGTGACTAGAAGTGTATTTAAGACGAATTAAATTGGGAACATCATTTAATAAGATTCAGAAGAAAATCAATCAATCGTAAAAAAAAAAAAAATTTTAAAAATTAAATAATTAAAAAAAAAATACCATAAAAAAATAATTAATATATATCAGTAATATTCCATTTATTCTATAGAATTTTTTGAAATTCAAAATTGTACAGTCAGTACAGTACTAAAATATTAAAAATTACTACTTATATGAAAATTAGGGTTCCGGAATAATTACCTAATTGTCTAATAGAATTAAGAATAAAAGCGTACTAAATAGACAACTCTGATTTTTTAACAATAATATATATTTAAGGGAAAAATTCGAGATAAAAAAAAAAATTAATTTAACAATTTTTTTCCTAAATATTAAGTTTAGTTTTCGGCTAAAAGAGATGCATCTAGTTTTTCTTTAATTAATAAAGAGACTCTATAGAGTTAGATGAACCTTTTAACAAATAGTAAATATGTCAATATTTAAAAAAGATTTAAACTTCAATTTTATTTTTCCATCTTTTGGTACACATTTTTAACAATGAGTAGAATGTTTTATTTAAGTAAATTACCACAGGAAAAATGCATTTAGTCAACCTCAGTGAAATATTAAAAAAAAAAACTATTATATTCATAGTTAACCTAATTATATATAATATATAAATAGCTCAAAAAAAATAACAAAAAAATTTAATAATATAATTTACTGAATAAAATACAATACATAAATCTAGAAAAACTCAAAAACAACAACATAACAAAAATAATTAATTAATTTTCAATCAGAACATTTTAGAATTAGTTTTCTCTCTGACAGTTTAACTTCAGCATAATCCAATTATTTAAAACTTATCTCTTATCATTTTTAACAAAAATATTAATATATGAGAAAGGCAGAGAAAGGCGGAAAGAGAAAATGCAAAATCTGTGAAAGAAAAAAACGCAGAAATCCAAAATAAATTTTCAATAATATAATATTTCTAACACATTATTTAAAATGTTAATAAAAATCACGTTAGTAACTTAACATAAGAATTTCAGAAATTAACATAATTTCTTTTAGCAAGGAAATCCCAGCTTCATTAGTTAACATTTCTTTTAACCCAATTAAGCAGATATTTATAATGTGAGTCACATTTAGTTAATTAGTTAAATTTTGTGACACTGTGCAAACACAAAAGCCCACAACCAGCCAGTTAAGCGGAACATTAATTTAGTATCAAATTACGAAAATATTTTGCTAACAACAATTAGTTAACTCTCGTTAATTAACACGTCTTTAGTGGGCAGCAAAGCGAAATCTGTGTTGACAGCCGATGACGTTGACCGCAAAAAGATCGACGGAGAGAATCGCGGAGAATTGACAAGAGAATTTCGAAAGATCGGAATTTAAATAAGTATATATCTCTCTGTCAGTTTTGAGCTGTGGCAAGTTTGGTTTTTGTGCGACAACAAATGGTTGAATGTCTTGCAACTATTTAATTAAATCAATAGGGTCAAGTGGTAAATATTTTGACCCGCGTCTGATTAGTAAAAGTGGAGAACGACACAACTTGAAGATCTCTGATCTTGGGGCACAAACTGGGGGTATATTCGGGCTGCCGCGTGACGTGCCTCAAATTCATTGGCTTAATTGAATGAATGGCGTTTTAAACGGGAAATTAAGTACACAGAAGATGCAACTTGTGGATGTTGATGATGATGACTGGACCAGAGAAGTTCAATTGTCAATTGAACGGAAGCGACGTCAGCAACTTTGAACTTTGACTTGAAGTTTTTGGACTTGGCAGAGAGAACTATAGTACTTCATCTGGGATTTCTTGGTATACTATTTGCTCCCGCTGATGTGAGCCACTTGTGTGGCACATTTGCCTGGCAGCTAACAAGGTACTCAACAGCTTGCAACCGCTGCTGTTGCTGCCGCTGTTGCTGCTGGGCAGGATTCACCCCCAAGTTGAGTTTCAGCTGTTCAGCGACACGCCAAGTCAACAAGGCAACGAACGCCGCTCGTCCTGTGGCAGGACTCGAAAGGAACGCGAGGCATTTGGCAGCGTCAGACACTTAAATGTTATAGGAAATCATTCAATTGGAATCAATGAGCGCATTTCGTCTGTTTTCCAACAATACAAAACGACCAGGCAAAACGTATTGAAACAATCAGTTTGTTTTTCACACACACACATATACATACTCAGAGGCAGTCAGGAAGTCAGGATACAGAGTCCTGGCTCATATTCATGCGCCTTTTTAAGTGCTCAAGTGTTTTGGCTTACAATTTAAAAGCTTTCCCAGGAAATTACAATCTGTTGCCACAAAACAGCTGCAAGTGTTCAAGTCAAATTTCCCAGACTCTAGCCAAAAAAAAAAAAAATGGCAATCTTAAGCCAATTTGTTTTAAGAAAATATTATTGCTCGTATTACCTCATATAAGGCAAAAAAAAAAAGGACTTACCAGCTGCCCCCATTGAAAACAATCTTAATCTGCTTTGAGGTGTAGTTTTACGCTTTTCAACCTACAAGATCCTTTGACCTTTTATGTTGCACAGATGTTTAGATAAGTTGCAATTTGTTGGAAAATATTGAGCAATGCAAAAATAAAAAGAAAAGAAAATATAAAACTGAAAACAGTTGCAATTTTTGTTATTCCTATTAACCTTATCTGTTGGCCAGTTGTGGCTAGGCCAGAAGTGAGTTATCCTTTAATGGGGTTCTCAGTTGCAGGCTAACAAAAGGATAAAGTTAAAGGATGTTGCAATCTATAAGTAGTTCATTGTAATTTATAGCCTAAATGATATGGCACTTTATAAGCAGACAAAGTGCTGAAGTAGAGCTCCTGAAATAAACAATAAGATTGTCATCTAATATGGCAAGGATTTAAGTACAATATCTGACCAGAAGATCTGCAAAATATTACTTTAAAATCTTATAATGACTGCAGATTTGTAAGCTGTGATTAATATGAGGTGCAGGAAATTTTAAGTTCATTTATTAGATATAATTTGTAATTTATATCGAACCTGTATTCATTACAGTAAACGCTATATTGAACTTTAAATTTAAATGTTATATATATCAACTTATATAAATCAATTATACTCAGAATTTAATATTTATCAGCAGTATATATTTTTTATAAAATAGGAAAAGCAGCTGATAATATAATTTTTTTTCGTGACTGTAGTTTATATAATTTATTTTTTCTTTAACTGTCACAACATTTTTTTAACTTTGATTGAAGGTTTTTAATGCAATAAATAAATTCATAAGTATATAATATTTGTATTTTTTTCAATTTATTTTTTTCCGATGCATTTATTTAGGTCCTTTATCTGAAAAGTACCAGTGTATATTTATTTTAATCTATATTTTTATATCAAAAATCCATTTGATAACACTTATTGAAAGCATATGTAACTAATCGGAATCAATTTTTAATTATTGTCTTTTTTTTCAAATTATGTGTAGTAATTTATACAGAATTATTCTGATATATTTAAAAGGTAATTTCTAAAGATCTGAAACGCAGCATTATATAAGTTAAGCTTCTAGATTTGATTGCCTTTTAAGTCAAGGTGTTAACCTAAACTGATATAATTAACATTGATTCATTGCTTTAAACAGATATAAAATGTGTATTCTATATAGAATCATAGTTGTCAAATTCAAATCAAATTTAAATCAATCTAAAATCATGACAATATTAAAAAAAAAAAGAATTAATTAAAAAAATAAAACTCATTTTAATTGTAAGAAAGTTCATACTTTACTTTACAATAATAAATGATAGTTAACGTTTTTTGAGTTCTCTTTAAATAAATTTTTAAATTTTCTTCTTTTTTTTTTGATGTATATTTTATGAACAATATTTAAGGGATCGATAACCAATATCTTCAATATCTATACCAGAATTTTATAGACTCTGAATAATGAACTCAACTTAAACTGCTCAATTTGTTGTCTATTTTATAGAGTCTATTACAAAACATTTGCACAACTTGATTATACCCATTTAACACATTTTTAATGGGTACAAGCTATAAAAACTTTAAACCTGCCCCCGTTAGGTTAGTTGGAAATATCTTTTGTTTGACTTGTGGCATGGCTAAACTGTAATAATTGGATGAGGCGAGTCGAGGCAAGCATACAACATGATGATGACGATGATGATGATGATGATGGTATGTGGATGATTATTATGTATTATGATGAGTGTGACGCGACTCTGTGACTGTGACTGGCATGAAGAAATCATTTTTTAAAATTATAGCATGCACATCGATACACAACAAGCCGCAACTAAAGCGGCAAGCGTACAGAACAACAATGCAACAGACTGAAACGAGATGTGGATGTGCCACATGATAGAGAGGGGGGGTAAGGGGCATATAGAAGTCAACGTCAACTAATGACGATAATTGCGCGCACCTCATATAAGTCGGCAATGCTTTTTGGAGACCCAAAGACCAAGACCTGACCGGGCCTATTCACTTAGGCCATAAACACAGACATTAACACCTGATCTGCCCGCTGAGCGCAAAGGGAGGGGGGCGTGATCTTTAAAAGGGAGTTATAAGGGAGCTGCGGGTTCACTGTGACGTTGTTTGTTGTAAAGGTGTTTTCCCTGCCGCACCTCATTGTTATGGTAAACAGTCAGTTTTTTGTATTTATTTTTTTATTTTTTTTTTTTTTTTGAGTCAACTCTTAGCGTGGCTCGGTGCTTAATTATAAACCCAGCGACTTAATCTGGAGCGGCAGCTGACAATGGACAATTTACCAAACGGACAATGGGTGTATAGGACGAGGGCTATGCTTTGTAATGCGCCGACGCGTACTATGGGAAGTTTATCCAAAAAATATATTAAAAAAGTGTTGGAAAAAACTACAAATTTTCCATTTAAAAAATTAAAAAAATTTAGAAATTTTCAAATAGGTATAACTTGTGAAGAAGGTATTATAATTGATGCATTAAATAAGATATAAAAAAAAAAGATTAATTTTTTAATGGAAATTTTATCAAAAAAAAATTATTAATAATGTGTTGGAAAAAACAACAAAGTTTCCATTTATGCAATTAAATTTAAATATATGCATTTTCAAATAGGTTTGACTAAAGCAAAGGGAATAAAAATTTATTCATTAAATAATATTTTAAAAAATTACTACTTTTAGTTTGATGAAAGCTATTTACTTTAATTAATTAATTTTCTTTTAATAGTATTATAATTTCTTGATAAGATTATAAAACTCTCTGACATTATTATTATATCATTATTATTTTTTTATATTAAGAAATAGACAAATTCTTAGCACATTATAAAACAAGAAAGTTGCACATAATTTGCACTTTCTTTTAAAATATTCTAAATGAAATTTTGAACGATTTTTTGTTATTCAAAATTATTCTTAATTCAAGATAATGTTAGGACACATTTCGAACAATTTTTTAGTAAACTGTTATGGCCATTTTATTTGTGCCTAATGAAATAACATTGCGTTAATTTATCGAAAATATTATTTGCAATTGATTTTAGAACACCAGATTATTAGATTATTCTCTAAGACATTTTTAAAAGAGAATTTTAATGAAGA
Organism: Hirtodrosophila alboralis; assembly: GCA_035043045.1. NCBI lineage: Eukaryota > Metazoa > Arthropoda > Insecta > Diptera > Drosophilidae > Hirtodrosophila > Hirtodrosophila alboralis. The sequence goes on along the minus strand of JAWNNH010000233.1, from coordinate 724,900 downwards.
CAAACCTTAATGTCTTTTATACTGTCGCCTAAGACCGTTTGGGAATTACAGTCGCTCAACTGCGCTAAAGTAGAGACTAAAATAAAACTTTGTATATTATTTTAGTGCGGTAATATAATTTCTTTTTTTTTATTTTTAGAGTATAATTTAGCAGTGTAATTGAATTTTAACTATTTAAGCTTTAGATTAAATTAATTTAAATTTTAAAGGTATAAAATATGTATTTTCATTCAAATTATTAATAAGAATTTAGCATACTTTTCGATGCAATTTTTCATCGAATTCGATTCAGACACTTCTTTTATATTTATAGGTTTATATTTAGAAAATATTTTTTTTTTGACATCAAAAAGACTTGAATACCCCACTGTGGCCACCTCTCTGCCACCTGCCGCCGCCTTCTGGTCTGTGTTTGTTGTGTTGGCCAGCTACAGTTGTTGGCCAAAAAGCGCACAAGAGTTGCCAAACAAATTCTTTTGTTATTTAATTGTAACCAAATTATTTCCACACGCTTTTTTGCTGCCATTGTTCAGTTCAGTTGTCGTTATTGTTGTATTTGTTGTTGTTTCAGCTTTTGGCTTTTGGCCATTGGTCGAGACGGCAACGGCGGCGCCATTTGGGCCATTTGGGTTAACCATTCTTCAGTTACCCGCGATCTTTATCGCGTTAAGTTTACAAATTTAGCTCCTAATGAGCGATTTTAAACATTGTAATTCATGACAGGCCTCAAACTCAGTTCGCTGCCTTTTCATGTGGTTTCATGACGCTATTTTTTTTTTGTTTTTTTCTTCCTTCAAGTATTCGACTTTTCAAGTTTCAAACTTTAACTTCAAGTTGCAGTTTGCCGCCCAATGACGATGACGATGACGATGACGATGACGATGACGATGACAAACAATTCGCTTATTGTGGGTGTGGCCCTTGGCAGAGGGCGTGACTTGGTGGTTAAGCGTGCAACTTTTGTGTAATAACATTCCACATCAAGTTTTTTATTTTTTCATTGTTTTCATTTAATTTTAATTGCAGTAGCAACAGCAACAACAAACCAGTTAGTTTTAACTGACAAACCTAACACAAAGAGCCTTGAGTTTAATAAATATACACGCCTATTAGTTGCAACTTTCCTAATCTTGATTTTTCTTGAATAAAGTGGTTAGAATAGGTCATTAATAAAATACTGTTTTAGCAAACTCTAATATCAGTTATTCCAGATTTAGATAGGTTTAAAAAAACTGTTGTTTTTTATGGCTTCAAATGATTATCTTAAATCATCACTTTGATAAAAAATCACTTCGATAATTTTTATGCCAAATATGTTTTCAGCCCTATTTTTACGTTCTTTTAAAAGTAATATTTTATTTTTAAAAATTAATTTTTTTTATTTTTACTTATGTTTTTCCTTAACAACATAAGTTAAAGACAGCTAAAAATCTATTTAACAAAATTAAATAAAAATATATAACTAAATATACAATTCGCAAAGCGTTCGAATTAGTTTTTATATAAAATTATGATATTTGAAAACTTAGGAAATACGATTTCCATAGAGATGGAAATTAGTTTAAGTAAATTTCCTCTTCCGAAATTTCCAACTTCCATAATTTTGTTAAAACTCAACTGATTTTCAATCGGAATGTCTATTTCTTCATGGTTTGATCTCTAGAATAATTTGTTATTTCATTTTTAAAAATAAATTTTTTTGGAAATTTTTATATTTTTTCCTTAAATACCCCTGCAAAATTTGAAACAATTTTTCAAAAAATTTAAATCTTGAAATTTCATTCTCAATCGATTGTGGTGTATTAGAATTAGTATAAAACGCTATTTGATTCTGTTTTTAATGATTTTATTGTCGAAATTGATGCAAAAAATGAAAAAAATTTAGGAAATGATCTTTCTAGATTTTTAGAGCTCATAACTTTGTCAAAACTGAACAGATTTTCAACCGAAAATTCTTTTTGCTTATCTTATTTTTATTTTTTAATTGAGTGCAAATTTTATTTTTAAAAATAAATAAACTTTTTTTTTGGATTTTCTCTCTCTATTTTCTGGAGCTTAAGTTATTCCAAAATACAGTCTGATAATTTTTTTCTAATTTGAATAAACTTTAAAAGCCAATTTAATTTACAAGAAAAAATATAACCAAAGAATCAATCTGTAAATCAATCATGTTAGTTTAAACAAAGTTATGAGAGTTGGAAATCTAGGGAAACTATTTATTCTTTAATTTTATACTCTATGAAATTTTCCTTCTAGATTTCCAACTCTTTTAATGTAACCAATTGAACAGATTTTACAGTCGGACATGTTTCCTTTTGAACATTATTTAGTTTATTTCATTTTTTGTTGCAGTTTTGTTTAAATAGATGACAAATAACAGATCAAATGATAATCAAATTATTTAATTTTTTAAAATATAATATAACTAGCTATATGTGTTGTGATAAGAATGTTTGTTGTTTTTTATATAATAGATTAAATATATTTATTAAAAATAGTATAGCCAAACCTACCAAAAATGTTAAGCACTTTTCTACCTTCATTTATAAAAACACACACCTTTTCGGATAACAAATTCCTGTCAACACTTCCTATAACACACATAAGTCAATCTTAAAGTTAATCAATTCAGTTCCACACCAGTTCCAATTGAGCTACACAAAAACCAAATGAATATGAATCTTCATTACAAGTAGCAGCAGTTTATATAAATCAAAACAAGAAGAAATGAAAAACTGGCGCCAGTTTCAATCTATGTAAATCTGAGCTCTTGCCTGCACATTAACATCAACTCATCTCAAAGTTTCTTGAACTTGTTGCAGTTCAGTGTAGAAACCTGCCCCCCCCCGAAATGTAAAGCCCCAAACCCCAAACTCAAGTCATATCTTACTTGACTGGCAATTGAGGCAAGTACAAGTGACATCATATATAGGATAATTCATTCGAAATGTTTACACAGACAATAATCCGTCGCGTAAGGCGAATAAATTGAAAGATGAAAAAAATGTTCATGTTGCTTCCACAACAGTTTCTCAGTTTTACGTGGAAATGAGACAAACAAATAAATTTACTTTGATTGAATAATGGGCACATAATTGGCAACTTGAATGGAATTGAGTAGCAGGCAAAACAGATGCTCCAAACTCAATTGAAATTGTAGCAACAACAACAACAACAATAAGCGATGTTGCAACAACGATAACAATTTTCTCTATATATATTCGCGGATTAACTAACTGAATTGGATAATCTCATTCTCATTCTCATACAAAAGATACTCAAATCTGAATCTAATTCTCTCAACTGACTCAACTGGCGTCGCATTGTCGCCAATTGTTGTCTAAGATTTCTTGTTAAATTGAAATGTGCAACTGTTAAATGTCAGGCGACAATTGTCAACTAGATGGATGCGACATTCCACATTCCACATACGCCGCGTTGTCGCATGCCCCCACCCTACAAAAGGAAAGCTGAAAAGCAACTCTTGTGTCTTGCATCAGATTTGCAGTTTATTAACCTGATAAAAGTCACAGTGACTGCAATATGATTCATCCATTGCATAAAGTAAAGATGCGAGAGTTAAGAACGAGATAAAATACCAAAAAGATTTCAGGGCTTGTTGCACTTGGCAATTGGAAAGCAATTTGAATTGATGACATTTATTACAGCAGCAGCAGCTTACTAAAGTTGAAGACAATTTTAATGCGTCTTTTTGCATTTGAAAGATAGATAAATAGATAAATATTATATTAATAAATATGTAATAAATTATAAATATTAATAGCGTTGCTCTTGAACTTTTATGAACTTTTATTTTATATAAAACTATTTGCGAATCTTCATTAAGACAAAGTGGGAAGAACTAAATGGGATTTCTATAAATAAGGATAAATATGGTAATAAATATAAATAAAAACTGCTTTATGAAACTGTCACATAAAATTCAATAAAGTGTGAACTATAAGTTTATTTTTAAATATCTGTATAGAATATACTTGAAATATGTTTTATATATTTCAAATATTGTATCTTTGGTTGAGATATAACAGTTTAACTTGTAGTGAAGCAAGTTTATGTTTACGATGTTTATACGATCTAGATTTATAAGTAGTTATTTTATTTTTTAATTGTAATACGTTATAAAAATTTTAGACATATTATAAAAACGCTAGTAACAAAGCCTTTAGCCTTTAATATTTATACTCAAAACCATTCATCAAACATATTTATCATGTTTTACGTATTTTGAAAAAACTAACTCAATAATCAGAAATTAATACAGTGAAACTTCAATATAACGAATCTAGGAGGGATCGAAAAATACTTCGTTATAGCTATTGATTCGTTATACATACAGTGAAACTGAAAAAGGTTTTTTCAAGGGACTCAGCTAAACAATCGTTATATTGAGTTTTTCGTTATAACGATGTTCGTAATATCGAAGTTTCACTGTAACAAAGTTGTAATATATTATAATTTTGATTTCTTCTGCAATTAGTCTAGTAAAATCGAGTTATAATAGCATGAATCTATCCAATTTGTTTGTTTATCCCTAGAATTTAACAAAAGATAGATTGATTGACGCTTAATTAATGTATTTGTATAATACAGAGACTAAGCTTATCACTATGATAATTATTTCGAATTTTCTCAAATTTTTGTAAAAAATTTTACAATAAAATTGTATTTTTTTGTTATAACTAATATAATATGTCCAAAACTATCAACTTTATATATAACAAGAAAGTTATGGTAAAATATATAAACAAAAAAAACGCTTTAAAAACCCTTGCAAAAATAAAATTAATTAAAAATGTATGTCAGAATATTTTAAGAATTATTTCTTTTATATAAATGTCTGCAAAATATTAAATATATTTAATTCAAATAATTATTTAATAAATATTAACTAAATGTGTCATGCGAGCCGAAATCCAGAGATCAGATATCAATTTTCTTTTTTGACATTTCCTGCTTTAACTTAATTCTGATGGCACTCAAAGGCAAAGATAATTTTAGTTTAGCTAAAAATTGTATAAATTCGAAATTATAGTCTTAGCAAAATTATAAAAATTCAATTAAATAAGCTGAGATATCAAAAGTAATATTTATATATCTGAACTGAAAGCCCAGTAGCTAGCGCTCTTTTATTATAGTAGGTTAAGAATTTATTTGTTAAAATTCTTCCTAATAATAATAATAATGTTTATATAATTTCAAATTTCTCATAGACCATTATATCTGATACTAACTAACTGTTGGCTAAATATTTGAACTTATTTTATTTTCAAATTTTCTAACTGCATGCAAGTAATTCAAATGCCACTTCATTCCATTTGGCTGCTTCTTTACAGATCAACGCCAACACTCTGCAGTCTTAGTCTGGGCCCGCATTTTCCCTCTAAGCGAAGAAATTCAATTCCCATTCCCATTCCCAGTTTGAGTTTGCAGTTCCCAGTTCCCAGTTGCCGACAGCATATATGGATTGTGGCATGCAACCACAGCAGTAGCAACAACATAATGACTAGCAAGTCCGTAAAAACAATTTCATCAGCAATCGCCACGCTCCAGGCGTCCCCCCTTCACTCCACTCCTCCCTCACATTTAGTGTGGCGTGTGTGGGACATGCGCTAAAATTTTATTTGATTTGACAGTTAAGAGCAACTTTTAGCGCGCTTTTTTTTTACAGTGTATGCTGTGTGTTGAACTTATTAAGGACTTCCTGTTTGGCCGTCAGCATCTGTGTTTTTTTTTTTTTGTCGCGACAACAGATTAATTTAACACACTGCAGTTCAATTTAAGTAGACGAAGCAGTCAACATACAAAAGAATTTCAATTTTTTTCCACATTTTATTTTTTTTATTTCAATAGAATTTCAATTGATTTATGTCTGCCTTCTAAAGTACATAATAATAATAATAATCATAGTAATAATAATATAAATTAAATAGTGCTTAGTTACAAAATGCCTGCAGCGCTTAAGTATCGTTATCGTTATCGTTATCGTAGATACATATGTGACAACAAGTTACCAATCTCATCAGAGCCAGTAAATACCCTTGCAAAAGGTTTTAGGAATTAATTTCAACAAAAATCTTTTAGTTTACAATTTTATAAAGATTTTTTTATGTATGAGAATTTTTTAAAAAATCGTAGATATCTTTAAAAGTTGGAAAAAAGTGTATAAATATAGGTTGGTTTTAATGATAGAACGTAGATAAAAGGAACATTTTGATTAGAGTGACATAATTTTCCTACATAATCAGCTTTTATTTAAGTTACTTGAAACAGTAAATTTAATAGACCTTAATAGATTAGCTAGTAGATTTCTGAGTGTCTCAAACTTAAATATTTTGTAAGAAATTCTTGTCTTAAATACATATGTTTCAAGATAAATTAAAATCACATTTATGTACAAGTTTTAAAGTAAATTTTGATTCAATTTTAATTAACTTTACTGTATATTCCAATTTTTAGTGAAATTTTTAGCAAAATAAATTAATTTCGGTTAAAAATTAAATGCAGAAAATGTGAGTAATGTTATTTCTTTCAAACGAGATCTGTTAAATTTTCTGAATTGTGTTTTAAAATAAAACAATAGCATTTTCGTATATTTTTACAATTGTTTTCTGCTTTTACACTGCTTTTAAAAACGTGCACATTTAATTAAAATATTTTCGAAAATGGTATCGTTTTATTTTTTCAGTTGTATTTAAATTCAATAAAGATTTTTATAGGGAAGTTATTTTCATTAAATGATCACAATTTGCAAACTTAGGAATTGGAATTATAAAGGAAAGAACTTTAAAAGATGAAAAATTTAAAGTAGAGCTAAAAATGTATTAATTTTAAAATAGCTCGAATAAAATTAAAAATTATAACAGCTCTAGAATATGGTTAAAACAGATTTTGGTAAATTTAGCTCTATTTTAAATATGTCAAATTTGGAATAAGTAAAATTTCATTCAATTAAGATTGAAGTTGAATTATATTAAACTATTTTAAAGAGAATATTGAAAATTGCTTTAAAAACACTTGATTTTAACCAACACCTTTAAAAACCGTGAAATAAAAGGTAATAGCGATAATAGGAACCGCTTAGAATTGATTTACAAAATAATTTATTCGAAAATGAAAAAAGTTCCAAAGAGGCTAGTTAGTAAGATTTTTGATAGAAATATTTAATTTCTTTATAAGTAAATATTCTGTTTGTTCGAAATTATATATCTTAAATTAAAGACCTTTTTTTTAGTTGTTAACCTAAAATCTTTAGTATTTTGCAAGGGTATTTAAGCATCGGCTAGCCGATTTTCCCTCTCATCTGCTCTATCTTACTTTCTCTCTCTATTTACAAGCGTCTAGCGCCTCAGTCGCGGCTATTTCTATATACATTGAATACTTATACACTACACATGCCGTGGAGTCCTTCAGCTATTGCGTGTGACAACTGTGACAGGCTTCAGCAGCGACTGCGGTGTGTTTGGACCCGGTGAACGGGAATTGGGATCACCATTTGCCTGCTGCTGTTGCTGTTGCTGCTGCTGTTGATGATGATGCAGTTGGCCCGAATTGGGTGAGGAGGGGGGCTGGCCGAGGTGTGTCATGTGGGGTTGGGGCGCTGGCGCCGTTGGCAACGCTGCCGCACTGAGTTGCCTTTGATGTGCCGCCAATGCAGCGGCGGCAGCATGTTGATGCAACAGCTGTTGATACTGCAGACGTTGATACAACTCCTGACTGCTCGCCGGACTGACAAAGGCAGCAGGCGGCGGCGGTGGTGGCGCTCCTCCACCCGCAACCGGATGTCCCATCAGCCCGGGCAAAGCGCCGCCAACTCCGGCCGGATTCTTTGGCGCAAAGGGATTATAACGTTGATACATGCTGGCCAACAGACTGGGCGCTGCCTGCGGATATGTAAGGAACTGTCCAAATTGTGGATATGCAGCGAGTCCGGGAAATATTGGACCAATCAGAGAACGCTTAAAGGCAGCCAATCGGGAGCGACTGGCGGCCGTGGTGCGACGTCTCAGTTTCCCCGTGGAGCCACCAATGAATACATCCTCCGCCGAGGGATCCAGCATCCAATAGTTACCCTTGCCAGGATCATCATAATGCCGCGGCACCTTGACAAAGCATTTATTTAGGCTTAGATTATGTCGTATGGAGTTTTGCCAGCCCTGTTTATTATCCCGATAATATGGATGATTTGTCATTATATATTCATAGATGCCATTCAAGGTTAGACGCTTCTCCTGACTCTGCCGGATGGCCATCATGATGAGCGCATTGTAACTATACGGCGGTTTCTCGTTGCCTTTCTTATCCTTGATGGGTTTGCCATCTGTTGATTTGGTCTCCGAATCACCATCATTATCACAATCGACATCATCTTCAGCATCCGCATCGACATCCGCATCCCCATCCGCATCGACATCCGCATCGACATCTTCATCATCTTGTTCATCATCGATGGCATCGGCGGGCGGGGCGGGTGACATGGATGTAACATCTAAATCGGATTCAACATCGCTATCCGGCTCAGGTGAGCTATTATTATTATTGTTATTATTATTAAATTTTTGCTGCTCCACCACGCGTTGCTCCACACCATGCTGCCCCTGCTGCAGCTGCTGCTGCTGCTGCTGTTCCTCCGCCCGCTGCTCCGCATCCTGCTCATCCTGTTCCACAGTTTCGGGCAAAATGGAGTTTATTGAAAAACTTGATTTTAAATGCGGTGTACGTGCCATTTTCATGAGCAGTGTAGCCGGTGTTAGATTTAAATTTAAATTCAAATTTAATGCGCCGACGGTATTTAGATGCGGATGTGTATGCGGATGTGGATGATGTGTGTGCGGCGTGTGCTTATGTGGATGATGTGCGTTGAGCTCGTCAACGATTTTAACCATTTTAACGCACTTTTTGTAAATTTCTTTGTTTGTTTATATATTCTGTTATTTTTTTTAATGCTGCATTTTTGTTTATTAATTAAATTGTTATATCACAGCAGTTCAAATGTTGAATGACGCCCACAACACAATTAATTTAGTTTTCAAATTGGATTACGTTTTTGTTTTTGTTTTTTTTGCCGTTGCACACGCTTCTCTTACGCTTTTACACACGTCCGCTGCGTTGTGGCGTTTTGCGTAGACTAAATAACAAGAATTTCAAATATCTCAATCCAGTTGCCGTGTGCCCTGCTAACTTTTCTGGCCTTGCCAAGCGCTCATATAGCCAATGGCAGCTGTGGAACGCATTTAGCATATGTGCGCTCGCTTGCGCTTGCGCTTGCATATTTATATATATATAGCTAGCTCACTCGCGCGCCTTGACACGCGCGTGTGTGTGTGTTGTACAGATTTTTACCATTCGTTGCTAATTGCTGCTGACATGACACGAACTCTGACGAAGAGTACAACGACAACGACAACAACAACAACGACGCGTCGCCTTTTGTTTTTGCTTTTAACGTTTAGGTCAACGGGTGTGTGTGTGGTGTGGTATGTGGAGTGGGGGGTAAGCACACTGGGGCACACACACAAACACATACACATAGCGCACACTCTTTGGACGTTGTGGGTTGCATTTTGATACGCCAGGTTTGTATTTTTTTTTTTTTTTCATTTTCATTATTTTGCTCTTTTTCGTAGCAGCTGCTGATTTTTCTTTTGTTGTTGTTGTTGCTGTTAATGTTTTTCTTGTTGTTACACACACATACATTTGTAGATAAATACAGTTGCCATTATTAATTGTATTGTTAGCGTTTATTAGCTGGTTTTGCCCTTCATAAATTCTTGCAAAATTAATAATCTATATAAACATAACCACAATAAAAGCAAAATTATCGATAACAACTATACTCGATAGTTTCGATAGTTTTGAGTTGGCACTAATTAAACATCGATAACAATAGTTTTATGTAAAAGTCGATAAGAACTTAAAAAAATATCATAATTAGCTCTTTGTTATTGATTATAATAAACATATAGAAGATTTATACTATTAAAAAAAAAACTATAAAAAAAATCGCGAAAGAAATGGCACGCGGAAGCTATATATATCCTTGCACTACTCTTATAAAACAATGCAAGTTTTGATCGTGGATTCAGGGCTATCATGTGACTATACCCCGGATTGTCAAAATAATCCGTAACCTTGATCCTTTCCCCAGTATCTAAAGGATTGTGAGGAACTAGGACGCTTATTAGGCAATATAGTATAGTACAGCGAAAAATTACAGCCAAGAAAGTGCAACGAGTATTTTTGGCTTGCACCTTGAATATTAATATTCTTTGTGTCATTATAAATATAAGATTTAATTAAGATTGCAAAACAATTAAGGTTTTTAAGCGAGCTTACTCAAAAATCTTAAGTTTTCAATTGAAAATTATAAACAACTAATAATAAATTATAGCATCTAGTTAAAAAAATTGACAAAAATTAAAATGAAATATAGATTCAATATAAAGTGCTCTAAAAGTATGTAGATCATTATATCCTTGCAAAATGGTATTATAATTTTGTCACGAAATGTGGAATGCATAGAAGGAGACTTCTGCGACCTTATAAACTATATATATTCTTGATCAGGTGGACGATCTGAATTATGTCCGTCTGACTGTCTGTTTCTATGAATTTTAAATATTTGTTTTTGAGCTATTTTGTTGAAATTTGGCACAGATGCTTCTTTCTGTTGCAAGCAAAATATATGTCAGAATCAGTCGATTTAGACCACTATTCCAGATATTAAAACCAAACTTGACTGATCGATGTAGAATAATATTCTAAACAATCTGACTAAATTTGATTAAAATCGACCCACTATATCATATAGCTGCCATAGGAACAATTGGTCGAATATATTAAAATTTATCTTATAATACCATTGCAAGGGTATATAGCTTCGACATGCCAAGGATAAACGTTTCTTGTTTTTAGTATAATTTATGAATTCTTCCTCTTTATCCGTTAAACAATTAAATGTAATTTTGTGAAACGATTGTTTCGTAGAATTTTCTAACAGACAGACAGAACTAGAAACAGCTGTTGCAATTCGCAGGCGGCATGCCACAATATATAGAACAGGATAGGACAGGACACACACGCCTAACTCGAAAATTGAAATCATTTTGTAATCAAAATAATTGTTGTCCGTTTATTTGGGGGCGTGTTCTGTGTGGAACATAAAAGAAGCCGGATAACGGGCTTCTGATTGGAGCCCAAGACAGTTTGCAAAAGGTGAAACGTGTTTTTTTTTGTTACCTGAGCAATAATAAAGAAAACAAAACAAAACAAAACAAAGGCAAGAAAAAAAAACTATAATAAAAATGCAGCGGCAACAACAACAACAACTAAATAAAACGTCAGACGCCATGTTTAACCAGCTTGTTGTTGTTGTTGTCCACATGGAAGGTGTATGTGGACTGTGGATTGTAGTTGTTGTAGCAATGTGGAATGCGTTGTAGAGTGGAGACATGCGCGCAAAAGCACACGCGACTCACACACACACAAAGATACATGAGAACCACACTCTGCCCACATTTTGGCCCCCACGCACTTGTTCAAGCTCTCCATGCCTTGCTCTCGCTCTCGCTTTCTCTCACTATACATCTCTCTTCTCCCTCTCTCGCTACATCTTGCTTTGTGCATATAAGCTTAATGGGCGCCCCTCAGGTCAAAACAAAATGGCGCATAAGCAACGGCATTTTAATTGCTGCCCTCCAACATTTTTTCCATTGATCTTTTTGTTTGTTTTGTACTCAATATTGTAATTAAATACATATAGAGTATATATTATTATTGACATTGTTTGTGCAATTTTTTGGTTTTATTTTATTTTTTTTAATTTGTTAGTTTACTCAGCTTTTCGACTATTAAATACTCTGCACTGTTTTGGTTTGTTTAAAAAACATCTTTAGTAAGTAACATATTATTTATAATAACTTTATCTTTACAATTGTATGAGGTATACAGTTATAAAGATTTTTACTAGTAATGAGTTTTGGAGTAGGCCGATTATGGTTTAATTTTCTCCATTAACTTCTGAGACGATACTATTATCTAATTTATCTAATTTTTCAAAAGAAGTCTCATTTAGAATCATTAAATTTCAAAAAAGAAACTTTCAATATGTTAGCATTGCCCATCACTTCAAAACAGTATTAAAAAATTTGACAGTTGTTTTCAAATATACAAATTAGTAATAATATAAATAAAAATTTCAAGAAATGCGTATACGAAATTCTTTAGTAATTTTCTCAATTGCTTGTCTAATTAGTGTAGGTTGAAATTGTTAAAAAATAATTTAATTTAAATGTAATTTTCAATTGAAACCTCATTTGCAGTTAATATCGCCGAAAAACTCAAACGCAGAATATGTATATTCATTTTATCGAAAATCAACAAATCGACAAACCATTTCAACAAAATTTGTAAATATCTCAACTCATATTCCCAAGAATCAAACGATAGATAATTTGAAATTGTTTTTAAAAAAATTAAATACCCAAAGTACACAGAAGGTGAGTAAGAATCCTCCAAAGGAACTTCAACAGTTGTCAACAAATGCATTAAATTTGTGGGCCAAGCCACAAGAAGAAGTTGCAGCCAGAGGAGAGTCAGGAGAGTCACAGACTGAAATGACATTGAATTTACCAAAATTTCATAAGGATAAACAAGGAAATTGGGTTTTTGAATATTGGGGAACACTGGGGAATGTTTGGAAAGATACGCGCTTTAATATGGGAGGAAAAATAACCATATTACGAATGAGAGTTGAACAAAAACTAGTGCGGGATTATTATCCACCGTACGTATAAGTGTAGAAAATTGAAAATCGATAAATTCTAGTTGGGTTGCGTATAATTAATCGATTAATTGATAAAAAGCTGATATCAATTTCAATAAATCGCGCAATCTATTTCATAATTAATTCTTGGCCAAATCAATTAAGATTTACTATTTTTTTTGCATTATTTTATTTAATTTATTATTTATTTATTTAAAATAAATCATTATTTAATTTTGTCTTTGAAACATCGAGTAATCGATTGTTTTTCGATCGGATTGATCGAGTTTTGCAAAGCTAGAAATCTAAATTATAGTTTATTTTATATATAAGAATTAAAATCACTTTTATTTAATAGTTTCACATTATAATTGAACGTTTAAGCTTTCTATCATTTGATATCAATTTTCTTTTTTATAGAAAATTTATTGAATTTCATATACTTTATTAATATCAACAGAATATTGAACAATATCGTAAGATATCGTTAAAAATGTTAAAAATTTTCAGAGTGTGAAAATATTGCTGCAAATCTATAGATAGTTGTAAATTTAATGCAAAAAATAAATATTCAAAAAACTCTTTTTTAATAATCAATTATTTCAAGTATCGATATCGACAAAAATGCAATAGCAAAAAAATTATTCGATTTTTAAAATTTAAATTAATATCAAAAAAAATAATAAATAAATATTATTCCAGTGATGCCAGACTTTCAACCGTGTGTATTGGAAAATCAACAGTATACAATGTGCCAAAAGTGATGAAATGGCTAAGACACAACGTCTATAATAGTACGATCAAACTTAGACAAATTTGGGAAGGACTCAGACGTCAAATTTATCTACAGGGTAGCTCCGAAGAGTGTCACACTGAACACCAAAAAAAATGGCAATCTTATCATGAATGTGCCCTAAGACGCAATCAAAGAATGGAATATCTAATGCCCAAATATCCATTACATCAAGTTGGCTATAGAGGTTACTACACAAAATGGTATAAATAATGATTGTCCAAATTAATTTAAAACTGTTTCAAAATTAGCATTTTCCTAAATTAAGTATAAATTCTTGATTAAAGTATGAACAATTTTATTGAAATTAATTGAAGAACATTTGCATGAACTTTATGAGTTCGGATAAATGATAAAAATATATTACATTTTACAAGTTATAAAAACAGTTTATTCTCTTTAAGAACTTTATACAAATTTATTCGAAAACAAATCATTTCAATTTAAAACTATCTATATTCATTAGCTCTTGTTTAAAACTAAATATTTCAAGGAAATAAAATCTTAAACAACCTTTTGGTCATTAAAAAAAACCCCAAATATTAAAACCGGAAAAAATAAAATCTCATTGATAAAAACTCTTGAAAATTGTTAAATAAAAAAAAATAAACAAAATCTCATTGATAAAAACTCTTGAAAATTGTCAAATAAAAAAAAATAAAATCCCATTGATAAAAACTCTCGAAAAATTGTCAAATAAAAAAAAATAAAATCTCATTGATAAAAACTCTTGAAAATTGTCAAATATAACCATATGATATTTGGCTATAAATCCAGAGCTGAAAATCAAATATGAGACGAAACAAATTTCCGCTAACAAACAAAATTCCATTCCGGGATATTTAGGGGGCGAGAGTACTTTACTAATCAGCCAGATTTATAGCTGGCATTTAGTTTTGTTAGTTTTTGTGACAAATACATTTTGTGACATTTGCGCACAAGTAGCCAAAGCCGAAAAGGACCCGAAAAATAAATCCGTGTTGAGCATCTTAACCCTTTTCGATGGCTGACCTGGACCAATATTTGACCTAAAGGATTGTTAAAGGACTTAACCCGTTCGCCGAGTAAAGTTGCAACGCCCTCTCTCTCTCTCTATATATATATATATATATATATCGCTGATCGCGTTTGTCCTTCCGGGTAGACGAGGCTTGCCTTATTTTGATAAACTCAATGGCAGTTTAACCGCAGGATTAGCTTGTTTGTCCACGCGGATCAACGCGATGCATGCAAACAGACACGGACACAGACAGGACAGAGGCGGCGGCGGCGGCTACCTAAAAACGCGGGAGGATTTACACAAACTACCTAAAAGGGAAATGGAAATGGAACTAGTAACGGGTTAAGGATACATATCAAGCATTGTGCTTCCGTTGTTTATATTGTCTGTTTACATGCATCGCGAGACAGGACTTCAGTTTGAAAACCCACAGTCCATACAGTAGCTGCAAATTTTATAGACAAATTTGTTTTACCTACGCCCCAGGACTCGCCTCGTCCGCTCGTCCGAATGCCGACGATAGCGTAGAGTTAAGCAAAGGATTACGATTTGTCTTGAGGATTTGCAGAGCCTTAGCTTAGCGCGGCGTATTATTAATCTGATACCATGAACTTCAAGCTGCGTTCAGTGGAGTATTTTTCATCCTAATCGCCGTCGCTTAGCCATGCAAATATTTTCCAACATCAGTGTACGGGATTTGGCTTGATTAAAGCCCACACCCTCGAGCAGCGAAAAAGGGGTTAAGGTTAAGGTTAAACCGTTTTGGAACCGGCCAGCCAGCCTGACATCTGATTTCGTTTAAGCCTAACAAATCGACATTAAACAGTTAACAAAATAGAGTTACATTTGGAGTTAGTTGCTGTTGGCCTGGTTTTTGTTAGGGGTTTGCTTCTGTGGGGGTTTTATTTTTCTCCCCACCCCTGCTACATATCCTTCTATGGAGTTTACACAAATTGGCCAAATTTTGTTTAAATCACGCTCTGCCAGCTTTTCTACGGTCTATGGGATATACGGACAAAGGGACAAAAGGACAAAGGACAGTTTTGGACATTGGCATCCACTTGTTATTGTTGTTATTATCCCATGTTTCGTTTTGCAAATAAACAGCCAAACGAGGACACTCGTCCTACAAGTGTGTCGATTTGTGGGAGGAACTAGGAAACAGGATGTGAGAAATATATTTATTTTTTTTTGGTGTGAAATAGCGTTTGGGTTAACAACGGGGGGGTAAGGTTTATTAGAGGGGGAGAAGGAGTTTCCAACTTGACTGATGGCTGATGGCTGAATACTCTAACTAAAATTCTATAATGAGAAAAATTATATTATTTTAATTCGATCAAATAAATATGTATTTAGAAGAAATAATTAAATATTGTTTTATGATAGATTTAGGGACTTTTCTAAGTTCTGTTTATCATTAAATAAAAATATATTTGATATGATTATTTAAACGGAAAAATAATTATGTATTTCCTGCGAAATAAATATATTACAATTGATATAGAAAATGTTAATTTCGCAAATTGTATTTGCCTTAAGTTTGTTCACCAAAATATTATAAGTTTATGAATAGTTTTTAAACATTTTTTTATTTCAAGCAAAGTTTTGATAATGAAAAAAATTTAAAAAAAAAATTTGGTAAGCCATGCATTAAATTAAAAGTGCAATAAAAGAAAGAAAGAACTTAACAATAATAAAAAATACTTTCCAAAAGCTAAAGATAGCTTTTTATTTTATTCTATATTGTTGGGACTGTAAGTAAAATATGAATATAATTAAATGATCATTATTTAAAGAGAATTAATGGATCTATTAGATTAAGAAGCTCATAATTTTAGGCTTATTAAATTTTGGTGTAATATCAATTTTTGGGGAGTTAAAAGGGATTAAGAAAAATTAAAATAATTAAACTATATTAAATAATTTTCAGACGGCAGATTTGTCTTACAGGGACATATAGACTTAAGGATAATTATTGGTAATAAACATGTATAAAAAGAAATACTGCGCTTTAGTAGGAAAATCTTAAAATATAATTTTTGCAAATTGAAAATTAAAAATAGAATTGTATTTGTATGTTTTAGTTTTTTTTTACTCATTTGTTAGTACTATTCATTCTGAATTACTTTCGATATTATTTTTCTGTGTTTTAGTAAATAGCAATCAAAATTCTATTAGGGTGAGCTTTTAAAAATTTAAATTCCAATTTATTTGATTTGGCATTGAAAATGTGTTAATTAAACTTTACATTATTGGAGTAAACTTTTATTATAACTTCAGAAAATTATTTGGTATTTTAAATCTAGAAATAACTCAATGATATTCTATAGTTTACTATCTTAATTACTTCTACATTTATGATCCACTGTTCCTTTCCGTTCGATCGACTTTAAAAAGTCTTTTCTTCATGATGACGTAGCGTATTAACTTAGTCGGCAATTCCCTTTTATAAAAAAGGAGACTAACTCACACCAATACACTCGAGAGTATAAACACCCCTTTTGGGCTAACACTTGATAATTGTTGACAATGTGTTATAAACTGATTTACACGCATTTAACAAAAAGAAACACTGCCAAAACTCACGCAGCGCCAACAACAACAACGACAACAGCAACGTCGTTAGCAGAGCTTAGATGTCATCGTTAGCTGCTGATGTTGCCACTAAAATGGGAAGGGGAAAGGGAAATGGAATGGGTGTCGGTCGAACAACACAACTGGTCGCGTGTGCCACGCGAGGGTGGCAACTTAAAAGGGGGACGGACGGACACGTTGCAGCATGATTTCTTGTGTTTGTTGTGTTTTGTTGTGTTGTGTGGTATGATGTGGTGTTGTTTTGTGTGTTAATGAACTGCGTAACAATTAACAGCAACAACGAGCACAAATAAAGCGCAACAAGGAAGCATGGGCGTATGTACGAAGAGGGGTTAATAAAAAGATAAACCCCTTCTAACAAAAATTTTATGTTGATTTTGCTAAAGATTAAAGTCAACTTGTGTTAGTATTCAAATGGAATATGCTTGTAATTTAACAAATTTAATTTTTTGATTTTTTATGATATTATTTTTCCGTTCTTTTATTGTTTTTCTACACCTCCTACTTAAAAAAAACTTATCGCTATATTTAATCTTACCTACGGATTGAAATAGCAAATGTTTTCTATATTTAAATTTATTTTCGCATTGTTTTCATTCCAGGAACTTAATTTTGATACCTCGCGAGATGGAAATTAGACTTCAATTAATTTACGCAAAACAGAACAGCTATTAAATGCGGTTTCAAATAAAATTATGGAAAAAATGGGAACAGCCTTATTTATCTTTAAAAAACTATTAACAAATATACACTTGTTAAATCGAAAATAAAGATTTTTAGGCTTTTTTTCAATTTCTGTTTATTTTTTTTTTATGGGAAATAATTTCCACTTTTTGGATGCCCTTTCGAAAACGTTTTTAAAAATCAAATATTTAACAATTTTTTTTCAATACACAGCAGATATTTAATTTAAAATAAAAATATTTTATTTTTAATAATTTTACTATTATTTTTTATCTAAAAATAAAACCCCCTTCTCGCATACATTTAGACTACGCCCTTGATCCCCAAGTGAGCTGCTGACGATGCTCAGTTCAAAGTCACTGACCAAGCACACGATTACGATTCCGATTCCGATTCTGAATCCGATTCCAACTCCAACTATAATTCGAATTGCTGCTGCGGGTTCATTTGCGGATTTTTATAATCGGGACAATAGAGTGAAAGAGAAAGAAAAAGCCAAATTAGGAAAGAAAAAGAAATTCCCAGTTCCCGTTCCGATTATGCTGGTGCCTGATGGCTGCATGCCTGGTTCCTGTTCCAGCTCTGGTCAACAGTTTCAACATTTTTCACTTGGCACTGATCCAAATCAATTTAATTGAGGTCCAAGCGTTGGCCCTTTGGCCCGGCTTAATTTGTCGACTGTGTTGGCAGTTAATGGTTGAACTGTTGATGTAAGCACTCTACCAAGTATCAGTGTGAAATCTGTTTAATGACAAGGGTTACCATCTATAGCATCTTTCTTCAAAGGAAGTGGGGTTAGCGAGACCAATTGAATGTAGGAAAAAAGTGCCAAGTAAGTAGCTCAAGCAATTAGAATTCTAGATGTAGAAAGAAGGGTTTCTTCAAAAAGGAAGTACAATTTGTAAAACTATATTTATATGGGACAATTTTAAAAAATTATCGAATAGTAGAATAGTTTTGATTCTGAAATGAAGTGATTGCTTACAAGACTTACAACAGTGTAAAATAAAGAATTAATTAAGGAAAAAGATTTCGATAAAAGTATAAAGCTTTTATTCAATAAACCAGCTCTGACAAAAGATTTCATACCAATAAATTAAGGGAAACTTAGATTTGTAGAAAATTGCATTTGCATGATATACAGTTTTAAATATCATACACTCCTCGCCACTTGAATAGGACACCCCTTAGGTCGTGTTTTCAATCGTCCACCAATTCCAAACCAAACATGCTAGAGACATAATTTCTGTTTTGAATTAAAGTTAATTTCATTGTTGTTATTTAAACAGAAGGAAGTTTTAATGCTAAAAATTTAAGTATTAATAAAAACTCATTAACTAAAAACTAGCAAAGCTCGAGGTGCTATATTTATTTTAGAAAATAAATTCCCATAAAGGTTTTGCTTATATTTGATAAAATAACTCTGTTTCACACATAAAATACCTTTAAGAATTGGGAGACATAAATTGGTGGAAAATTGCACCGAAAATTTAAATTGAATGCTGAATTTTATAGTAATATACCAACTAAATGATATACAATTTTGAATATCATAAGTGTAAATTTTATAGTGAATTTTTCAAGATTTTTTCCGTAACAATACGAATACCTAGAAGCTTCCATAGAAGTGCCATAATTGACTGTAACAATAATACAGAAAATTAATTAAAATATCACGGTCTTAAGTTTGTAATTATGCGTAGAAATAGAGATAATGATTTATATCAATCTAAAGTAGAACAGACTCTGAACAAGATTTACCAAGTTTGCATATTAATTTCTGATCTAAAATATAGAACTAAATAGCTAGATAGATTGCCCCATCAGCTTATAATAATATAAACTGACTAGGAATTATTTATTACGATCTTCTTTGGTCATTGGCCTCCTCCTAAAATGTGCCCACATTTTATAACATTATTGAATCTTAAATTCCCATTACAGATCTTTAAATAACTATTTAAAGTTTAAATTTTAAACTATACAAAATATCCAATTATTTCATATAGTTAAATTTTGTTAATCTTCTTCCTGCCTTCATTTATATTCAAAGTTCATATATGCCAACTTGTCATGCATGTTATATATACATATATATTCCCTGTCTTGTCTTGTCAACCCATCTGAACTCACTTCCGTTTCGTGATCTTCCCGGGGCCGAGGTTCAAGTTCTCCCAATCAAACAGTTAACCGAATGAGTGGCGGGTCCAGTCATACTCATAAACAGAATCGTAAGTATTAAGAATACTACTTCAAGTGCTTTATTATTACTCATTCATAATTTCTTTTAATTGTGCGCGTATATGCAATTGTATGAAGACTACAAAAGTACTACATACACTACACTACACTACACTACACTACGATATATTCATTCATATATTTTTATTTATTTATTATACTGAATTGGTTCCGTTGAGTAGAGGATCAGAGGTCTTCTGACCAGAGAGTTACAGTCACAGTCAGAGAGAAAAGTCTGCCCTCAATGTGTGGCGCGTAAATTAACTTAATTGAAATTCGGGTCAACAGAGAGGCCAAGATAATGAAAGAAACTAATTAAAGAGTAACTTCTGTTCCCCCCTCGATCTATTCCACAATTCTACAACCCACATGCTGGCGGTTTGTTATTGTTGTTTTGTGTCGCTTAAATAGAATATTTTTCAAATATTTTTACTACTGGGCAGCTACAATTTCATGTGGTTATTTTATTATTGCTGTTTGTATTGCCATTATTTGATTATTTGTGTGTCATAGTTTAACAATTATTTTATTAAATAAATATTTGAATGTGTGTTGCCCTCATCTGAACCATATACTAGACTATATAGCTACATATATGACCAAACTGGGCAACCACATCACTTTCAATTAAATACACATTTTGTGGTCAGTGTGTGGTCGATTGTTAGATTGCTAGAGGGGCTATTCACTGCATAGGTAGACTTGTGACTTACATGGCTTCTATATAGATGAAACTATATGTGGGTCTATACATAGACACTACTAGATATACCCTCTTGGACTCGTAAGCTTTCGATCGATAGTTTCAATATCTCTGATGTCAGTTCATTTAAATACGTAACTCAACTCCTTAGTGTCAGTTTGTAGGTCGTTGTTTCTAATTGAAAACATAAATCAATGATTACAAAGTTGACATATGACTATTGTATAGCCTTGTAAATGCTATAGTAGAGTAGAGAAAATATATATATTTTTTTTTTTAATATTTTTTAAATATAAAGATTATTAAACGTAAGAAAATGTAGACACCCTAATGCTACTCGAATCATTTTGTATAAACTCTGCTGCTCTTACTTTTTCAATCCTTAATTCATTATAATCTGTTTTTTACCAGGGCTCGCAATGAGTTCAAAAGATATTCAAAATCAATTTTTATTATTTAACATGTAAAATAAAAATTGCAAAAAATAACCTTTATATTCAACTTTTAAATAAAAGTTGGCAAATCATTTTTTTTTTTTTTTTTTTAATTTTAAGGCATACTGGGATTGCCAAATATCCCCTTTGTGACCTTGTTTATTTTAAATTTTTATTTTCGGTTCAAAAAAAAAGAGAAATTGCCAATTTTAATATAAAAAATCTATAAATAATTCTAGCTCATAACTTTTATACATAAAAATTGTAAGCGTTGCTATTCCTGGTTTTTACGAACTCCTACAAATAGCCCTAAATGATATCTTACTTACAAATATGTTGTTTTATCAGGAAAATAAACTAGTATATAAAAGTTGATCAATAATTTAATTAAATTCTATATTTAATGATCAACTTGTCAAAAAAAAAAACCTTAAAAAACTTTAAATTCTGTCTAAAATCTTCCACTTTTCATATTATATATTTATGCTATTTATAGCCTATCTTATACTACATTAACTATTCCCTTCAATTGACTCTACTTTAACAAATTATTAGAGGCACAAATATCATAATTAATTAAAAAATAAATTGGTTTAAATAATTATAATTAATTTTAATATATTTAGAAAATTAACTGCTTAACCAGAACCCTTCCATATTATAACACTGTTATAGGAAACATTATATTAGATTTATATCATAATGTAGTACATATTTTTCTCACATAAAAAAAAACAAAAAAAATTTAAAAAAAAATTAAAATTAGCGACTTTTATGTATATTATTAACATTAACAAATTTTAGCCAATGTAGTGTGGACATTTTTAATGCCAGATCACTAAAAATGAATTAATTTTTGAGCAAATCAAATAGCTTTTATTTAGTCCTTCAGTAAGAAATAAGTTTAGGAAAAAAACTCGAAAAAAATAATAAAATTATTTAAATTTATTTATTATTGAACTTTAGGAAAAAAATCGCAAGAATATTAAATACCTAAAATAATAATTTTACATAAATATTTTTATTATTTAGGCTCTCAAACGTTCAACACCATTTAAATTAAACATACAATCTATTATTTATTTTATTTCCCATTCCAAATACAACACCTTAGACATCCCTGCCACACTCTCACATCCTCAATAAACATGTCTAGTCTATATCTAAACTAATGCCAAAGAGCTATCTTATTTTTAACAATCTTTCTTTCTATTCATAATTTGAAGAACTCGAAATCCTTGCCCAACAAAGCGACTAAAACCGAAACGCGTTGGCTTAAACCCGACAGACAAAACAAAGAAACTAACCAAACCGATCTGTGCCGATCTATATATACAATATATATAAAATATTTATGCTGCTGTTGCCGCGTTCAACCCTCAACGATGGGCTTGAATCATTAATGAAACTGGGCTTAGATTAACAGGATATAGAAGTGGTATACAAAAAGTTGCAGTTTTCCTTGCTAATGCCACAAAAAGTGTAACAAACGGCACACGCAGTGGCATGCTACATGCTGCGACAGGACGACGATGTGGCAAGTAAAAAGGAGGAGAAGGTAGGTGGACAACCGTAAGGTAATCAGCTTGTGCATCTGGACTAGGACGCTGGCTTTTGTATGAGATGTTGCTGCAAGGACTCAATAGTCCTGCTGCTGCTGCTGCTGCTGCTCTTTCGACATCGTAATCCCTGCACTTAACCCGGGTAATAAGATAAGTAAGGCAGGATCAGTTTTCGGATGCTTCTGCTTGCTGCTTGTTATCTTTGTAAATTGCATGTCGAGCACTTAAGCCAATTCTACAGGGATATTTTCAATTTATGCCAAAAACTGGTTAAGACATCCTTTGCGCGTGCTATACTCTATATATGTAGTATATCCTGTGATCCTGTGTGTGTGTGCTGTGAACCAATAATTCCACAATACGCTCAGGCCTCAAGCAATCCACACAACACAATCAATACAATCAAAAGCCGCAACAACGTCTTAGTTTTTGAGACTGCTTTAGCGACTTAGATGAAGTTGGCCTGGTCTGGCCTGGCTTGGCCTGGCTTTAGGTAAGTGGATTGCTCAAAGATTCAATCCAAATCCAATGCCAGACCATAATTGAAAAATGTGTTAAGTATATAATGCGCTCATCCAAAACTATTTCAATAACAAGCAACTACTTAAGCTGGGCAACTACCAGCACCAATCAAACAATGAAATATATACTCCTGTTTCTGTTACCATTCCCTATCCTGTTTCCCATCCTTTTCCCTAACTTATATATATATCTTTTGTTTAATCATATACAAAGTTTCAATATCTTAAGTCGTTGGCTAAGCATAAGTTGTATATGCAAAATATTGGATATCATATGGGATTTATATGTGGGTTCGAAATCTGATTTCAACTCTTGCAAATGCTTAAGCTGAGCATAAACCTCCTAAAAAATATATACACACATATGACTTTATACAGTTGGCAAGGGTTTAAACAAAAAAGGAAGTGAAATGAGCAAGTAAAAGATGAATTATAAGATTAAATATTATTTAAAATTTAAAATCTTCAGTAGAACATAATATTTAATGGTTTTTAAAAGCATTTAAAAAACATATGAGTTGGGAAATTAGAATATGTTATAGTTAATCGAAGAATAAATTCTTAAAAAAGGGAATTATATCGTTTATAGAACTTGCAAATTAAGTATAAAATAATTTTTATTTTTTTTTTGTGTTTATAGAAAATATAATCTATGTGATATTATTGTCAATATATTATGTGAATTCATTTTAAGAACATTTTATGATCGCGTTTCAAAACTGATATAATTTACAATATTAAAAATAAATTTTATGTATTTATTTTATTTGAGATTTACTAATTAAAGGATTTTCTTCCTTAGCTTAAATTCCCAAGGAAAATTTATTTTTAATTATCCTCGAATTTATAGTGCAGCAAAAAATTACATTGTCTCAACTGAGGAAAATAAATGTTGATATCTAAACTTAAGATTCTGAAGAATAAAGGATTTTCTTCTTTTCCTTAGAAAAATTTAATTTTTAAGGATCTTTCATCCTAAAGTCATTGAAAGTATTTTATGAACAAAATAAAAAAAATTATAATTTATATATATATCATTATATTATAATAATTATTATTTATTTCACTTCATTCATAAGAAGCTGAAGCTTCTGTTATTGAAATCTCAAAATAATGAATATGCAATACTTTAAATAATTATTTGTTTATTTATTTTTTTTTTATTATTTGATGATTATTATAATTATTTGATATATTTTTTTCTGTTTAAAATATGTATGCTGATTTATAAATCCAATATTTCTAGCTTTTAAAAGTCTTTAGCCAAAAACAGTTAATAAATCTGTATATTTATATAAATCTATAGAAACCTAAAGTTGACATACATACTAATGTCCAAAAATAAATAAGGAGACAAGGAAGTAGTCAGTTTTCCACTAAGTGTTCAATAGTTAGAGAAAATTCTATAAATTCTCCTAATTTTTTTTTAAATATATTTTTTTTTAACTATAGCTTTAAAAGAAATTCAAATAGCTTAGCTCTGAACCTCTAAACCTCTGAACCTCTTAACAATCAAATTACAATAACCGTCCAAGTAAACTCTGAACTCATACACATTACACAACGTTTCCCCAACTTAATCCCCAAGAAATATATTTTTTTTCCTCTCTCCACCAATCGGTAGTACCTCCAAATGCCTGTTTGGCACCCTATAAAACTGCCAGCTAATCGTTTCAATAACATGATTTACCAACAGCAAACAACAAAAATAAACAGCCAAACAGACAGACAAAGCGACTGAGAGTCGGACAATAATTTACAATTATTGAAAATGGTTAGGAAAAAATTAAAAAAAAAAAAAAGAGATGAAAATACGAGTATGATAATTGCTACCGATCCGAACGATTTCAACGATTTCAAAGCACACACACTCAATTCACCCCGCACAGTTGACTAACGATGATATTAATTATAATTTTCTTTAACAAATCGCCCCGATAGACAGGAGAGAAAAGCGTAGTATTTATGATATTACCATGCCTTGTTACGAACCAGAGAGTTTTTGGTTGGAGGCAAGAACTTGTTGATGCCACATGCACATATGAAGAAGAAGCATATAATGATGATGATAATGATGTTGTTGATGCTGATGTTGATGTTGATGCTCCGTTTTTCTCACATGTTTCACTCAAATGCGCACTTAAGCCGCCACATTTACACATACAGACATGGCAAGTGATCAAAGATGTTGCCGCAAGGCATCTTTCTATTTAAAATAAAGAAATGTTTTCGAATATTTGAAAATGAAGACATTAATATTGGTAGAAAGAGAGAGAAGAACGCCTTTAACTCAAGGTATAGAAGCAAAGAAAAAATAAAGAAAAAAAGTTGTCGGTGCCCTTTTCTAGGGTTCTCATCTTACACCCTGGGCATATTAGTTGAAAAATTGTATAACAAAAAAGTTAAAGAAATTTATTGTATATATAGCAAATAGAAGTGTGCTGTTTAGGGACAATAATAGCCTGGCTGGAGAACTGCCCCAGCAAGGAGTCGACTCGACTCGCCCGAGCAGGGATCACAGTATTTTGTTGGATTACCTGCGGTGCCTGGCACAGCTGGAGTTGTCACTGGGCATGTAAAGAGCCAAAAGAAATTGAGACAGCACAAAAAAAAAGACAAACGATGTTGTTGTGTGTGTATATTGAGCTTCAAACAAATTTTAATATTTGCCGACTGCAAACTAATTAAGTCATCAGACAGCTAAATGCAGGCTCAAAGGATAGCCCAGATTTCAAGCCAAAAAAAAGGCTAGAAATTTAGGAAAAAATTTAGCGGAATTTTGCAGGAAATGGTGAAATTTTGCAGGCAATTTTTAAATTTAGATAGACAACTAATAAAGAGAAGTTTCAAAACTTTAGAGAAGCTTAAAGACAGATATAAACTGAATTTGCGGCTACAGAGAAGTTTGTAGACAGACAAAAGCTGAATTGCGGCTGTAGAGTAGTAGAAATTGAATTTAATTTTAAAGTAAATTTTTAAATTTAGGTAGACAATAAAAAAAGAGAAGTTTAAGTACTTAAGAGAAGCTTAAAAACAGACCGAAGTTGAATTTGCGGCTGTAGAGAAGTTTGTAGACAGACAAAAGCTGAACTGTAGCGTTGTGTCTAGACGGACAAAAGCTGAATTGTAGCCCTGAAGCTGTTTAAGGACAGACAAAAGCTGAATTGCAGAAAATCTAAAAAGAATTGCTGAAAATTCAAAAATATAAAAATACAAGCCGAAAATTTGTTGTTTACTCATTTAAAATGCATTTTATTTATATTGTATATAATTTATATATGTATATATATATATATTTTTTTTTTATGTAGCCAAACTACAAGCCGCCAAAAACTGATTGCAAGGCGGCGAAGCTGAAGTAAAAACGCTGCGCTGCTCCTAATCCTTTTTAGCCAGGAGTTTCTTCTTTTTAGCCAGCTGTCCAAGCCGGCGGCAGCTATTTTTTATGTTTTTTTTTTACTAAATTGCAACATTTAGACGTCAAAGAGGTTTTCAGCTTCCTGCTGGCGACGTCGTCGTCGGCGTCGGCGTCGCTGTGGCCTTGTCCCATTAAACCAAAACGCGTGGGCGTGGCAGCCGCCTACAAGTTTAGCTGGCCGGAAATTTGCCAAAGAATTGCATACGTTGAAATAATTCAGCATTCATGTTCATATGTGCAGCCGGATAGCCCTGCAGCTGTGGCTGGGATGTTGCAACCGAGGCATTGGGTTGATATTGCAACTGCGGCTGCCCGTAGCCAGCGGCCATGGCGGCAGCTGCAGCTTGATATGCGGCAGGATTCATGCGTTGATATAGGGCAGCAGCAGCGGCGGCAGCAGCGGCGCCAGCAGCAGCAAATGGCATGCCAGGATGATAGCCAGGATAACCAGCTCCTGGTGCACCATAACCGCCAGCCAACATGGGTGAGAATATGGCCTGACGATAGGCAGCCAATCGGGTGCGACTTGCTCCAGGATTCTTGCGACGCAATTTGCCCGTTGTCTCGCCAATGAATACCTCCTCCGCCGAGGGATCCAGAATCCAGTAGTTGCCCTTGCCGGGATCATCATAGCTGCGCGGAATTTTGGTAAAACATTTATTCAAACTCAGATTATGGCGTATAGAGTTTTGCCAGCCACGTTTATTGGCCTTGAAGTAGGGAAACCGATTGATCAGATACTGATAGATGCCATTCAGGGTCAATCTTTGTTCCTGGCTGTCCTGTATGGCCATCATAATCAAAGCATTATAGCTATAAGGTGGCTTCTTATTATCATTCGAGCTGGCATTGATTTTTTGCTTCTTGCTGGGATTGCTGGCATGTTCACTGCTGCCATCACTATCCTCCTCACAACCATCCAGCTCAATGTCCTCCTCATCATCGAATTCCTCCACATCGAGTTTATCATTATGTTGCGATGATAGAGATTCGGCGGCGCTGCTCATGGGCGTACTGGTGCGTGAGGGACTATCAAAATCTTCAGATGCGGATAGTTCACCATCGGAATTTGCATATGGCATCATGGGATGATGATGATATGGATGATGTGGTTCATGTTTGATAACAGGCGCTGCTGTTGTCATTGTCGGTTTTTTAGCCAATATGGCATCAATGGAGAAATTACTTTTGAATTCCATTTCGCAGACACTTTTCACCATATTTATAAATTTATTTTATCTTATATGCTTTTTCAAGTTTATACAAAGAGCACACACACACACGTAATTAACTGTTGCTGGTTGTGCACGTTGCGAAGCGTAACTCAATACTGACTCTCCAGTGCTGCGAGCTGTGCTATTTATATGGCGACGACGCCAGCGACAGCGACTGCAAAGAGCGCGCCTTACACCGACACACGCACACAAGCATGCACCCACCACTTTACAGCTGAGAGCGCGAGCGAGAGAGCGCGCACTAGGTAGTTGAATTTTAGACTCCGCCTTTTGTACACTCAAACCGGTTTGGCTGACCATTTTGTTCCACTTGCCTTCCACAAACACACACACACGCACACACATTCAATACTCTGTTTATTTGTTGGTGTTTTGTCCGTTTTGTTTTGGAACTTGTGGATGTTTATTTGCAGCCCCCTTTGCAACAGCGTCAAAATATCCATTACATCCAATCCAAACAGGGGTTGTACAATGCATGCGCTCTCTTTCTAACTTGGCTAGTCTTCATACTCTCTATCTCATGCCCCATGCTCCTTGTTTTGATGTGGCACATAACACAGTTAATTGCTGCAACAACAAATAATCACAACAACAACAAGCAGAACAAAAATATATATCAACACTTTTAATTAAATACGAGTATACCAAAAATTTCGTGGAATATTTGTTCTACTTTAATCCACCTCGCTGAAAAATTAGTTCAATTTTCAGTTTTAAGGATTTTCTTTCAAGGATTACTTAAAATCCATGTTGGCTTAATTTTCGCCTGATTTTCAACAGCTCAATGGAGCTCAAGTAGTGCCAGGTAATCCCCTGTGTGTGTGTATGTGTGTCCTTAATTTTTCAACCCGTGGCAATCAAAGGGTTAAGCATGCTGCCCCGAAAGGATTTGTTTCATATATTTCAGAAGAGATTTATTAAATCGCGCATTCTTAAGAATTTGTATTTGCATTTGGATTTGGATTTTGAAATTGAATTTGATATGGATATATGCAATGGATCCAAGTAAACATTTTGCTATAGTTTTTATATGGAAATGTAATCTCAGTTTTAGTTAAACGACTTTTGTCAGATTTGCGATATAACTTAAACAAGCTCAGCTGACATTTTGGTCAAGTTTTCTTACATAAAAATTAAAGTTTTTTTCCTGATTTTAGCTTAAGAAAAACCATTAAAAATTATTACTAAAATTATATAAGGGAATTGAAAAATATATTTTCCAATTTTCAGATTAAAATAATATAAAAAAAATAAGTAAAAAATTCCGTTCTTATTTTAGACGACGTAAAGAGTATTTAAAAAAATATTTGTAAGCAATGCAATAAAAAAGCAACAATTATTGAGTTTTTGTTAACAAAAAAAAATTAATAATTCTTTTTATATTTAATTAAAGTGATGAAAATATATTAATTAAATGAATTCATTTTTGTACTGTAGTAGAAAATAAATAATCATAATACACAGGTTGTAAAAATTATATTTGAAAAAATTTAAATCAAACTTTTTTTAGTTCAGCTATATTAATGCTGTATGCTTATATTATAAAATATTTAAATAATATTAATTTTGTATGCAAATATTAGAAAATATTTTAATAATTATTTTAGCTTTACTAATATATCGGCTATTTAAATAGAGTAAATTTTATAATATACATATGCTGTTTGATGAATTAAATAAATATTGAATATTTAACAGATTTATATGTATTTATGAAAAAAAAAATAATATTTAAAGAAACATTTAAATTTCAGCAACAAAATCAAAGTGTTGAAATGTCCAGTTAATAACACAATTTAATAAATATTAAATTAATTAATTATTGCTTAAATAAGGTTTCTCAGAGTCAAATGGAAGAAAGTTTAGGTATTTCTAAATTTATAATATTTTATAATTTTTTATATTTATAATTTTTATATTTCTAATATTTTCAGATATACAAT
Source organism: Hirtodrosophila alboralis (assembly GCA_035043045.1). Classification (NCBI taxonomy): domain Eukaryota; kingdom Metazoa; phylum Arthropoda; class Insecta; order Diptera; family Drosophilidae; genus Hirtodrosophila; species Hirtodrosophila alboralis. The sequence continues at coordinate 694,990 of JAWNNH010000233.1, read as the reverse complement.
AATTTATTTATTATATTGTACAATATTTATTTTTAAAAATCTACAGTTTCTAACAGTTTGAAAAAACATTTCTCAATTTGAGCAACAAAATCAAAATGTTAAAATTTCCAGCTAAAACTACAATTTAATAAATATTTAATTTTATTTTATATTATATTATTATATGTTATATAAAATTCAATAAATATTTTTACTGGAATATTATTGTAACACGAAGGTTTTATATTTTTAAAAGAATATATTTATATATTTTATATATTTTTTTTAACTTGCAAGCTGATAAATAATAATTTCTAAATATGAAACTCACAAATTTCAATCTGTAGCTTCTACCTGGGCTCTACTACTCTACTCTTACAACTTTATGTTATTAATCCATGTCATAAAGCCACCAATAAAATAATATACACCTAGGATACTTATCTTTGCTTTACCTAGAAGTTAAGACCAGGATTCATTCAAAATCTGCAGCTAAAACCGCGATTTATCAATAAACCAAAGATTTGCGAAAAGCTACAATTCAGAACGGGGCTAGAATGGATTGCAAATAGAGGCATAGATGCTTGAGCGCAGGACACTAGATCCTTGAGGAGCATTGCCTTGAGGACATACAAAAATCTCGCACATGCCGTGCCTACTCAATGCATAACAAATTCAAGAAAAAGCAGGATACAAAAACCAAGATCGATCGATCATGTGCATTGTGTGCATGCATGAAATCGGCAAGGATATGCAAGGATATATGTGAGACAAAGTGAGAGAGAGAGGTAGAGTGTGTGGGTCGAGCGCACAGACTGCCGAGAGCGCGACAAATGCAATGAAGAATTGTCCTTTTTATCACGCATCGAGTGTCCTGCTGTTGACTGAACGGTCAGTCTTTTGCACTGAAGCCTGTTGACAGGCACTGTGTCCTGTGTGTCCTGTATGTCCTTTCTGTAACTGTCGTATATCGCACATTACGATCAATTATGAGACTCAATGCTGTCCAGCAGCGGCGTAACGAAAGGGGGCCAGGGAAAGTTTTCCTCTTCCCTATTTTTTTTTTTTTTTTTTGGGCGAATCTTGTGGCGTTAATTCAAAATTACATGGATATTGTTTGTGGCCACGTCTACTTGGAATTAAAAATTGTTTTCTTCTATTTTTTCTTAAATATGCCAGGCGTGGCAATGCAAGCGTGAAGCTATCCTAAGTGTGGTCTGGCAATGAAACCATAATGTCACCCAACAGGCGGCCAAATCATGGCCTGACAGCGTGGAGCAACCATGATCACCAAACTGATCACCAATCAGTGACTGTGACTGTATAACCGTGACTGTGACACACATCTGACACACATCTTTGTCAAATTAACACATAATATCCATGCAAAAATTAATTTCTTTGCTGATTTTACAACAGGTAGAAAAACGAATGTAAATTGTCAATTGATTTAAATTTGATTTAAAAATCAAAAGCAAATTTTGTGAATAGAATTTACGAGCTAATCTACAGTAGAAAATTAAATATATATTTGAAAATTTTTATTGTAAAATAATTATTGGCAAAATTTCAATTTGTTTACAATTATTTTTGATCTTTAAAGCTTAAAGTAAATCTTCTACGCTTTATCAAAGTTATTTATATTCAATTAAATTTAGCTTAAAATATTTGAAATATCTCAATTAATTTACTCGGAGTAACATTTTTAGCTTTTATCCTTACAAAACTCCATTTATTACTCAAGAAAATAGTAAACTGATTTTAATTTGATTTAAAAATCAGAATTTTAGATTCAGAATTTGTGGAATAATACATATATGTATAGTAGAAGATAGTATTAAGTATATTTCAAAAAAAAATTATTGGAAAAATCTTAATACTGACTTTTAAGACTCAGAGTACTAATTACATCCTTTATCAAAGTTATTTATATTGCATATAGTTTAAAACAATTAATTGGAATATCTCAATTAAATAGTAGGAATAAATAATAAAAAATTCGGAGTATAACTTCTAACCTTTATCAACTTAGTTATTTTAAAATTTCCTCCAAGTCAAAAAAAAAGCTAATGAAATTACTTAAAAGATTTTAATTTGATTTATAGTCAAAAATAATTTGATAACCAAAAATTATTATATATTTCAAAAATTATTAATTACTAATTTTACTTCTGATCTTGGATTCAGAGTAAGCACTCGACACTTTAGTGTTTAACCCATTAAATTTCAATATTTTCAAAATTATAACACATATTGAAACAGAAACCTGTAGATTAATAATACAAATGTTGTCTTTTAATAAATAAAATATATTACATATATGTATTTTAAAATATTATAGCTCAAAAAACCTTTAGGATTATCTGGAAACATCTTTTAGGAATATTTTTAAAAGCTTTAAATAAAACTTCAGCTGTTGTCAACCTATTGAGAATGCTTAAAACCAAAGTAAATTAATATTTCCTAAGAAAATAAATATTTCTCTATCTTCTAAATATCATAATAAAATTTTTAAAATAATATTTATCATCCCTTAAATTAAACAGATTAAATATCCACAGATTTAATAAATTCTGATGATAGTCTATTTGTCTTCTTTCATCATTTATTCTAAAATTTTGACTAGAATGGAAAATTGAAAAAATCTTAAACTAAGTATATTTAATCTCATCAATATACTTAATAGAAAACAACAAATGTACTATATAATTTTTACATTTATCCTTAAATTAATAAAATAATTGCTAATATAGAAATTGCGGATTTAAGGAAAATTTTTAATAATTTTGAGGCTTTACCAAAAACGTAGGAAAAAATCTAAATAGAAATGCAATGTAAAATTAAAATCAATTAATTTAAATAAACAATATATAAAATAAATATATGCAATAAATAATATATAATTAACAAAGAAATTAATTAAGATTTAAAAAGATCTAAAAAAAATTCATAATTTTTAATTTGTGAATTTTTTCTTTTATTTAATTTTTATTTTTTTTATTTAATTTTCAACTCCTGTGCGCCTGTGTGGGCGAGCATTTTAAGGATCTGTCGGCTTTGTGCCGTTTTGAAATCAATTAGTTTTGTCGCGGCTGTCAAAATGCGCCAGGATCAAGCAAACAGGATAACCAACAAAAGTAGCAATGTGGCCAATGTAGGTAAAAGTCGAAAAGTCATGGTCAAGCGGGGCGGCTCCGTCTTTTGAAGCAGGTTCCCTAGTCATGGGCATTTTGCAAAAAAAATTTCCAACTCAATTAGTTGAACTCTGCCCACGCCAACTAAAAATCAAAAAAAAAAAAAGAAAAAAGAAAAGAAATGAATAGGGAAAAAATATATATATATGAGAGAGGGAAGCCGCCTATAGCCACAATAGAGAAACTGAAAATTCGAGGCGTTTAAATCTACATTTATCCCTTAGCCTCTCGTTTGAATCGCAGTTTGAAATCTTCTCTGGCCTGAAACTGGAACTGGTCGGAGGTTTTCTCTTTGGTTTCTTTTAGCTGCTTTCAACTTTGCCGACTGAGTGCATCATTATCATCGGCAATTGGACTACTGCGTCAAAGTGCGCTGCCCACTTTTTTTTTCTTATTCTTTCCAACATTTTTTTATGCTCTGTACTTGTAGAAAAGCAAGAGTATATAGGGTTTGCGCAGTGTATATTTGTTTGATTGTAGAACTATTTCTTTTGGGCTAATAAAACTAAGTAACTATGTTTGCTTATACTATAGTTAGTTTAGATCTCAAAATTATTCTCCCATGTTTAACCACGCCCCCACAAAATGAATTATATCTGTTAATTTTTTTAGAGAAAATTTAAATATTTAATAATATATATAAATTGGATCAACAATATTTAACTAATTTAAAAATGAAGAATATTTTTAATTTCCACATCTATATAGCTAGAGTCCTTAGAATACCTCTACAGTTAGAAATCCCTATATCTTTCACATCATTATATATTTGATATATTCAAAAAATTTGTTAAGAAATAATTCCACAGATTGGATTATAAATATAGCGGTCGGATACATTTTTGCATCGGAAAGTTAAAGAAAAAAAAAAGTTTTTTGCATAAATTTAGAATAAGAAATTAACTTATCCAGAACATAATAGGGTCTTGTACTAATTTTAATACGCAAAATCGTTTAAAAGTGATAAAAAAAGATTTGAATTTTTTTTCAAAAATTTGTATAATTTTATAATATATAAAAAAGCAAAATTTAAATGACACATTAGTCTATACATTAAACCATAATAAAAATAATATTCCACAAGAAAATCCATTCAGTTTTAATTAAATTATAGCAGTGGGAAATCTATAAATTTTTGAAGAGCATTAATGACTTTTTTAAAAAATCTGACAAGAAAAATTCAACAAAAATGTAAAAAAGGAAGTCAAACAGTTGCAGGAACGCACCCCAAATAAATATTTGTTTTCTTTACTTAATATTTTGGAGACTATTTATAAATCTATCTTTAAAGATTTAAAAAAAAAAAATTTTTAAAAAAATATAAAAAAGTAAGAATAACAATCGCATGAACACAAAATAAATTTGTAAAAATTTTGGAGATTATTTCTGATTAATTTAAAAGATCTAACCAAAAAAATATATTACAAAATGGAAAAATGGAATGGAAACAGTCGCAATACAACACAGAGTGTAGCACAGTCGGGAACTACCAACTAAAATATTTTTTATATATTTTTTTCATCTCCCCACCTACCCTAGTCTATTGTTGTTGCACACGTACAAAATATTTGGGCAAAAAAAAAAATATGCTTGAACAACAACTACAATAACAGTAGTAAACTATGGCGCAAATTAATAGACAGTCATTTGAACATGTGTTGTTGTAGGTTGTTGTTGGTTGTTGTAGATTGTTGTTGTTGGTTGTCGGGTTGTTAGTTGTTAGTTGTTGGTTGTTCGTGCTGGCGTTGCTTTGATTGTTTTGTCAAGTTGTCTAAGATATCAAAGACAGTACGCCGACGCCGCCAATGAAGACATCTTTTTAATAACCCACAGCGCTGACGTCTTTCTACATATTGTGTGTACTTGACTTTCGGTCGATTTATTTTCTCAATTGTTCTAGCAAAAAAAAAAACAACATGCCATATAATATTAAACTATACTATATATACTTGCTCAAATTTGATTTGTCGAGCAAGTGTGCTCAAAACAAAGGCCACTTGTATAAGTATTTCCTTATAGTATTATTGTTGTTCTCTTTATTTTTTATTATTATTCTTTTACCATTGTTTTTGGTAGTTTCTCGCTTCGTTTGATCTATTTGGTTACTTGGTTACTTGCCCCCATATGAGCTGCATATGTTGTGCAGTTAATCGTTTTTATTTATTTAATATTTAACTGTCACGCAATTCTACATATTTGAAATGTGCACAAAAAATATTAAGGAATCAATGTTATAGCTGTTTGGCAGCAGTGAAAAAATTTTAAAATATAGTAGACAGTTCGGAAATCCTAATAAAATTCGTTTTAGGTATAAAAAATGCATTTAAAATATTTTTAAAATTTTTTTAAAAATAGGAATAATAGGAACTTACCATAATACTGCAGATATTTTATTATCATCCTCTTATAAACTGATTTTTATCCATGTTAAAATTCATAATCTTTTATAATGAACACAAAATGTACCACATTTTGCATGCCACATATCAGGGCAAGAGTTGTCGAAAAATTCTCATAAATAAAACTGAAAAAAAATTAAAATAAAATTATTTTTTAAAAATTAAGAAATAAAAAGATTATGGAATATTTATACTCTCTTGAAATTTATGGTAGTAAATCTGGTATAAAAAAAAACAATCTAAATCTGTTACAAACTACTAAAAAACATAATTCTAAGACATTCATTCAAAAATAATTGTATTATAGGAGGAGCATTATCCTATATGTATATATTGACTTTAGAATCCAACATTTTTTTTTTTATCTTTTGCATAAATTTTGTATAAAAAAATTAGCTAATCCAGAACTAAATGGCGTTTTATACTAATTTTAATGTCCGCAAACGATTAAAAGTGAATTTTTAAGATTTTAAATTTTTCAAAAATTTTCCAAATTTTATAAGGGGGTAGTTAAGAAAAAAGTCAAAAATATTGATTTTGATAAAAAAGCAAAATATTAATGACAAATTAGTCTATAGATCAAACCATACTTAAAATTACATTCCGCGTGAAAATCAAATCAGTTTTGACAAAGTTATGGCAGTTGGAAATTTGGGGAGATCAGAAAAATACGAAAATACTCCTATAAACAAAAATTTAAAGAAAAAAAGTTTATTTGTAAAAATTAAGTGAGAAATCAATTTAAAGGACAAAATATGATCAAAACCATATTTCGATAGAATATCGGCTCAGGAAATCTAATCAGCAAATGATGTTTTAGGAGACAGCAATACTCTCGTCAAATATATAACAAACTTTCAAATTAAAAACGAATTTTTAACATTTCTTTAGTATCCACACAGTCTCCAGCTGTAAAGGGCATTTCAGTCCACATAAATATATATATTTTCAGCTCTTCAGAGACATCCACATCAGGCATATAAAGACATCTTACTCCACAGGACAACTTCCTATAGAAATGTTTGCTACTAACGAGCAATTATCGCCGGCTCCCAGGCACAAACACACACAGAGCCAGGGCAGGAATAAGAAATCATTCTATATACCATATACACATACACGTTCTACATATATATATACTCATCTAAAAATTTGCTACGCTTTGGGGGGGAGTCTGAACTGTGTAGAGAACTGGCAGACATTTGTACATTGCATTGTTAGGACACAAAGGATGAAAATATTTTCGTCCTGTTGTCAAATGATTGCATTTAATATATCGAAATCTGTGTGACGAATCAATTTAAGTTTGGAACCTTTTGTAGTGGGTAACAACTGCAGCCAACCAGTTGCCTTTATAATTCGATCAACTCTCTATATAGTTATGGTTGGACATCATGGGCATGTATCCTGTCTAGCATATGGTATCCTTCTTGTATTCTCAGCCTGTTTCAACCGCATAGACAACTTAATCAATAAGTTGCAGTATCGTTTGCTAAATAGTTATTTTTTTTCTGAATTCTTTTTTTTTTCTATGTGGAACCGATCAGTTACAGTGGGTGTTGTCAGTTTTATGACAGTAACGCTTACGCACTGGAATTGTTATATTATTTTTTTTGGTATTTTATGAGCCATACTAATGTGGTTGTTAGACCAGCATTGTTCCCACAAAAGTCATAAAGTCTTTAGTGAGCGTTTTATGAGCATAGTCAGAACTAGTTAGACATGGTAAGCAGCTGTCTCTAAAGTAGAACATACTATCTACATATGATTATTGGAATTAAAGACATTGAAATTATGTACAGCTTATACTTTAGAAAGATAGTAGAAAGTTCTTAAAAATTCATAAATATAACTAATACTATATATAAATAGTGAAAAGTTCTTTAAAAGCAATACTAGAAAAAAAATTCTACAAAAAATATATTTTGATAAATATTAAAGCTTGCTTTGGGAAATATATCAAAAAATAATTAACATTTCATATGCCAAGATTAATTACAGTTTTTGAACAGATTTCATTTTATAAAAAAATGAAAATTTATTTTATAAACAAAATGAAAAGCTTTAAATTAATATACAAGTTTCACCAAGAAATCTAAGGGCTTATGCCAAGGAAAGACTTGAATTGTAGATTGTGGAGAAATATATTAATAAAAAAAACTCAAACTTTATATAGAAAATCAAAATTATAATTAAAAAAAAAACTAAAACTTTATATAGAAAATCAAAAACAAAATAAAAAGTTATTACAGAAAATACTAAATAATTAGGAAATAAATTCTAATATTCTTGTTTTAAGAAACTCATCTTTTATTGCTATTTCAGATTGTCATTTCTTAATTTTTTAAAATTTTTCTAAGAATCATAAGTTTAATAATGTATATATATAAAATAAATAAATTAATTAATTCTTTGAAATATGAGAACATATTTATTAAATAATATATTCTATTGTTCTAGTTCAAACTATTTTCTTTTTGCTATTTCAAATTGTCATGTCTTAATTGTTTTACATTTTTTCTAATTGTTTAAAACTTGATATTATTATGAACATATATAAAATAAATGAATTAATTAATTCACAACTTATGAATCGTTTTAAATATGAGAACCAAATTAACTGCATTCTACATACTAAATATTAAAAAATATTTTAAGCTTAAATACTTCTTAAAATACTCTTATTCAAAAATAATTTGGAATCACTTTTAAATCATATAAAATTCTGGTAAAATACTCATAATCAAAAAAATAATTTTTAATCACTTTCAAAGCATATAAAAGTCTGGTATTATAACTACATCTATAAGAAACAAATTCCCATTTTTAATATATTGCACACCTATATATAATCGATCTATTGTCTCTATTTAAAGATCAACTCACACATTTTAACCTTGACCTGTTTTATAGTACCAGGCCCTCTAAATCTTCATAAAAACCTGCTGATTACTATAGACAACAATCTTTTGCCAGCTGTCGTCCTGTTATATATCCTGTGTTGTGTTGCATAAATCAATACACACAACACACACAAAATATTTCCATAAAAGTTAATTGCTGTGTTAACACGTCCATACACACACACACACACACACACCAAACACAACATTGCTCATTTCAATAAGTCCAAAAAAAAAAACCCAAAAATCTTTAAGACTATTAAAAAAAAAAATGCCGAACGTTGCTAACAATCCGCTTATGAAAAATGCTTTATATATTTTTTTTTTTAAATTTGTATTATTTTTTGGGTATTGTGCGCTTCGTTTGTTGTTGGCTTATGGATCAAAGTCAAAGGACTGGGCAGTTTTTAATAACATTCCCCGGCATCGCGTCCTGTGCTCTCAATAAAAATAAAAAAAAATAAAAAAATATACATTTTGCACGCGCTGCAAATGATTTGTATTGATTTCTTGCTCTCTCTCCCTAAAATTCTGCGCTCTTTTTTCTTTTTTTGATTGTGTGTGCCCACAGCGCTAGGATCAAGGATCAAGCAACATAAATCAAGGACACCCGTTGCGACACAACGTGCACAATTTGGGTTTTTATTTTAATGTTAGTCATCGCATGATCCTCAACTTGATGTCTCTATATATATGTTATATAGAGAGGGAGAAGACATATCAAGGCGTTGCCAGTTGTTTCGGGTTTCCTTCATCTTCTTCTTCTTTCAGCTCGTTTATTCTCTCTGATCTCATAATTGAGACAATCCTTGCGGCTTTGCCTTGTCCGGGGCGGCTGCTTTCTTCTGATAGCGTGTTTCTATAAACAAAAGCATCAAAGTCAACCGATTCTCCTACGTATGTGTTGTGGCTTGAGGTCCTTTTCAACGTCTTTGGATATCTGGTTCTCCTTTATATAGTTCTCTTTTAGTTTTGGGAACGGCTGCATTTTTCAGGTGACATTTTTGCTTTTATTGCGTTAACAGCTTTGTTTCATCTTTCGGCACGTTGACAACAATGTATCGCTTACACGTATCCTTCGTCCTTTTCTTTGATAGTTCTAGTCCCACTGTGCGGCCGTTGTCATCTTTTGCCGCCTGCCGCCCTTTTAATGCCTGATAATGTTGTCAATTTTTGTGTACAAATCACAAGATTAGACGAAAATCACGCGAATTCCAAACTAAGCATCTTATTGAATTAATAGTTTTTGAGTTTTAAAACTTAAGTTGTCATTTTTTGAGTTATTTTGACCGGATTTATGGAGTAAGCAGGTTTTTTTTAGGACTTTGGCAGTTTTTATAAGGAATTTGTTAAGAGACTTTGTCAAAAATTTGATTGAGTTTTCTTGTAAGAGTTTCGGATGAAAATGATCTTAAATCCTGACAAAAATAACATATTTATTGTAAATAATATTCGGTTTTTTTTTGACCTTGTAAGAATATAAATATTTAAAAATATATGGGATGTTAGATGTCTTTATAAAGAATCTAGGTTTAATTTGTGAAAATAAAAAAAATTAAATATATGTATCTTAGAACTAAGAATTAAATATTTGAAATTATATTGGATATTAAATGTATAGACATAGAATACTCGGTTTAATTTGTTAAAATAAAATAATAAAGTATGTATATGTTTTTTAAAACTAAGAATTAATAAAAAGATCTAATACTTTCAATAAATAAAAACATTTTTCTGTATTGTATTGTAAATAATATTCTGCTTAAATTTGAATTCTTAATTTTGAATAGAAATATTTGATATTATGTTAGATCTTAGTTATGAATCGAAGATCTTAGCTGATAGAGCTTGAAAAACTATTATAAAGTTTTGTATTAAATACTGGGCATAAATTGTTAAAATAAAATGAAACTAAATAAAATAAAAATAAATAAAATAAAAATAAATTTAAAAAAAATAAATTAAATAAAAATAAATAAAATAAAAATAAATTAAATAAAGATGAATTAAATAAACATAAATAAAATAAATTATGAAAATCTAGCTGGATCGACGTCATTTTTGGAATTAGAAAAATTTGGCAGATTTTCACAATTTAACAAATGATACTTCACTAAAAACCTTGTAAATAAAATAAAAATAAATAAAATAATAAAATAAAAATAAAAACAATAAAATGAGCCTTCAAAAAATAATTTTAATTTTAATTTTCACAAGCTCCCTGAATAACTATCTAAATAAAATTGTCTTAAGATTAAGAGGACAATATTAATATAATATAATATAATATAATATACAATATAATATAATATTAATTAAATAATAAACATTTATTAAAAATGAATCATAATAGCCTTATTAACTCAATTGCAAAAATACAAACAATAACAACATAAAAGGCGCCCACAAATTAGATCTTTGATAGTTTTATTACATTTCAGTTTATTCTGTTAGATATTAAATCTTAGAATATTCTGTTTTATTTAAGATCTCATATAAGTTAGAACTTTATAAATTACATAAACTGTGTTTATGCCAAACACAAAAACTGTGTCAACTAATTTAATTTTGTGTGCCAACAATCGATTTATCATCAACTGCAACTTCCTGAACAACTTCAATCCTTTTTTTTATTTTTCCTCTCCTCTATATTTTTTCTCCTAAATGACAAGTTGGAGAAATCTTTGGTCTTTTGCCGCTGGCGCTGACGACACACGTCAAATCAGTGACACTTTCTCATTAACGCCTGGTCAGAATTACGGGGGGAATATTGAACTTCTACATAGAGTTGGAGGCGCCGCCTGAACGCCTGCCTGCAGCTAATGTGGAAATCTGATATATCAGAGGCAGCCGGAGACGAAACATATGCGGCAAGTGAAGTGTTTAGGCGTGGACGTAGCAACGCGGCAACTGGACGAAAGAGGAGACAACCTGAACTTCTCAGTCAGCCAGGGCAACGATGTGTTCGAATGTCGGTTAATTACAAAACCTCCGAAACACTTGAGACAACTCCACAAACTGAGCAAGGGGGGAATGAAGGGACTCGTATTTCAGTTGTGCCGACAAGACATCAAAAGGAATTGTGAAAACTTGTTGCATGTTTTCATTGCTGCCAAATTGAAACAAGTAAGAACTATTATTCAAATAGGAGATATCCTACAAAATTGAAACAAGAGAGAATATATTGAACTATAATTCAACTGGAAGATATCCTACAAAATTGAAACAAGTAAGAATGTGTTGAACTATAATTGAATTCGGAGATATCCTATATTTAGGTTAAAGCAAAAATAATAAAACAATTGTTTTTTAATTTTTGGTCAAAGGTATGCTAAATTGCAATGTGCACTGTTTGAAAGTAAAGTATTTTCTGCGATTTTTTCCATAGAAAATATTTTAAAATTAGTTTTAAAAATTTGCATTCTTATTTGCATGCTTTTATATGATTTTTAGAATATTTTTATTCCTTATATAACTTTAGTTTTTATTATTAAATCGGTATTGAATTTTTAGAATAGTTTAGCAACACATTTAAAAATTTATTTGCGAAAAAAGAAAATTATATTTTAAACATTCTATTTGTAAATAAATTTTTAACGATTTGTGATTTGTAAATTTGTGAAAAACAAATTGAATATAATAAAAATCTTTCTTTTTTTCTTGACTTTAAACGGCTTTAATTCAATCAAATTTGATTCGTTTCGAACTTTTTGAACAATTATATAAAAACTAATTTATATATGACTTGGCAAATTGAAATGGTTTTAAGAAATGTGTTTTTTTTTTAGGATAATTATATTATAAATTATAATTTAAAATAAAATGCTTTATTACTTTAATAGTTAGCATTTTTTAAATCTAAATCGCAAAAATATTAATAAAAAATTCTATAAAAATCCAGCTACATGCAGAAATCAAAATTTTTTAAGCAAATATAATTGAAATTGATTTTTTGTAAAGTATAATTTTGTAAGTAGTTAATAGTTAGCAGTCTCAACTTTAAATAAGTGAGAAATGTTTTATAATTACTGAAAAAATTAGTTGATGGGAAAGCCTTTAGTTCAAACTGAACAAACTGATAGACAAACGAGTTTGAAGTGCGCAGACTCTTTTGAACTATATTCTTAATATTAATTATTTTATTATATTGAATTTTAATAATATTAAAAAATTTGTATACTCTATAGCCCCTAATTCAAAGCTGCAGCTTGCATTTTCTGTTACAAACAATTACACAACTTTATAATACACTTTTAAGACAAATTTTAAATTTTCTACAGGGTATATGTATGGCATATTTTGGTTTTTGTTATTAAGACTTGATATTAGTTGCAGCAAGGATATGTTTAGAGCCTCAGGTGTTTTTTCTTGGCAACTATTTTGAATTTTGAAATCAAAGTGACTTTTTGTTTAGGCTGCCGGCAGGATATCAATGACAGGAATAGGAATAGGAACAGCAACAGCAGCAGCACAGAAATCGGAAGGTTAGTGTTAAATGTCAACGATTTGCACCAGCAGCGCACCAGAGGGAGGCAGGAGCGACAGGACGACAGGACGACAGGATGGCAGGATAACCGAAGGATAGATCCACAGTGCAAGAGATACACACACACACGGCAGGATGCTGATGAGTTGTGAAAGGACATTGCACCCGCTGTTTGGACGCTGTTGACAGCAGGCCAAAAACAAGGACAACTGGGACACTGTGGGCTAAAAACTCAGCTGCCGCTGCTAAGGCCAAAACATGTTGTGTCCTTGACTATATATATATATATATATATGGCCTTGAAGGACCTTCAACATATCGATGTGGCCAATGTAAATGGCATATTTTGGCCTATGCTGGTTAACCATAGCATAGCGCCCAGCTTTCCTCGAGTCCTTGAATCCTGTGGCCATACTTTGACCTTGCTGAGGATCCTACCGAGTTGTTTGGTCACAGTCAACAAGCAAACCAAAATGTTGATCACCAAGGACTATCAAATGAATATATATATTTTAAATAAAATTCAATTTCTGTTTCTGTGCTGATTTCACGGCTCACTGATCGACTACGAAATGAATTCAGTTTTCAATGTGGGTCGCACCACAAATAATTGAAGAAAAAAAATAAAAATATACATACATATAATAATAATAAAAAATAAAATAAAAAAACCTCTTGTGTTGGTCAAATTCATTTCCACTTGATTACATGCAAAGCTTAAATGTGTGTGCACCACAAAAAAAAAAAAAAAAAATAAAATAAAATAAAATCCAAAATAAAGTGGAAATCATTTAAACGGAATTAATGCTCAAACAAAACATGTGAAAACTATCGCTACCAATTCAGGAGTAGACCTATCAAGAAATCAAAGAAACCTTTCATATTATTATATTTCGGGGTGTTTGCATTTGCCAACTGTTTAAATATATATATATATATATATTTCTGATTCAGATTTCTACTTTTGATATTGGCAAAAAGGTAGAGCTTGGTCGTGTGTGCTTGCTTAGCGGGGAGCTGAGCATTCTTATATAATACAATGCCATGGATATTTCAAACTGAACAGAGTTTAATGATCCCAGAATATATGTTGAGCTAGTTAATTTGCAAAACGTTTATTAAAAAAAGGCAATCTGTTTAAGAGCTCAGCTTGGTTTTAATCGTTTTATGTGAATTTTAATATTAGAATTAGATCAACAGTCATTTCAAAATTAAATATTACTCATTTTGTAACTCAAAATATATTTAAAATGCGGTTTTAGATCAACTAGAGGTCCCAAACTATATAATCTACAAGAAATTGAAGCTGATAAATCTAAAATAAAGTGTTATATATAAAATTTTATTAAAAAAATAATACTCAAAGAATTAATTCAATGAAAACTTTAATATCATTCTATAAAAAAGGTAAAATTAAATAAAGCTTATAGCAATATTGGTAAGAATTTATATAATGAAAACTTTAATCTTTCTATAAAAAAGGTAAAATTAAATTAAATTTAAAACAATATTGGTATGATTTATTTTAATGAAAACTTTAATGTCTTTGTTTATTTTAAAAAGGGTAAAATTATATAAAGTTTTAAACAATATTGGTAACGATGATAAAGCCAGGCAAAGCGCAAAACAAAATTAACAATAAAAACCACAATTTGTAAAGTTTTTAAAGAAAAAAAAACAAGAAAGAAAATTAAATATTTTTCAATAAATGTTTTTTATAAAATTACTAAAATTCCAGATAAAATGTTGTTAATTTTGGGCATATAATTTGTACCTTAAAAAAAACTATTTAAAGTCGGGTAATAGTCTAAAACTTTTAGATCAACAACACGTCCAAATTAAAAATCATTAAAAATTAAATTGTAATAGTTTGAGTATATTCAAATTTTGCTTAAAGATTGTTTTATCTTAAAATATTTAATTTGTAAAGTTCTTCAAGAAAAAATGACTAAAATGGCTAAAAAAAAAAATTAGTTTGTCTTTTGTTAAATAAAAAATTAAATAAAGAAGATAAATTTATAAGTAATTAAAAATTGTAACAAAACTTATTTTATTTTACTGCTAGTAAGATCATACAACAAAAACATTGAAAAAAAAACTGTTTAATCATTTCTACACCTCTAAAGATTTAAGTTTGGATTTTTGACCAACAGGAAACATACAATATATTTAAAAATTATCTTATAATATTTAAAAATTCGTAAAAAATAACTAAACTTAAAAAAAATTAAGCTGTAAATTCTGAGAAGAATAATTTCTTAAAAAAAAAAGTAAAAATTTTAAAATTTTAAAACCATTTAATTCAAATGAAGAAAATTAAACAATACCGAGAAGGCCAATTAAAATACAAATTAATCCAAAAGACAAACCGACAACATAAATTCATACAAGCTGTCCAAAAATATTTTCAATTTAAGTTCAGACACTATTCCAGTCAAATTTTTAGCTAATTTTTTAGCTCTATATTAAATCAATAATTAATTCCTCCCATTCTAAACAGTCTACTAATGTCCTTTTTAAGGCCAACTTCTGGCTTAATCGTCTAAATCTGATTAAAAGCATAAAAAAAAGCAATTTTGCCACTTCTTTGCCGTCGCATTGCACTTACAACACTTGCAACACTTGTCTGATGTGTGCTTTGGTGAAAGTGGCACGAGACATGAGGCAACAACATACATATAGAAGAAGAAAACTATGCGAATAACGCGCGTGCCTCAAACGGGTGGCGCATCCTTTTTGCCAGGACACGAACTAACTAAAAGTGGAAGAGGAGGAACAACAACAAAAAACAACAACATATAGCACGTGACAATTGCGTCAACAGATTTTTCGCTGAGATGCGCACAAAATTATGAAAAACGTGTGCCACAAAAAAAAAAAAAAAAAGCTGAGCACGGGCCCACGGGGCAACAACAGAAAAAAGGACGAACGTAAGGACCTGCCTTGCTACTGCTGCTGCTGTTGTTGTTGTTGTTGACAATATTTATGCAGCAGCAGCACCAACAGCCGCCGCCCCCTCGCTACAATATTTCCCCCTGTTTGTTTTTGCATTTTTGTTACATTTTACAGCTTTTGTTTTGCAATTTCGTACCCCCCAAGCAAGGAAAATTTTAGAATAAACTCTCCAAACGATCGAACAGCTCTTGATGATGCAGCTACCAGCCAACCCCCCTGCTTCCTGCTGCCCCTGTTATTATTGTGGGCTGTTTCCGTTTCCTCTTTGAGGCAACAACGCCTTGCCCCATGTTGTCGATATATGTAGCAAGGTGGTTTGTTACTTTACTTCAAGCCCAAGCCCAAGCCCGAGTGCACCGCAGAACGTGACAATGAACAAAAGAAGGCACTTGGAATACTTGCATGTTTCCTGCGACAATCGCCTCCTGCTTCCTTGGCGGTCCAAGTCCTGCTATGTGTATTTTTTTATATACAATATATATTTTTTTCCTTTTTTTTTATTGCTCTTGTTGTATCCACAAAAAAACACGCTTATAATAATAATGTCATTATGTATTGTTTGGTAAAGGCAAAGCAAATGGGCATTACATAGAAAAAAAAACAAAACTTGTATGCCACACAAAAACAGTCTTTTCATATATTTCTATTATTTTTGTTAAAAAAAAAAAATAAAAAAAAATGAAAAACTTTCTAACGAGCCAACAAAATGTATAGCAAAATTTTGTTGTTCAAGTGTTGTACAATAAAAAAATATTTTTACTAATTGTAGAGCTCAATCTTGTTGGAAAATATTATAATCAATATGATTTTCAAAAATGTTAGGAAAAAAATATATATCCTTGCAAGTGCTGTTTGAAATTTTATAAAATATTTTTTGCACAATAAAAAAATATTTTTATTAATTGAACTGCTGAGTTTTTTGTTTTTGGTAAAGATTACAATCAAAATGATTTTCGAAAATGTTCGGAAAGAAATATAGCTTTATTTTTTTGGGATCGTAGAAAAAAATATATATTCTTGCAAGAGCTGTATGAAGTTTAAAAAATATTTTTTGTACCTATTTGCACTTAAAACTCGTTTTTAAATAAAAAAAAAATTTCACAATTTAAAAATCATATTTCAATTTTAAAACACAAAATATATATTCGTATATCCCAACAAAATTTTCTCCCACACTTTTAATATATAATAAAATGTATACTTAAAGAAAATATGTTTTTATTGAAGTAAAAGATGTTTGTCAGTTCATTGTATTTTAAGGTGCATAAATTTGCAATAAATTCTTCATATTACACTAGTTATATGAGAAGAATATAAATTAAATATAATTGATAAAAATAAAAAATATAGATTAAATTTTTTCAGATCGTACGAAAAAAATATATATATCCTTGCAAGTGCTGTTTGAAATTTTACAAAATATTTTTCGCACCTATTCGTTTTTAAATAAAAAGAATTTTCCCAATTCAAATTTCAAATAATTATAAAAAATAATAAAAAGCTTCTAAAAGATATATTCGTATACCCTAACAATAGTCTTTCCCCAACTTTCAATATATGATAAAATATATACTTAAATAAAATGTATTTGTTATGAATTAATAGATGTTTGCCAGTATATTGTATTTTAATGTGCTTAAATTTGCAATATATTCTTCATATTACACTAGCTATATGAGAAGAATATAAATAAAATATAATTGATAAATATAATAAAATATAATAAATATATAATTATAATAGGTAAATATAATTGATAAATATAAATATAACATTTTCCAAGTTAAGCTTGCCATTAATAAAAGCATTTTTAGCCAGTTTTAAACTATATTTTACCTATTTTTATTTTAATTAATAATACTTAAAATCAAACCAAAGAGTCCCAATTTTAAGACAGTCAGAATATTTATAATCTGATAATTTTATCACACAAAAGTCGAATTTTTTTTAGAATGTTACAAATACCATCAACTCTATTTAAATTAAAATTTTTATTTTACCAAGCAGGTTATTTATTTTTCAACATTTTTGCACAGTCACAAAATATAAACCTCTTTAGATAAATATTGACTTTGCATATTTGTAGAAAATATTTGTAAGCATATTTATTTATTTATATTAAAATGCATTTTGAGCTCTAAAACCAAAAACAAACTCTAAGGCGAACAAACACCTTTTTTGCAGCCCACACAAATAACAAAAATACAAAATATCAAAAAAAAAAAAAATAAAATGTGGGCAGCAAAATGCAAACAAAATAAACAATCAGTGAAAACTCAAAGAAAACTCAAAAACTGTTCAGAACTGATGTTGATCAGGTAGCAATATGATAGATAATATGCAGGCTGAGGGCGTTCACAAATTTTGTAGCTAAAATATAGAAGAAAAAAAGTCTATTTGCATTTGTCTAATGAAAAGATAATATTTATGCAAAAATATTAGAAAAATTATTAAGACAAGAAAACAATAATAAATAAGAGCGAAATAGAGAAAAAACAAAATGCCAATTATTGGATTAGAGAAAAACCATGAAAATGTAAAGAAAGAAAATAAAATAAATCAAATATAAAAATGAAGACTTGCCAATTTTTTAAGTTTTGGGAATTATCAATAGAATTGTTGAGTTCACAAATACTTCAAGCTGCCTCAAAACGATTAACGATCGCCACAAAATATCCAATTTGGTGGCAACATAAAATTTAACAACAAACATAACAATAAACATTCCAATTCATTTACAAATTAACACTTCATATATTTTACATGTTGAAGTGGCAGCGGGGCATAAAAGTGCATATGTATGTTTACACTGAGAAAATAAATGGATTTTTCTTTAATTTTATTAAATATAAAAAATATAAGCTATGAAAATTGAAAATTATATTAGAGATTAAAATATATATTTATGCTATAAAAATGCTTCAGAATTCAATAAAATCAAAAATTTGCGATGATATATTAAAATAAATTAAATAAAAAAAAAAATAAATAAATAAATAATAAATATTTAAATAAAAATCAATGTCCAACTTAGTTTTAATTATGTATGATGAAGAAACACTTAAAAATTATAATCTTAGGTAACAAATGATGAAAAAATTTTTTTTAAATGTATTAAAAATATATAACACCGAAAATTAAGACAAAATTTAAATTGAAATGATTTTTTAATTTAAAGCAAACTAGCATTCAAATTGAGTTTAACTGAAGAATGTTTAAAATATTTTTGAAATAAATTTAAACGAAAATGAAATATAGATTTTAAACTCTAATAGGATGACATTTAAGTACGACACGAATTTAAATTCAATACTAAAATTCACAATATTATTAAAAAATGCAATGTGTCCAAAGAAAAAGTTAAGATAATAAAAAATACATTATTTCTTCATAATATAATAAAAATTAGAATAAAGGAGCATGCATTGTTTGAAAATATATAACTATACTAAATGTATTTTTTTCCAGAGTATAATCGTGCTACGGGATAAAAATATTGAAAAAATGTTAATTTGCTTATATGTTGACAATTTTTAAAAATAAATTAGTGCATAAATAAAATATGAATTTAAACTGTAATGCCTGGATTTTGTGAACTAAAAAAAAACTTTAATTTAATCTCAAAATTAAAAATCACAAAAGTATTTTAAAAATTGAATATTTCGATTAAACAGATTAAATAGATTCAATTTATGCTGAAATAGAAAGCATTTTGAGTACGAATCGAACTTGTATTCAATCCAAAATTAAGTTTAATTCAACAAAATAAATACAAGGAAAAAATACATTAGTTGAATATTAATATTTATACTAAAAAATATAGCACAATTTAAGGATTATTTTAAAATTACTTATAATATTTTTTTTTCGTTTTAATTTTTTTCTCAGTGCAACATTGTTTATGATCCAATGCTCCCCTACCAGACATATCCCTACAATCGTCAGAGCTCCATATGGTTGCAAACAGGAAGCTAATCCTGCGCTGTGATATATCAACATATTTATGGTAAATGGATCAGAGGGCTTAGTGAACAAATTGTGCTGTTCTCTGTTCCGAGTTAGTTCACTCAGTGGTTGCCATATGTTGACACCACTGTGGTATTTATAGAGGGCGGGGAACTGCGGGGGAGTTAACAAACCCTAGTGGTTCAATAAAATTTTATGTACTTTTATATAGATATTTTTCTTTGACTTCTTTATGGGACGTTGACAGCGGCTGTTTAATATTTGGCATAAGACTTTAATGTTTAATAAACAATTATTAGACAATATATATAAATTTTGTATTGTAAATCTTTTGATCTGCTTTCGCCTGCCATATATACAGTTTTGTGGTATAAAAATAAATAAACTATAGATACGACGAGACGGCATTTTTTGTTTAGATCAAGAACAACATCATTTTGTAGTGTTGTGCCCCCAGCAATTACGCATCCAATTCATACGAATCATAACAATAACAGATCCAAATCCATCATTGCCAACGAAGAACACCTTAAAGATGCCGTTCGAACTTTGTTTGACATGCAATTCCGTTCAACAATTGAACTAAAGATTGTATATAGAGAGAGTCACACATTGGAGCATGCGGCATGCGGCAAGCGGCATGCAACAAGGCCGGCATAAAACGCCTTTGATGTGCCTTAAGTTGTTGCTGCTGCTGAATGAAGAATGACTCTTGCATTAAGTATTATTTAAGATATATTCTATTTATTAAGAATCTTTTTCTGATCATACAAATCAAATTTCTTTATTATTTCTTTCTTATTTAGAAAAATTAAATTTGTAAGCAAGCAAACAATAATTTAAAAATATAAAACAATTAAATAAAAAATATAAGCATTAGAAAATTTGAATAATGTTGAAAGTTTCCCCAAAAACTATCATTATTTATTTAATTGAAAATTAAGAATTATATAGAATATTTATAAAATAAATCAGAACATCACAGCATTTTTATTTTTGTCAATAATATTAAAATGTCGTTTCAGTCATTAAATATATTTTTATAAATAAAATCAGATATCTTCAACAAAATTAAATTTGCAGAAAAAAGTTTATATCCATTGTTTAGTCTTTATAATATAATTTCAAATATTTTTTTAATTTATTTATAATTACATTTTTTTTTTTTGTTTTGTTGGTATTTTAAAGATAGGCAAGTCGTTTTTCTCCAACGCTCCCACTATAATCAACATTTGAATTACGCGCCTAAGAAAAAGTGCTGCCCATGCTAAAGCACACACTTTACTTCGACGCACTTTACAGCACTTACTTTTACAGCAGCCAACTTGTCGCCAAAAAAATATACTGCACTTTATGCATTTATTAAAGCTTTAAATAAAGTTCTTTAAACATATTAAAATTGCCGCTCTTGTACAAATAAATATTGTAACACAAGCTGACTCAAGCAAACAGAGCAAGAACAAATATTTTTTTACATTATTTACATATGTTTCGACATTCGATGATTATTGCAATATATCGATATTTAACAATCGTAATAATTTTTTTCCGCAACAACACGACACGCGTTCAACACTTAACGATAGCATCGAACAGCTGTTGTCGGAATATTTAGCAATTTAGATTTTTTCCTGGCCCAGTTCAAAGTTGCTTTTGTTAATTTAATGAATTTTTGTGTGAAACGAACAAAATGGAGCGCAAAGAAGTGGACACACAACAGTTCATTGAACACGTAAGTGAATGCTAGCATTAAGCTAAAAAAAAATTGTGTACATATTTAAAGAGTTCTCTTTCCATACAGACGCTGTTGCACAATAATTTTATGATGGATTTAATAGATCATACGGGTGTATTTCCCAAAACTGAAGCACCAACAAATCTCAGCACAACTGCCAGTGGCACAGCCAATGGCAATGTTGGTTATGTGGAGAAACATACACTGACACCGCCGGAGTTGAACTTTCACAATACAATCTTTCAGTTTGTCAACAAACATGTTGGGGTGGATGAGCCCAGTGCCCAGCGTGAAGAGGCAACAGATGTGGAGTTTCTTACGCTCAACAGCAGCTTCCTCAATGCAGCAGCTGGGGCAGCTTCAGCAGATGGCGACACAGATGTGGTGCCACAACAGAACACACAGCCAGCATTTCCAGCCCTTGCCATTGAGCCTACAGTGCCCATTGATGTGAGCGCCGCTTTGCAGGTTGATGATGATTTGCTCTATTGCCACAATGCATCCACAACAAATGCACGCAAAGTGTTGCCACACAAGAAACGCATCTCAAGGAAGCTCAAGGGTACACTGGCCAGCATGGAAACGGATTTTGAGCAGCATAAACATCATGGCCAAGTGGTGCCAGCGGTTGTGGCCAACTATAGCTGTGAAATATGTGGTTATGCTGTGCATACACAAATTGAATTCTATACACATCTTAAGGAACATTATGATCCTGCCATATTGGAGCAGCGCTTGGATGTGCCACAGCAGCAGCAACAACAACAACAGCAGCAGCAGCAGCAACAACAACAAAAGGAACCTTTGAATATGTGCGGTCTGTCCGCAGAGGATAAGGTAAGACATATCTCAGCGAATAAAATCAAAAACTATTGCAAACGGATTTGAAAGCGATACAAATATTAAATATCAAATTTAAATTATAAAATATTTAATAGCTGTCGTTAAGTTAAGTTCAAAGCATTTTCCGTTCAAATCTGTCCTTTATAAAATTGCCTTTGTCGGATAAATACCCAAACATTCCCTATTCGGACATGTATCCGTTTTATAGCGTTCAGATATATTTTTTTTATCAAAAAATGTATTATATTAAGTAATAACCAATATGGCATCGTAACAAAAGTTTGACATTTTCCTGGTGTAAATTTAATGATGAAAATGATATTAACTTTAACTTGCTTAATATTTTTTAAATTCTTTTAAACGTTATTAAACTTGTTAGTGTAAAATTATTTCTTTTCCCAACTTTTCAGTTTTGATTAAAAATATTTTAAAAAATTTTTTTGTGCTTATTAACCTTAAATGCTTTAAATTAAAATTGCTTTAAGCATTACTAAAAAGTGGGTTGCTAAAATGTTATTAAATCTGCAGAAAAAAAACGAATAACATATTAAAAACAATAGAATTTTTTATTTCATAATTATTTTTACATTTTTATATTTTTTTCAATAAGATTAAAGTGGAGCAAATGTTTCTATTTTTATCAATAAGATAGAAACATTTGATCCACTTTTTATATCCTTTTTCCTTTATTTTTCTCGATCTGTTCGCTTTTGGTAATCGATAATAAGCATCACTAGTTATGACACTCAAAAAATTATTCGTTAGCGAGATATCCTTATCGATATTTTTTAAAAATCATTTTTGAAATCGTTTTTCGTTTATTTTAATTCATTAAACTCTCGTTTCCAAGCGCTTTTTGTGAGCATTAATCGGGTATTTGTTCGAAATTCGTATTTTGCCTGCTAAAATAACGTTTCGAACAACATTTCTTATATTTCTTTCATTTTCCAATTCACAGCTGCAACAGGAGCAAGCCAAACTGGATCAAGTATTTCATGATGTACAGCTGAATTTTGAAAACTTTCACAACATCAGTCATCATGTGGATGATGATGATGTGGGCGTTAATATGGTCATACACGCCGATGCCATGTCCTTGCATAATAAGGACGATGGCAAATTAACGCCCGTTGGCTCATCAAATGCCAATACATCGGATGATGTGCCCGTTGTGGATGATGTGGAATTTAGCGATACAGAGGATATGCTTGAAGGCATACGCAATGTAGTGGACAAGGTTTCAATTGAGGACACTTGCGATGAGCTTGTGGATCTGGAGTTAACCACCAGCGGCATGCGTGCACCTTGGTTTAATAACAATTTCAGTGACATAGCCTTCTCAGGCTTGTTGCTGCCTGGTGAGCCACCTCCAGCAGCCACGTCGCCCACAACAGCACAGGATGCCATGCCGCTGCTCAAGCCCAATCCAATTGAAACGGAACAAATAACGTTGAATTTTCTAAATGCCAACAATAAGCGGGTTGAGCAGACGCCATCACATCATCCCAAACTGGAAATGTGCCACAAAAAGCATTATATTGAGGCAACACTGGCAGCGGCGGCAGCATCAATTGCCGACAGCGAAAGCAACGAACAAACGCTCCTAGTGTCGCCAACACCAACACGCACGCCCACACCCAGCCCTGGTTCGGCCATTGAGCAACTGCAGCGTTCGCCTTTAATGATCAGCGAATCCTTTAAGCTGGAGGATGTGGGCACAACAGCGCCAACGGGCAGCATAACATCCTCATCACCAGCAGCCACTATAATAGATGACAATGCCGATGGCTATCTAATGGAGACTGAGCCTGACAAGCCCACAAACGATGAACCGACTGATACCAACAAACGCAAGTTTCATTGCGACAAGTGCAACAGAGATTTCAATTCATATAATGCCCTCAAATATCATCAACATACGCACACCAAGGACCGTGCCCATCAGTGCAACAGCTGTGACAAATCCTTTTATACACACAGCGCGTTGAAAGCACACATAAGTATACGTGAGTATTGTAGAAAGTAGTATTATGTGATTTAAAGTAAAACTGAAACTGAACTGAACTAAAAAAGTTAATTATTCAGAAAACGCGTTTAAAGTTTACGAATGAGCCCACGATAACATCTTTCAAATTGTCCCTACAAATCGTTTTTATCGATTTGCGAGCTATCGAAAAATTGAAAAATAGAAACTAACATATCAAATTTTGTGTCTCTAACTCTTAGAAAGATCTTCGAGATCTGTGTGTTCATACAGACAAACAGACAGACTCGACTATTCATCCTAATGAAGAATATATATACTTTATATTTTCTGAGATGCCTCCTTATGCTTGTTACATACATGTACACAGTTTGAAGGACGAACTTTCAATGAATACAGACTGTAAAAAAATACGATGTACGCGTAGATATTTAAGGATGTGATGAAATTTTGATACAATGTAGATAAGAATTCAATCAACAGTTTTTTAATATTAAATGATCGCTATATACTGAGCAATAAGTCTAAGCAATGAGACTTAATTTATTAAACGACTATTCCAAGCCACGATTAGCCATTTATTTAGCGGTTCGTCGTATTATTTTGCCCAAACGTTGCATTTATATTTTTAGACATTTATTACGATAGTTTTTATACCCTAAACTTATACAAAATTAACAAAAATGTTAAATTAACATTTTCTTGAGCAAATAAACAGTCATGTCATCCAACTCAAAGACAGTAAGAGCTAGAAAAATGCAATCTGATATTTTTACCTACCAATTTTCAGTATAGAATTACATACATTTATTCTCTTCTCGCTCAGCACATAATGCCAGCCTATCAATTCCGTTTCCAAATCACATTAAAATTTCACAACAAATCCGAATAAAATACAAAAGACAAAAAGACATACTAAATTATTGAAAATTTTTACAGATTCCTCACTTAGACCATACAAATGTGAACAATGCGATTCTAAATTTCGACAATGGAACGATCTCAAACTTCACATCATCTCCCTGCACAGTGAAGTCAAGGCGCATATGTGTGAATATTGTGGCAAAAGTTTCTCTCGCAAATATTCGCTAGTTGTGCATCGAAGAATACACACAAGTGAACGTAATTATATTTGCCAATATTGTAATAAGACATTTAGGGCTAGCTCATATTTGGTGTCACACATTAAGGTGCATACAGGTGAGAAACCCTATGCTTGCAGTATATGCGATAAGAAATTTCGAACAAACGGTGATTTGAAGCGTCATACACGTATACATAATAATCCGGCGAGACGGACACACTCGCCGGACAACAATGCAACAACGAGTATAATAATGAAAAGTAACAGCAAATTAAAACAAATTGAGGATGAGGATGAAGATGTCAACAATACTAACAAGTCTGATGAAATTTTGGGCTTATAGCCATGTGCCAAGGTTTCTACAAAATAGTATTAGTTTAATTTTTAAGTTTATTTCATTTATTTGTTGTCTACCATACTTTGATGCACCTGTAATCAACTAGAACCGCAAACAGGGTGAAGAGACAACTTTATAATTAACTACTATACAACAAAAAATGTAAATATAATGCTTGTAATTTAAAGCTCTTAAGTAACATAATCCAACGAGGTTATCAAGTAACGAACTGACCACACATCACAGCAATCAAATATAGAAATTTACCATTATCAATTTGTGTATAAGTGTTAATAATAATTATAAGAATAAACAAGAAAGAAAAAGGCTATCTTTGGCACGCCGAAGCTACTATATACCCTTGCAAATTTTTGTTCTAAGAAGATTTTGAATACTCGACCGATTGTTTCTATGGCAGCTATATGATAAATTGGTCTGATTTTAGTCAAACTTTATTAGATAGTACAGAACGTATTTCTATATCGATATATTAAGTTTGGTTCTGATATCTTGAATATCAAAATAGTTTTGTATAGAAAAACTAACTTTTCCCTATTTTTCCTATGGCAGCTTAATGGTACAGAGGTCTGATTTTGATGAAACTTGATTGGATTGTACAAATTATAATTCTACATCGAACGGCTGAGTTGAATTTCGATATTTAAAAAAATTAAAAAAGTTATTGACACAAGTACTTTTGACCGATTTTTCCTATATAATATAATGGTTCGATTTTGATGAAACTTAAACGGATTGGTCAGATCAGAAATACCACAACGATTTGTCAAGTTTGGTATTGATATCCATTGATTTTTCGGACCGATTGTTCCTATAGAAAGTAAAGTATATAGTGATCCGATCGGGCTGATATTTACCTACAAGCTACATACATAAACATGCAAATGCAAAGATAAAGCCAAAAAGTAAGCATAGAAACAGACGGACAGACACACAGACGGACATATCTATATCGACTCAGCTCGTCGTCCTGATCAAGAATATATAGTATATTTTATGGGAGACGTCTCCTTCTATGCTTTAACATTTTGAGACAAACTTATAATAGCCTTTTGCAAGGGTATAATAATGAGAGAAATACCAATATTCTTAATTGAAAAAAAAAATGAATAAAGCTTGAAGAAACTGTACTTAAAATGTGTTATTACTTACCGTTAATTTTCCTGCACAAAAAAGATAAATTTCGACACGTTCAGACCGCATAATGTATGATGATGAATGATGGTGTTGCATGCATTTGTTTATAATAATCATATTTCTCGTTTCTTTGCTTACTATTGCAGAGCATTTCTTTATTATTTTTCATCTTTCTGTTTTGTTTTGGTTGTTGTTTTTTTGTTTTTTTTTTTTAATAATTCTTTCTCATTTTTTGCACTTGTACCGTTCATCGACTTAATTCTTAGGGTTTTCATTTTTCATTCATCTTGTTAATGAGTAATTATATATATATTTATATATATATATATATTAAATATATATATGTATCGTAATTATTAATGTAACTATGTACAACACAATTGGTTTCGGGTCTGCAGTCCCAAAACCTCAATGAAATCTTTGTATTTTGTTTTTTTTTTTTGTTTTGTTTTACAACTTGTTTCATTTTTATCATTTTTGTTTTTCTCAAAAATATTCAACATAAATCTTTATCTGAACATTATTCCTTCTTACTCTTCTTCTTGTTATTTGTTGTGTGTATGTGTGTGCTTTATCGTTTTTGTATTTTTTTGTAGCCTTTTATTTTTGTTGTTGGCTGTTTTCACAATTGTTATGTTCACGTTTAAACTTAAAAACTAGAACCTAGTATTGGTTACTTCACTTTCGCTCTCTGTCTTCTATCTTACGCTCAGTCCATGATATCTTCCATTCTCCATTTTAATATATATTTATATATATATAATATAATTTCTTATTTTTCTTCTTTTTTTTGTTTGTTTAATTAATTAAAAATTATGAAAACTGCATGCCTAGTACCGCCATTTCTCTTCTCCAGCTTCTATCTCCTTCTTGCCTGATCGATCTTTGATGGATTTAGTTTTTTTTTATTTAATTGGTGGTGTGGATTATGTTTTTTTTTAGGTGTTATGTGTGTGTGTTGTGGGTGGTGTGTGTATTGTGTGTATTTTTATATGGGTATGGTATATTTGAAACGTACGTATTACGAAATATTCTTCAACTACTTTTTAGTTTTTTGGGGAATTAACAGAAATTTTGTGTTTGCTTCATTCACATTTAAATATGGTTTAAAATTAGCATTATTTTGAATATTTTGTTTCTTCTTTTGTTTGTTAATATATATGTACTTAAAAATGTATATGTTGCATGTTTTTTTCTGTATTTTGTTTTTTATATTTTTTTTGCTATGGTTGCACACAATTACTGTATTTTCGTTTTTTTTTCTCTTTAAATTTAATATGGGTTTTATTATTATTACTGGTTTTATGGTTTTTTTTTTGGTTTTACTTAAATTGAGAAGGAAATTATAATTCTGCTTTACTAATACACATATGCGCAAACGTTTGCCAATTGTATTTTCAATATCTTTTTTTATCATCATTATAAATCTTATCAATCAATCAATGTTTTGCAAATAAGGAATCTTTTTAATACAATTACAATGCTGTTTATTTTATTATATATTTCTCCTTTTTTTTTTGTTGCTGGCAGCTTATTGTTTTTTAGTTTTGTGTAAAACTTTTTTAATATTGTGTATAAAATAGCTTGCTATTTCGATTTTTGTTACAATTAAACACATATTATTTTTGTTTATTAAACTGCCTCAACTTGGTTTTTGTTTTTTTGTTGCATACAAAAGTTTTTGTTTGTATTTATATTTGAATTATTATTATTTTTGTTTATTTTCTATTGTTGCTTCACATTGTTGTTGCCTGTTTGCTATTTCGTTTGTTTTGTCCCCAGTGTTTGCTACGCTATTTCTTTTGCTGTCCTTAAACTTTCTGCTCGCTCCTCCTTCTCCATCTTACACATTTTATAGAAATATAATTTTGCTCTTTAAAGTTTTTAATATTTTTGAGTCTTCTTCGCTTGCTACATCACACCACATACATGTTTTTTTTTTCGTTAAAAAAAAAAAAAAATTAAAATTCTTGCTCCTAACTTGTTCTTTGCGAATTTTTCAAAAAAGTTTTTTGTTTTGTTTTCTTTTTTTTTTGTTTGTTTGTTTTGTCAACGCACACACAGATACAATATTTACAGTTCTGTAGTTACTACCATACACATTTATCCATAATATATAAATATTTAAACATCGCTGCTGCTAAACTTGACAACTTTACCAGGTTTTCTTATTCTTTTCTTAATTTTTCTCCTTTTTCTTTTTTTAAATTTGTTTTTTGGTTTAAAATTGTGAAAAAATAGCTGCGTCTATTGTTTAGTTGTTTACTGGTTTGTTAGCATATTTTTCTGATTAAAATTGGAATTTACTTAATTTTGTTTTATTACCTTTACATAATTTGATTTGATGATATATATTTATAATTTTTTTGCTTTTTTTGGTTTGCTTGTTCTTTTTTTTTTGCTTGACATTTTGTCATACTTGATCGTGTGTGTAGAGTGTGCGCCTAATTGTTTAGTCCAGTGTTGCACAGCAGCGTTTTAAACAGCAGTTGAGCAACACTGGCTGCTTAGGTACAGTTTTTGCAGTTGTTTTTGTTGTTGGTATTATTTTTATTATTATTATTATTGATGTTGTTTTGTTGCTGTTGCGGTTGTTTGTATAAAAAGTCTTTGATTTGCCTTTTTCTTTATACTATTATTAAATTTCTTTCCCATTCGCTGTTAACGCACTCTGCATTAGAGACTCACCTGCTGCATCTTATCAAAATCTAAACACGGCCGATGCGGCCGCTGCAGTCTCTGTGTGGCGGCGGCGGCAACGGTAACGGCAGCAGTTTCACCCACAACCCCTACACCAGTTGCTCCAGCTCCAGCTCCAGCTGTTGCTCCTCCTCCAGCAACATTATTACTGGGTCGTCGTCGTGGCGAAATGGCGCAATGAAATAATTTCGCAGGCGGACTAACCGAACGTACCTCCATATCCAATCCGGTTGTAGAGGCTGGACTACTCCTGGAGCTATTATAATGGAAACTATATTTGGGCTGCGGCTGATAAATGTGATGTGAACTGTTGCTCATCTTTAAGGAGCTGCTGCATGCCTTAATTACGCTCGGTTCGTTCTCATTACTTCCACCACCGCCTCCAGCTCCAAGTTTAGCGCATTTGTTGCTATTGTTGCTGTTGTTGCTATTGTTGCTGTTGTTGGTGTTGTTACTGTTGTTGCTGCCGCCGTTGCCGTCACCGTTCTCCTCATTTACACTATTATCACATAATTTAATATTTTCGATGCCACATCTGGCCTCCGATAATATCAGTGGCGTTGTGGAGCGGAACATCATATGGCTACGATTTGGCTTAAATGCCTCCAATGGCGGAGATGTGCGAAAATTCACGGGCGTCAATATAGGTTCCAGCGAGTTGCGTAACTGTAAAAATAAAAAAATTACAATATTTAAATGTTACTCGTTACTTTAAATTCTTTATATTACTCGTTACAATATTCCTAACAAGACTTATTACTTTATTCGTTACCAGAGATCGTAAATAACGGATATATTTTATTTTTAATTTTAAAAATCATGTAAGCATGTACTTGAAGCAGCTTTATGAATCCGTCGATTTTTATATTTTTAAGCTATACCCTTTTCTTCGATTATAACTATATTATTTTGAGTTTTTCATATAAAAATCTATTCATTTTAATATGAATTATAATAAATGGTCCTAAGAAAGATTGTAAAAAAATATATTTAAAAAAAAATAAAAAAAATGAATAAAAATATATATATCAGAACTAATAATAATTTTTAAGTGATAAAAAATAAAACTCAAATATAATCTTTTTAATTGAGTTTTACTTTTTTTCCTCCAAATTGTATTACGACTTTTTAATATCTAAATGTGGTAAGATTGTCTTTTATTCTAAATATTTAAACTAATATAGAGGTATAATTTTCAAAATTAAAAAAACTAAAATTGTAAAAAAATATATTTTAATTTTTCTATATTTTAAAAATATATATTTAGGCTCCTCCTTGTTAATTTATTAAGAATAGGTATCAAACTTTCAAAATGTAGTCTTAAAAACGTAATTGGAGTATTTCGAGTTTCATTTTTGAACAAAAAAATAAAACTTAATTTTTTACAACTTCAATTTTTAACCAATCCTATTCAAACTAGCGATATTGTACAAGGATTAAATTGGGAATTAGTTTAAAAATGTAAACAAATAAATGCAAAAGATACTTTCTGATTAAATGACGATCAAAGTCAAAAAATTAAAAGAAAAAAATCTAGATTGACAGGCTTATATCTTGGCCAATACTAAATATAAAGTAAGCTTAAACATAGCTTAATCATTTGAAAGGGTGTTTTATCTCCTTTAATAAGGTGTATGGCCAAATTTTATAAAAATAATTTAAACGTTATTTACGTTTCCTGTTCGTTACAAATCTTATTACATTATTCCTCACTCCCCACTCACCTCATCATCGGAGCTATGGGCCAACGAACGCTTACGATTCTCAACCATTAAAGTTGAGCTCGAACGCTTTGAGTTCGATGATGTTGTGGCACGCTCATCGTATGGCGCCTCCGTATCAAGGGATGAGGTGCAGCCCCGATTCGATAGACGCGATACACAGGACGCGGATGCCGCTGTACTGATGGCTGTGGTTGTATGCGCCGCTGCCGCCGCTGCAGCTGCCTCGGCAGCGGCCACCGCTGACGGACCATTAATCACCTCAAGCTCCTCCTCGGAGCTATGCTGATCATACATGAGATGGGCGCAGGATGACGACGACGAGGTTTGATGGTGACACATCATTGCAGCAACAGCAATGGCAGAAGACTCGGATGAGCATGCAGTATCGGTCGTAGGTGAGTTTGCATCCGTGCAGGAACTCAAACCTATAAAAGGAGATAGAAAAAATACAAATTTTTATTAAAAAATTTATGAAAGGTTGCTGGGAATTTAAGATACTTTCTACACGGTGTGACAATTAAATAACGAGAAATTTAATTTTAATAGAATATTTTTCTTAGAAAGCAACAAGTCTTATATTTTGAGCTTCTATTTTGGATGATAGGTTTAAAAGTTACAGTCATTTAAATGATAGTAAGAATTATTTAAACTAGGGGAAAAAATGTGTTGAATTAATGAAAAAATAATATTATAATGAGTGGTTTTAAAATATTGTTGAAATCTAGGGAATGTTGATTTTTTGTATTTTAAATAGACATTGTCTCAGAAAAATTTATTCTAGAAGATAAAACAATATACGCAGAATATAACTTAATACTTCTATAGTTTATGATAAAAAAAATTCTTGTAAGTCTACATAAGTAAGAGTTAAAAGTTGTAGAATTTTTAAATAAAATAAAATTCGTGGGACTTTGATTACCCATCATGTCTGATATAAAACCGTGCAATAATTTGCCTTACCCTAAACTAAAAGTTTTTATGAAAGATAATTTTATGCTGATTAAATTAGCTATGACAACAATATTAAAAATCATTACTTAGTGCTCAAATTTAAATTGAGTTAAATGTTTAATATTTTAAATACAAAAAATAACACAAACATAATTTAATGCTCGGTTATTTTTATTTTTAAAAATTTTAATTTCTGAAATGTCACACTATGATAATATCGACGAAATCTCCATTTACTTACTAGTTTCCATATCCACGTCTAAGTGGGATTTGTTTTCCACATCGAGAAGTTCACCATCAGATTCGGTGCCAGAGTCATTCGATTCACGCTAAAAAAAATAAATATTTTGTAATTATTTTGATTTTATATAAATATATAAACATTTATTGAAATACAAGTTTATTTATTCATTCTCACACTTTGTTTTTTTTTCTTTTTGCCCACCTTTTTACGCAGAAAATTTTTCGATGCCTTTAATGAGTTCTCGCGATTTTTTTGCCTGACAAACTTTATCATGATTTTTTTACTGTGTGCCTTATTTTATTTATTACACATTCCAAACGCACGCACACTCGCACACACACAAACACACACACGGTTCGTGTTTACGCGACGCTGCACCCACAACACATAAAAACTTACTACGACGACAACGTCAACGTCGCGACGTCGGCAGCGACGCCACCTCTTTTATATATATGTGTGTGTTGGTGGGGTGTCCGTGGGGTCCTCACGCTCTCGCTCTG
This sequence comes from Hirtodrosophila alboralis, assembly GCA_035043045.1. Taxonomy (NCBI): domain Eukaryota; kingdom Metazoa; phylum Arthropoda; class Insecta; order Diptera; family Drosophilidae; genus Hirtodrosophila; species Hirtodrosophila alboralis. The sequence continues at coordinate 661,848 of JAWNNH010000233.1, read as the reverse complement.
TTTCCTACTACTATTTACTACATGCTAGTACTTTTTGTGCTGTTACGTTTTACACTCGGTTTCGGTTTCTATTTATTCGCCATCGGTGTATGTATTTTTGTTTGTTATTTTTTGCTGATTTACTTTGCTTCCTGATTTACGCGAGAGCTTAATGTGCGCCGCTCAGTCTATTTTCACACTCTCACTCTCTCTGTCTGCTACTCTCCGTCTGTTTCTCTCTTTTTTTTACTGTTGCCGCCTACGCGCGCCTGTTTGGCGCGTGTAAGCGCCGTTTCCTTTTTGTGCAATAATTTCAATCACGTTTCATGCGCGGCGTTTTGTTGTAATCTACACCGCTTTGCACCACCCACCAGCAGCAGCATCGGCCGCAGGCTGCAACAACAATAAAGCTGCCGCTTTATATTCGTGCCGAGAGCCGAACACAACAGCCGAACGTGTGCGCACCTTTCGCCGTAACTTATACAGCACGAAATTATTGATTTTCGGTCTCTGCGTATTGCGGAAGCAAAAGTTCTTCTTCAACAGGACCCCACGGCCAGACAGCGTTGACAAAATAAATGAACAAAAAAATAACAACAATAACTCGCTAATACATAGTAGTATTATATTATTGCGCGTATGCTTATTTATTTGATTCTTCGTATAGTTGGTCACTTGCTCTTTGCACAACCATTCGCAATTGCAATTGCACTTTGTTGCAATTCTCTCTATGGCAGTCTTTTCGGCTCGCCGACTTATTACTACTACGTATTACTATCATCACCCGTCACCGGCTAGCGCTGCGCTCAAACTGAAAAATTATGGCCAAAAAATCTCTGCGCTGGCGCTGGAGCATTGGCGCTGCTGCTGCGGCCGCCGCTCTCACTTGCAATTTCTGTTTGTGTGTATGCGGATATGTGTGTGTGTGTGTGGGAGCTTTTGCAATTGCACTATGGGTAAAAAATACCACTCTTTTAATATAAATTATTAGTTATAATGGCTAACAAAATTTTAAAACACTTGTCAAAGATTTGTGGGTCCTGTTTTAATTAAAAAATATACAATAGACAAAAAACGTTAAATGTTAACAAAACTAGTGTACAAAACCACAAAGTACAAGCTACACTAATTAATCTAACACAAATTGTGTAAGAAAATATTTCTTTTTGTGGACGCAAAATAAATTGAATGACAGCAACAAGTGGTTTACGTTTGAAGCAGTTAGTTGTTTTTACAACTGCTAACTGGAATTATGCAATTTTTGGCAGGTAACATTAAATGTATTTTTACGGTATTATCAAAAGTTCGTTGATTTTAACTTTTAAAAAAAAAAACTTTTTCCAGAAAAGTGATTATTTTCCCCATAGTGCACTGGTTGACTGGCTCGCTGGGTTGGTTGGTCTGTGAATTGGGTGCTGAGGTGTGCAGCTAGTTGGAGGGTGGGGGAGGTAGACTAGGGGCCAAACATGCGCGCACAACTCGTGCCATTTCGTGTGCCTTCGACAGGGCTTCGGGTTGTGGAAATGCAACGAGTTAGCAGCGTGCTCGTAGTACATAGTATTTATGGGCAGAAGAAGCAGCAGCAGAGCTAGTAATGGAAGACGACGGGAAGTAATGCAACAAAAAAAAAAATGAAAGAAAAATACCAAAGCGTGCGAAAGTAGTTGCGCTGCTGATACAAGAAATAATTTGAGAGAAAAAAATGTGTGGAAACATGACATGAAAAGAGACCCGAATATGGTTGGCATGTTTGGTTAGCTTGTTGAATTGAATACAAAATTGAATGCAATCACATTCAATTTGCTTTCAATTTACGCGGAAAATACTACGACATCGACTACGTGCACCACGAGCAAACACTCAAACATATACAATACATGTACATACGTACATACATACAGAGAACAGAACGACGACAGTAAAACGTAAACGACTTTGCAGCTTCGTTTTATCCAGAGCAGACCTACGCTTCGCCTCCCTGCTCAAGTTATCGTCGTCTGACTATCGATTCCGCATTGATGTTGTTGTTGCGTCGCTGTTGGCAGCGCCAAGTACTTTTGTTCCATTCATACTACACACACACTTACACATACACGCATGCACTTATGCACAGAAGAGCCTCACGCAGAGAGCGAGAGACTTGGAGTCTGACGTATGCATATGCATACACGCTTTGTAGTGTGGGTGTTTTGGCTGTGGGGGGCCAGCAGCAGCGACTGCGTGCTGCAGCCTTGTTGGTTTCAGGTCTAAATTTAGCACTTGGCTTGCAACTTCGCAAGGATTTTTTTTTACACTTTTCGTTTTGCGCACACACACACCACATATACAGCTATGAATATGCACACGCACACACACTGATAATTTTGTACGCGTGCAGCACGCGAAAACCGTTTCTGAGCAGTGTATCAAAAATTTTTACAACTTACTTGATTCGCTTTTTACACAATTATGCAAAATGTGAAAATTAAGCTGCCCGCAGCCAGTGGCTAAATGGTGGGGATGGGGTGGTGTTGAAACAACCAAAATGTGTGAAATCCTCAAAGCGACGCCTGCGAAATGCGAATCAAAACTATGATCCGCAGTCCGGACTCTGGACAACAAAACAGCAGCAGTGAGTGTCGAACGATGAATGGGGCTGCTGCTTTGTACTACAATTTACCAGCAGTGGACGACGGCGACGGCAGCAGCAGCAGCCGCAGCAGCAGCAGCGACGGCAGGCGCAGGTTGGGGTGGTGGGTGGTGTTTGTTGGAGCACGCGACGCGTTTTTGGAGAATTGACAAAACAAGCGCAAGCGATAGAGAGGCATAAGCAAAGAGAGAGAATGTGACATATGTACATACATATATACATTGATATGTACTTGTACATACATATGTATGCACATATGTATGATTGTGTATGAAATTGTTGCTGTTGTAAGCGCTTTTACGCCAACTACAAAATCCACAAATGCTGGGATGCTGTCGCTGATTTTTCTCTCGCACCTCTCTTTCTTCTGTGTGTGTGTGTGTGGATGTGTGTATGTTTGTTGTTTGTGCGTGGCTTGCATAAAAGACAACCCAATAAACATTTCTGTAGACGTCTAATGCAATTAACTTTTCAATGTCAAGTCGCGACGCGTTTGGCGCTGCTGCATTCTCAAACATACACATGCACACACACACACACACACACCACAGCAGACAGCGTGGCTTTCAATTACACATTTTACTACAAAACGCCGCCCACTTACCTTACCTGATTTAGTAGTTATTTAGTTGCACGTCATCCCTACATAGCTGTTGGTTTCTATTATAATCGGCTGCGACGATTTGCTTTTCAATTGGCTTCAGTTTGTGGTCTGATAGATGAATGTTGTCCAAAACGAATAGCAAGAGGCGGCAAAGGCAAGTGTGGGTGAGAGAGAGTGGGATGTACGGGGGGCTGTCAAACCAGCTGAGCAGCAAAATGAAAGAGGGCGAAACAAAACGTAATTTAGCTGTGACGTCACAAGTGACCCTGCAACTGGAAAGATGTGGAGCTCGATCATGACTTGTGTATATAGCCCTGAGCTTTTTGTCAGGGCATACATTTAATTTAAATGAATCAATTAAAATTTTGTTGTATTAAATTAAACAATTGTGTTATAACATATTTTCATCATATCATATGAGTATATAAATTTAACTATGCCAAGGAGTATGCTCTATTCAACAGGAAGTTGTGCTTTGGCAAATTGTAGTGTTGGAAAACTCCAGAATTTAAACTAAGTTGAATTTCGAAATGGAATTAAATTATTTTGGCGATAAATTAATTTGTATAATTTAAAACATGCACTACGCAACACAAAGAATAACAGTATTGTTTGTATTTTGCATATTTAGCCATTTTTTTTATGTAAAACGCACAATCAATACACCGAGGAGGGTCATATGCTATATCGATAGTACTATCGGCTTATCAACTTTAGAAAGCAATGTATCGATGCTTTTGGGCGCGAAAATCGATATTTATTTAACGTAACTTTGAAAAGATAAATTGTTATTCCTTTGTGTTAAGCTTTATTATGAATTTAGAAAATCTATAAATAAATTGCATAAATAATAAAGTATACATGAATTATTAAACTTAACTAAGCTATGTCTATATATATAGAAATATATATATATATTTAGCTAATACGAATAGTACATAGGGATGCACTTAAAATCTACTTAACTAATTAAAAAGAACATTGAACATTTCATGCACAGAAAACGAGTTTTCTTATCTTTTTTCTTTTTGTACAAGATTGAAAACAGTTTTCTGTGCACTCAACGTAGCTACAAACATACAGAATCATACTAAACTATGTACATTAATTTAAATATACATATAATAAGTATATTAGATAAATTTGTAATTATAATGTGCGACTTAATAGCAAAAATAATTTGCTACATATAGAAACGCTTACAAATTAATTTGCAATACACAAGCTCTAAACTTGAAGAGTCTAAAGTAAATATTACTTATCTTGGCTATATATAGTCATTCTTCAATAGTGTGTGTGTGTGTATAGAAACTTTACAGTTTTTTTTGTTTTTGTTTTTGTCTTTAAATCTAATGTCTTCCATAATGTGTTTTTTTTTTTTGTTTTTTAGATTAGTTTTACCAACAATTGTGTAAGTTTTACAAAATTAATGGAAAATTCATATTTAAACTATCAGAGCAGCACTCTCATCAAAATCTCAAAAAAATGTGCAGTAGAAACTACTATAACTTGTGCGGATGTGGTGGGTTTTGTTTATGTTTTTTTGTTTTTGTTTTTTAACGTTTTCGAATCATATCGAAACAAAATATCGTTTATACTTCTTTAGCAGCACCGTGAACTTCTTCAACACTTCAGGATTAAAATTACTTTTCATTCTTGAGTGGCACGCCCTCTTCCTGTGCCACATCGCCAATCTTTTTACGTTCTGGTGGATTATTCCATGATTGCAATTCTCCAGTGCCCAGGACAACAAATACAAGGGCAGCTGAGATGTATGTGGCCGCCAGAATCCAAAAGACAATTTGCCATTGATGATAGGATTGCTGTAAGTTTTCAGAAATTAATTAAATATTGTTAAATATTGAAGTTATATAGATCATTATAGATATTTTCGACATTTATTTTGATTTCTTTATCGACTTTAAATCTGTAAGTCCAGTTTTGAGGCTGATTTTAATTTATATATATATTAACAAATATTTTGGTCATATTATATGACAATAAAGGCAAATTAATTTGTATTTTTCCTAATCAACTTCAATTTCAAAACATCATTTTTTTCAATTTTCTACTTACATCCTCGTAGGTCAGCGCGCCAACCATCCACGTGGACAGGAAACCGCCAAAGGACGACAACGTATTGGCCATACCGAATATGGTACCACTAAAGTTTGGCGCAATATCCAAACCGTTGCCCAAATATCCGGCCGTAACAGCGCCATGAGCGAACATGGCCAGTGAAAATAGGGCCACAGACCAGGCCGCATCCATGCCCAGAAACACCTGAGCTGTCATGAACAAGCCGGGCGTCACAAGTGCTGCAAAAGTTAAATAAAAATTAATTAATTAAAAAAATTTTAATAAAAATATAAAATAAAATATTAAATGTTTTGATTGTCAAAATCCTATTAGTGAATTTGTCATTCAGCATATGCGTATTAAATATTTATAAATTTTAATAAAATCAATAATATTGACTTAAAAAAAAAAATACATATTTTTCACTTGTCTTTGTGATAATAAAACTTTCATAAAAAGTCAAATAATTATTTTATTTTGCAATTAAAAACAATCTATAATTGTGATTCAATTTCACAAAGTGAAAATGGGAACACAGGCAAATTTTTATGCTTAAAAAAAAACCAAATATTTTTACTTGTCCTTGTGGTTATCAAATTTTCGTAAAAAGTCGAATATTTATTTTATTTTGCCATAGAAAACAATCTATAATTGTGATTCAATTTCACAAAGTGAAAATGGAAGCACAGGCATATTGTTTTGTATTAAAAAAACTGTTTAAGAAGATATAATCTTTCCAAATGCTATGATATATTTTATATATAAAAGACAATACATTTTCACGAATTTCTAATAAATCGAAATGAAAAAATTTTGCTTATATTTTGAAATGCATTTTAAACTTACCAAAAGTGGTAAAAAGTTTGCGTGTTGCGGTTGTGCTCAGTGTGCCCTTCTGACGCAGATGATCGGCCAGATAGGATGAGGCCACGGCCATAACATATTTGCCCAGATAAGGCAGCGAGGAGAACAAACCATTCTATAAGAAAAAGAAAGTAATCAATTTTAAAAACAATTCCATATAAAATTATACAATATTTGCAACTTTACCTGTTTAATATCGAATTTAAGAATAGTCGACATAAATGTTGGCAACTGATGAACCACCGTAAAGAAACCAAATACGGACAGACCATGCGTAATGATGATGGCCCAAACGGCCGGAGAACACAATAATTGACCCCAGGGCACATAGCTGGGACGCTTCTTGGATGTGGATGTGCCAATGGCCTCCTCAATTTCACGTCGCTCCTCAGCCGAAATGCGTGGATGTGTGGCGGGTGTTTCATAGACAAATGTGAACCAGCACAATGACCAAACCAAACCAATCGCACCCGTCAAATAGAATACACTGGCCCAGCCGAAAACCGAGATGAGGAAGCCACAAACGGGCATTGTAATGGCCGCACCCAGGGAAGAAGCTACAATAGAAGAGTAAAAATAGAATGTTAAAAATATTTTGGAAAAATATTAAAAGAGAAAAAAAATTATACTTAGTTTTGACTATATTAACAATTTTTCTTCAGATATCTCAGAAGTGTATTCATACATTTTAACTAGTTTTCTTTAGACACCTCAGAATTGTATTCTTCTATTTTAGCAATATATTTTAGATACCTCAGAAATATATTCTAATACACTAAAATTATTCTTAATCTTTTTCAATCATTTAATACTTTAACAAAACTTTTAATTTCTATAAAAATATATATATAAAAATATATTTATTTTTCTTTTTAATATACATTTAAAAGGCATACTTTATCCTAATCTATTAATTAAATAAAAAATAAATATAATACCTCTGCTTATAATTTTTAAACAATTTGCAATTCATGAAAAGGTTATATATTTAATTCATTTAGTCAGTTTTTCCCATTTTTACAGTTTATTTATTAACCTAATAATTGCCTTCTAATTTTTTATAATAACATTCGAATTTATTCCTATCATTCTAGCTGAATTATGATTGTATCCTCATAAAATAACATTAAAAAAAAAATCCTCTTCATAAAATCCATTAAAATGCACCTTAAATCCCTTTTTTACATATATCATATTTTTCTAAACATTCATTTCAATTACTTACCCATCATATTAGACATGAATTTGGAACGATCCATTGGTGGTATCCAGACAGCAGCCACAGGATGTATAGCCGGCCAGGATGCGCCCAGCATAAAGCCCAGCATAACACGTACAATGATCAACATGACATAGCTAAGATGCGCCGCCAGCGGCGTTACCAATGTCAATAAACTGGCCCACAACATGGAATGTCCAAAGACGCGTCGACCGCCAATTAATTCGGCCAAGCGACCGCCAGGCAGTTCGGTTAGCACATAGCCCCAAAAGAAACTGCCCAACACAAAGTTGGTCTGATATGTATTCCAGGGAAAGCGTTCCTCCACCACATCCACGCCATCATTGGACCTGGAACTGGAGTTATTGCTGCTAAGCTCCGCATGGCTAAGATTCCCCGTCAGTGTTAGATTCTCTGCCAGGGTAAGATTTCCCGTCAAATTGTTGCTATGGGTGTTGGCTGTGATTGTTGTTGTCATATTTGGTATTGTCATGTCCACAATGGCAATGGTCAGATTTACTGCAACGATTTAAAGGATGCATATGAGTAAAGGATATAGCTATGTGAAAGATCAGAGCACTTACCTCTTAAAGCATAGTTCAGCATAAAGCCAAGCATTGTCAGCAGATTCAACACTTGCCGACATGATAGCAAATCTGCAAAAGAAACAAAAAGTTTAAAAAATTAGAAAAGATTTTATAAATTATATTATAAAATAAAGTAAAAAAAACAATGCCGAATTATCGATTGTACTAACAATAAATCATGTTTTTATTTTCTATCAAAAAAGCAGTTTATATAAAAATACACTACATATATACTTATGACAGGGCTGCCAACTGATTTAAGTATTAGATGAAGAGCTGCCAACCAAAATAAATACTCTTATCGTTATCGTACAACACAATCAATTGTCAAATAGTATAATTTATATATGATATAGTTATAAATTTAAATATTGAAATTGTGCGAATAAAAATTTCAATATAAATAAAATCTTTTAAAAAAAATTAAAGAACAAAATATGAAGAGAAAAATTGTAGAAGCATGTTTTGAATTTCACCTTCAAATTAATTCCACATAAAAATATTGTTGCATACTTCTGGGCTGATTTATAAAATTCAAGGAACCTACAAGCCACAAGGCTCATTCTGATACAACATTTTTAATAAATTCTTTTTCGGAAAATTGTTCCAAAATTAAAATTTAAAACAGATATAATAATTTCATAAACAAGATAATAATCAGCTTATACTTTACAACAAACAAACAGCAGACAAATACATTCAAGTTTATGGAAATTCCAACATTTTGTTCATTAAGTGTATAATCATTTGACCTTCCAAACTAATTTATTTATTTAATAAAAAAATATTTTTCCTAGAAGTTCTAATTGTATTAAGAAAATGCAACTAATTAGTTAATTTAATATTTGTACAAAATTAGTTCCTAAAAAAAAACTTTCTTAGAAACAAAACCTGAACAAATATTGAAAAAGTAAAATCGAACCGCTTTCAATCAAAAAGTGCCCTTAAAAAAACAAACCAGTATTACAAAAAAAAAAAAAAAATCCCACAACTGATAACTAATTAATTTAAGTATCTATACCTGGAACTATCAATGTAAATATATAATACATTGTTTTGTAAATAAAACTGATGTAATACGTTGTTTTTGTTACATGTTGTTGGCTTGGCTGGCAATTCAGTGCGATAAGCGCATTTTATTAACTGTATTAACGATACGATAAAACTCATTAGCAAACAAACAAAACTGTCAATATTTGACCTCAATAATCGTATAATAATATTATAAAAAATTGCACATCAATTTGATTTGACAATGTTGCCAAAGATGGTCGCTTGTATTAAATTACAAGCCACAGTCTGCCCAAAAAAAAAGAGAAATAAATTTATGTTTGAAGTAAAGTCCATTTGGCTGGTTGATTCAGCGTCATCCTCCACAACATCATCATTATCATTTGTACAGTGTGTTGTGGCCATTAAGCGACTCATAATCACCTCAACTGTGAACACAGTAAGATGCCGTTGTAATGACCATTTGCCCCTCAAGTCTTTTGCTGTCTCGCTAAGTTATTATAAACTGACAAAGTACATTGTGTGCACAACAAAAAAAAAATGATGGAAATTAAAAAAAAGGAACAGCAAAAAATAACATAATAAAGATGAAGGAACTGCTTGTATTTTTTTTTTTTTGGATGCCGAAAGTAAAATACTCTTTCTGGAATTCCTGAAGTTACGCTAATAAAAACTATAACATTTTTTACTTAAATAAGAAAATTTAATATCGATAAATCTTTTTTTTTTTGGCAAATATAAGCTATATTAGTTTAATGATTTTTATTAAGCTGTGCTAAACTATAGAAATTATTGTATAATATTTAATTGTCAAGTTTTGTTTATATTTTTTGAAAAACTAATTTTTCACGAAACTTTTGAATAACAGCTATAAGATATAGAATTTTGATTTTAAGAATTTATTTTAATTTTTTTTAAACTAAAAAGTTGATTAAAATTCTCAATAGTTGTATTTTATTGAGATATTTTTAATTAAAAATAGTTTTTCATATAACAAATAATATTTAATAATATTTTAAACGTTAGTTCCTATGGCAGCTATAAGATATAGTAGTTCGATCTACATAAAATCTGATCGGCTTCTATGGAACATAAAGAATTGGTCAGTTTATTTGCAATATCTTGAAAAATAAAATATATTTTTAAACAATAACTGGCAGCTTTTAAATTGCCCGACAAAATATAATCAAATTTCATGAATTAAATTTTTAAAAAAAAAATATATTTATAAAAATGATAAATTTGTCTGAAATATTTAGAAAAATAAAAACAATTTCCTACAACAACGGAAATATCACCCCATTGTTCTAACTGAAATATTCTAGTTCCTGCATATATATAGACTGCCTGCAGCTATAACAAAGATCTGTAGCAGTTTGTACAAGATATATATATACCAGAGGACTTTAAAAACACCTCCATCAAATACCTCACATATTTTGTGATTAATTTATACTACCCAACTATTAAAGTGTATTAAAAACTGCATTAATTTGGCATGCCATTGAACCCCGTCGAAGAGGCGTGCGTCCAACTTCAATTTGCGACATTTGCGCGTGTGCATAAATTTTTTAAAGTTGTCTGATTACTGATGTCAGACGACAAAGCCGCTTTTAGCTGCAATCAAAACCCGAGAAAGCTGCTTTTTTTTCAAATTACTAAATAGACGTCAATAATAGGGGGATACTGTATGCATACTTCCTCTCTATCTCCCCTTAATTTCAACTATACAAAAATGTAGATTAAGCGATTAAGTCTAGCGACAGTCTAGCTATAAGCACGCCCACCTGTTAAACCTGTGACAAGTTCCCCCATGTTTCCCGTTTTAATGATATGCTAACGCATTCAGACAGCTGTTTAAGATAAAACATTAAAAAAAAAAAAAACCAAAAAAAAAACAACGCTTTGCACTTGATATTCAAATTTTTGTTTTTTTTAAAAAACAAGAACCATTTTAATTTCTAATTTCAAATCAAAATCAAATTAAATAGCTGTGAGACATTGACCGTCTAGCGGCACTTTTAAGCAAGTAGTTTCTTATATATATTCTTGATTCCCAAATAACCAGTAAAACGTGCATGAAATAACGTTTTTAAAACATATAATATTCAAATGTTAATACTCCAAAATTGCGACTTGTTTGTATAGAATACTAGACAGACACTGGTTCCTGACGACCTTTATATTTTTTTTGAATATTTTTTTTTAAATACAATTAACAAAAATTTAAGCCACTTTTTGTTATGTGTGTGTTTTTTTATGGTGTCTGGCTTTAATTGGCATTCCATGCATCGAAATATTTTATAAATAAATTCTTTTTATTATTATTTAATCAATGCTAAATGAACGTGTCTCTCAAAATATATAATCATTTTTTATAAAATATATTTTTGATAAGAAAATGAAAAATGTTATTTATAGCATTATCTTTGATGCATAACTAATGAGATTTACAAATTGTCTATAAATAAAATAGGTTATTGAAAGTCAAAAATATAGACTGCAGAGGGGGAAGTAATCAATAGAAAAGAAAGAATTGAGAAATAAAAAAAAAATATTTAATCAGCTTAGAATTAGTTAAAGTATATAAAATGTATACAAGTATTTTATTTAGTTTTTTAAAAAAGTATGTTAAATTTTTTTATTTATTTTTCTTGAATATTTGAACTTGTTTTTGGCTAATATCACGTCGCACTCTGTTGAACTTTTCAGCATATATTTGGCCCAAGGGTACACGGACTGAGTTTTGACTCATCCCAGAAATGTTAACGCTTTCCAAGAATTCTCAAAAGTTGTCTGACTTTGAACAAGTTTTTTTGATATTATTTTTTTATTTTTTTTTGATTAATTGTCGCTCAAACGGCTATTGTGTGTCTTCTTAAAAAAACAACATCCATATACCGGTCAGAACTAATTTTTTATATGCCTGTTTTGTTTGCAAATAAATGATTTGAAGGCTGAACTTTGTGCTTTACAAAACATATAAAAAAACACAATAAAAAATAATTAATAATAATCAAAAAAATGGGGATTTTTATCTTTGAAGAGGTGACACAAAGTTGAAAAAAAAATCAAAAATAATAAACAAAATATTTTGAGATCTTTAAGCCTTCTTAAATATAACAACAAACAATTTGAAATGTTCAATCTTTTCAATTTTAATATTAAATAAAGAAATGCACTTTTACGTTAATTAACTTTCGTTTATTTTATTTCTGTCAGACGAATATTAAAATACGTTGAAAATCTCAACTAAACGAAAACCTTTGCACAGCACTGTATAATGAGATTTCGAGCATAAAAAATGCTCATAAAAACAAAAATGTTTAAAAATAGCCCCAAAAGCAAAGCTCATTAAAAAACGGCAAAAGTTCGAAGACAAAACAGTTAAGAAAAAGGAAAAAAAAAAAATCGAGAAAAAAAAACAATGTTTTGGGGGCAAACGTGATATTTAAATTATCTTTTATGCTAATTTAACAGCAGCATGTGAATCTTTCAAAATGAAATATGCGTTGCGAGTTTTGAGTTTTAACTCATTAAAAGAAAAGTTCATTGATTTGTTTAAACAACAGTTTAATGAAACAAATGTTTTTACATATGTAAATACAAAACTGAACATTTTGCAAGTGCTTTTGCACTTTGGTTTTTGAGCGAGCAAAATGCTTGTATAAATATAAATAATTATAAATAAAAACATGTTTTTGAAAGACAAACGCATATCCGGCAGTTTTATTATAATATATTTGACGCAAATCATATTTGTATCTTATATTTTACTTATCATATTTTTAATAATTGCTCTTATTATTTTAATTTTTTTTTTTTGCATTTTTGGCATTAAAATTGTTTTTGAAAAGTTTTTTTGAATATTGCAAATATTAGTATATTTTAATTTTCTGTTTGTTACCTTGTGAGATGAATAAAAAGAGTTTAATAATGTGTGTAAACCAAATAAATTCAATTGCCTTTCTTTAAAAAACATATATATTCTGGATCAATGTTAACAACCAAATAAATCTGGTCTAAACTAGTATGTTTATATAAAAGACTACAATCTCTGAGAGATTATTTTTTTAATTTGTAGCCTCTCTTGTACTTCATACAAATAATTATATTTTTTCTAATTATAAAAATTACAGAATATTTAAAAAAATAGTTGTATATAATAGATTTATTTCCTTTATAATTTAAACTTAGAATAAAAACAAAATCGGATAATATATTCCATTTTAAATGTTGTGTTTTATATTTTGGAAAAATTAAGCTGCATATTTTTCGTATTTTTTTACTATCTCATTTTATTATTTCTTATAGAAAAATTTAATGCCAAAAATTATTAAAAATTTTTTTTTTTTAATATATCTTTGTTTGAAAACTTTGCTGCGTTTGGTTCCAGAAATGTGGGCATATTTTATGTCCTACCCATATAAATTTCATCTTGAATGATTATTATATTTTAATATTATTTTTTATTGTTCCCCAAAATATGTTATCGCGCTTCTTTATATTATTTTATTTTTTTCGCGCTTCCTGACCTTCAAAAAATGTAGCAACAGCTCAGGTTAAGATACTGATACTATATATATATAGTCTCGGCCGACTGTTAGACGCCGCATATAACAGTATCGAAATACTATATAGTATAGAAAACGTGTGGCATTTATCCAAATGGTGATTTGCTATGGAAATTTGTATTTGTCCAACTCAAAACGACGTCATACGCATTGGTATTGTCTTTTTTGTCAAATTGCCAAGTTATTTTGTAGAAGGCGCGACCAAATTGCGTATATAACATGTTCCAGATATATATATATATAATATCTATTATATAGTTACAGTTTTTGAACTATATAAGTTAGTTATTTGCACCTTGCAATATATGTATTTTGCTGACTATCTGTGAATCGATGACATTGTTGTTTTGCCTTCTAGATACAATTATTGGCTTGTCACTCAAAAACTTGTAGATACATTTCCGTTTAATGTAAGTGTGCTGTTTGTCTGTGTTGCCAACTGATTTCCAATGCATAATATTACGGAACTGGCCTTGTTTGGAATATTTTTTTTGTATTTTGTATTTGTATTTATTTCTTAGCAGTTGCATAAACTGGTTCTGGCTCTACATCAAAAGTCACTTCAATGCAGTTCACATTTAATTGTTTAATAAAGGTTTGTATTAAATTCTTAACTAAAGCAATTTATATTGTTATCACATTAAGTTCAATTGATTGAATACAATAAAAATATATATATGTATATTGTAGTATATATAAGAGCTACATCTTTTTCTTTAGCATTGTCCTAGTTTCCTCTGCTGGTAAATTTCCATGACGAGCATGGAAAATTTTTCATTTAATGAGCTTGATGATATTGGGTTTCAGTTTCGAGGATTGCACTTGTCGCGCTTTAGTACAAAGTGCAATAAGGAAAATCTGTCTGTCTGTGTCTTGTCTTGGTAACAATGTAATATTATATATACACATAAATATATATACTATATAATAAAAGTTATAGGTTCACAATGAGCCAGCATTTATTTGTATATATGATGCTGATAAGCAGCAAGCCCCCTAGACAATTGTATTGTAAAAAAAAGTACAACATTCCACATGATACAATGACAACTCAATAGAAATTTTAATTTTTCTAAAGAACCGATTAGAATTGCTATACAGAATTGTTAATTCAATGGGATAAATATCATTTGTTGTATCTGAGATCATTGTTAAAAATCCATTCAAAACTATAATTGCATAGCTTAATGTTTAATTTTATTGTTTATTTGTTTAGCCCTGGCATTTGTTTGTGTTTATTATACTCTTCAAATTGAATTGGGGGGCTCGTCCACGGGCTAAACTCATTATAATTACAGCGTCTGACTGGCAATTTTATATACTACATATATACAAATATATTATACAAATACAAACACAATATTTAATTGGCTGCTTATATTAAGAGTATAAGCATATTTGATTATTTAAAATTTTTTGTTTATTTTTTTGTGGTTTTTTTTATTATTTTTCCACTGGTACATTAAATAAATTATAATATATATTTACTATATGAGCTAATTAAAGAATGGCAAGTGCAAGTTTAATAGCTCTACTCATAGAAACAAGTGTCAATGCTATTTCAAATGATGTTGAAATATATTAAAATTAAGAGTAATTAACCTTAAGATACTCTGTGATTTATTCTAGAATATATTAATACAATTTTAGGTATTTAAATTTCTAACAAAATTGCCCAAAAGATTGGAAAATTTCAACTTGAATATAGCTGAATAACAATCGATGGCATTATCGATAGTATCGATATATTTAAAGGCACTTTAAAGGAGTTTTGTACTATCGATATTGTCGACTTTACATAAATATGATAATAACATATTTATTTGTCATTATGGCAATTTTTAAAATAAATTATTTTAACCATAAAGAACAAATTTCTATTTGAATAAAATAAACTAATATACATAGTATATTCTTTCCATTTATCGAAACTATCGATTACCGCTAGTAATATAAAAGTTTTTTTGGTTGTATTATATGCCTAATATAAAAATTATTTTGACAAAATTGTCATATTGTCATATTAAAAACTGGTAAAGCAAAAAGTAACACAAGATTTTCTAGCCTTAAAATATTATATTTATAGTCAAAAAAAAAAACAATAAATCGTGTATGCTATTAACAGAGTCATCAATATTTGAATATTCCACACTTTTGTGCTATTTCACACCAATTAATCAACACGTTAAAAGGTTTAATTTAAATAAATAATAGGGTATAAACACGCGATGTGAATGCTCTTTGCTAAGGCCAGACAGGGGGCTTGGCTTTTTATACTAAGTATTAAAAATATATTTAGTATATATAAGTATATTTAAAGTCTAGCTAAATCACCTCATTCACAAAAACATATGCTGCTGCCTGTCGCTTGTGGTATTTGAAATGATTTTTTATGAAACAAATTCATATGGAATTGTTGGCTAGAGATTGACATTCTTATCGGACAAGTCTGACAAGTGTACGCCGTATAACGAAATGAACCCGGAGCAGGGACAGAGACAAATGAACATGGACATACTTATGTACTATATATAGACAACGAATCGGTTCAAAGTCGGCGCTTCTCTCTTGCATGTGGGCAACTCGATTTTCATTCACATTTGATTTGATTAAATTAAACGATCAGCGACCGTAAAAAAACATTCTTGAACTTTCAGCCGGCAATTTGATAGATCACAATTTTTTTTTCAATTTTTTTTTTAATGCGCAGTGTATTATTTATTTTGTCTAATTGCGTTAAAAGTGTGCCATGGAGCGGAAACAACTAACATGAAATTATGTGCACTTAAAAAAAAAATAAATAACACGCGGCTACTTGAAAAATTGTTGTCGAGTACCGTGACAGGTTTTTCACTATTGATTAACGTTGTAATTATGAGTTCATTTAATGTCCACACACAACAAAAAGCATATTAAAAATAGCTAAATATAAAGTTAAAACAATAACGTGCTCAATTGGGTAAACAACTTCAAGTTCCAAGAAAATTAATTTACGTCAATTAATAACAAAAAAAAAAAGAAAAAAAAAAGTTTCAACTACGTGCTTCAAACATAACTTGACTTAATTAATGCTTATTAAAAAATCATAAAAAATTAAACAATGACAATAAAAAAAAAACATGAAACCCACACGAGGCGTTTTAATAATGAAATTATTGTAATATTTTAATTAATTAAAATTTAAACATATTACTCATGAAACACAACTCTGAGTTTTTACACATATACATAGAACATTAATATATTATTATTATTATTATTATTATTAATTTACATATGTCAAGTTTTGCTTAGTCATTGCTAGAAATGTGGTTTCCAAGTGGAGAACGGGAGAAACAATTGTTGTCAAGACGCGACTTTATCAGGGGGTTCTATGGTTTTGGTGCTCGTGTGCATATTAACAAGTGTGATATGGTAGTAGTATTATATTACATAGAACCCAGACGTAACTAATCGTACATTCAAGCACTTAGCTTAAACAAGTTTGTTTTTCTTTATTTTTTTTTTGCTTCTATAAAATTACTGAGTGTTGAATATATTCAATAAATAGAATATACAGAGAAGTTTTCGCTTTCATAGACTATATTATATATATTATTTTTTGATCAGCATCGATATATCCTGTCTGTCTATTTGTAATCAAAAAAGATTTTTAGTTTTAAAGTTATTTTGATAAAAGTCGGCATAGCTGCTTTATTTAACTTTTTATAATGCTAGATCATCTCGGCGTGCGCTGCTACGTCCCGCCTTCGCTCGAAAACAAAATTTAAAAAAAGAAACTAATCATATTCTACTGCGCCACCTGATATGATCCAGCTGAGATTTTTATATAATTTTCAAATACATTTTCCACCCACTTTCCACTATATTTTTAATAAAATTTTTTCAGTGTACCAACCTACGATATAATAGGAAGTTAGAGTAAAAATTGCAGATTTCTAGTTTCCAACGTTTGGCCTGCTTGTAAGTCGCCAATAAGTCAGTCAATCAGGTTGAACAGTTTTATAAATATATATAGAAATAAAATAAATTATCAGAACCAAATGAATTGAATTATCATATTATAAATTTTCAACAGCAAAAAAAAAAATAAATTTTCTTTTGATTTTATGGAAATTAACTAAATTTAATATATTTTATTTAAAAATAAAAGAAAATTCATTAAAAAATTACAAAAAAATAACTATTTTTGCTGATTGCTTATAATTCGCAACTGAATACTAAATCAAAAACAAATTGTACAACCACCTGTTAAGTGTCCTTCGTCTACGCAGGAACTTGTTAAGACAAGTCTTCCTATGTAGGTTATCAACTTTATGAGAGTATACTATATACATATAAATATATTTTTTTCCTCATTAAACAAAAGTTCCTCATAAGAAATAACATTGGACACAACTGTAACCTTCACTTATAAATGCATTTGTAATGGAGTTGGTTTTTTTTTTTATTTTTTTTAATGCATATATTTATTGTAATTTTTTATTTTTACATATTTCACCTTCAGTCTTTAGTTACTTAGCCAAGTGCAGGGCCAGACAAACACACACAATAGTAAAGTCTTTATGCTCTGCCACAATTCGTGTCGCATTTTTAATTTAACTGGCAATATCGATCGATGTTTAAATGTGGGTGTAAAAACTGCATATAAATAAAAAAAAAATACAAAAACAAAAAAAACCAAATGCATTTAAAACGTGATTGATTGTAGTGCCAGTTGTGAATGGAAAAAAAAACATTATAATAAACACAATTAAAATGGCAATTGGATTTGTTTGTCAATGTTATTCACATGAATCACAACACATCGCAAGGACGTCTATTAATATGCCTTTTGCCATACAGGAATCTTTCAACTTTTGGAACTTTTATAACTGTGCTAATTTAGTTTACAAACTTTTATTTTATTTTGTTTTTGATTAGCACATTTAACTTAGCTATAAATAATAAGTGCTAGAGATATTCATTCAAAAACTACGTCCACGTTTATTATCATATGCAGTCGAGTGTGTCGATTGTCTGTCAAAGTGCTAAATAGCTCAAATACTTGAATGAATGCCGCAGATATGGCTATTTAAGTTGATTTGTTTTATTTACTTAATTTTTTGTTCAATTCAGAGACCAACAAATGCTTTAATTACACCGCCAACACTTGTCGCATAAATGTCTAAACACTTACTAGTCCCTGAACTAACCCAACCACAAAAATATAACGTGCTTAACTGGCGTGACTACGCTAATTTGTTTATATAGAGTTTATGTATTTATTTTGTGAGTAATCCTCAAAATGTCACAACCATGGCGTCATAAGGGTCAACCAACAGTTGGGTCACACATCATCATTATCATCATTATAATCATCATCATCATCATCATCATCATCGTCATATTGTGGAGGAGTCTTGACAACGCCCAATAGCCAATAAAACTTGGATGATGGCATAGCTAAATATTGAGTGTTTCTCAAACTTTGACTCATAGCACAATTTGCAAGCTGTTGTAATTATTATAATCGGAAATTGGTTTAATTTTCCGCATTTATTATAGACGATAAACAAACTTGTGGGCAAAAATACAATTTAATAACTAAATCTCAAGTCTAAATGCATAAAATCAGTTTTAAAATATTTTAATTCTAACAAAACATAATTTGACTTTAATATAAAAATACAATTACACAAAAGTAGAGCTTGAATCATATCATTACAATATATGTTTTGTGAATTTCATAGCATAAATTTTAGAATTTATAGAAAATATTATTAAATTAAATTAAAATTGCTTGAAAAATTCCCAAATCTGCTCCAATAATCCTAGTACCTAAAATGCTCCTTAAACAAAAATTCTTTACATTTTACCTAACTAAGTTCGTTTATATAACAATATTTTAATAAATTAAAATAAAAAATAAATAAAGTATAAGTAATCGAATAAAAAAATAATAATAATAAGTAATCGAATGGGTTGATCAATTTTAATAGATATAGAAAATAGAAATTAACTAATTGAATAGTGTTTTAAAACTTGAAATAAAAATAAGTAATTGAATGAGTTGATTAATTATAATGAATATAAAAAATAGAAATAAATTCATTTAATAGTTTTTTAACAGTGGAAGTCTTAACTTTTAAAACTTGGTTTTTTAATCTACAAATAACTAATATAAATTATATTTATTACAATAGGAAATATATATTATGTTTGCTGTTTTAATACCCAATTCTTTAGATAAGCAGAAAAATATATGCTTACATTTTACTCAAAGTTTATACAAGATTATCAAAACATAGACTCAATAAAAGCATGAGGGTATAATGATATATGTATATAAAAAACAATTTAATTAAACACAAAATTTGAAACAATTTAAGTATGAGTGCACATTTTATAGAGCCCTAAAAGTACTAGCGAAACAAACAAATAAAATCCCTTATTTATTCATCCGAAACATTCAATTGATTTGTAACCTCAATTTAAGTTGTCTCGTTTGACACCAATCAAAACTGTCAACGGTTTTCAATATGAACAGGGCCGGACCCACAAATCAATTTGTTTATAACTGAGTTTTCAGTGCGTGTTATTTGTTTATGATTGTGTATTTTTTATTTTTATTTTTTTCTTCTTTCAATATAACGTCAGCAAACGGCTATACAATTATTTGTTTAGACTGGGGTCGATAAAAAAAAGGGGCTCGTCTCGTAGCTGTAGGGTTTGGTCAGGCGAGTGTACAGTTGCCGCAAAAAGTATACGATATTGGGGAATTTGAGAATTTTTGTACTTACTTCGTACTCTGTGTAGACCTCGTTTCTCTGTATTCGACATGTTGAAGTTTCAACTGCAAAAGATAATAAAATAATTTTATATTAGAAACAAAGTATGCATAACAATAAGTGATATGATATATCGTATAATACTTGAAATGCAACAAGTCACGTAATTATTTATAGACTTTTAGCTAATTAAAGCTTACTCGGATAAACCCAAAAAAAAAGTTCTTACTTACTATAATTCCCAACTCAAATTAGCAAGGACTATTTAAAGAAATTTTGGCTAATTAAAACTTTCTCAGATAACCTATTAACTATCGCAAATAAATTTAATTTATTTCACAATGATAATATCATATGTGTTATATTATATATTCCTTTATCATATGATAAATGCGAAAGTGCGTGATATATATCAAGTCATTAAGTACTTATGGACTTTTGAGAGACTAATGAAAACTTTCCTCAGATAAATACCATTTGTTATCTTATCTCTTATCATTTTTTCATCGTCTCGTGTAGGCGACCTGTGACCGAAACGTGCATACTTATAAAATGAATGAAATGATATATATGGAAATTGGTCTTATGGTAGAATCAGATAGGCCGATAACAAAAAAGTGGGTACGTACCGCACGTTAAAAGAGATATGACTCACAACACAAAGAGGAAGTTTAAATTTAGTGTTATCATATCATAGATAATAGACAGACTAATTTACTGTTTAGATATAAATTTCACCTACTTTACCCCCTGCTGATCATTTCAGCTTTGATTGCACTTGGACTCTTGGGTCGAGAGTCTAAAATACTAACTTGATTATCCTAAACGATTGAATATCTATTGATTTAATTAATGGCACAAAAATAAAATTAGTTTTCCTAATAATAACATATATATTATATATGTTTATTTATATAATTTTTATCTGTGTTTCCTGTGCAAGTTTAAAAAAAAAAAGAAAGGTCGTTTGTTTTGAGACTTTGACTGGCGCCAACAATTTCTCTTAACTGATAACTTTTTTTTTTAATTCTATCGATCAGGCTTAATTAGTTGGGACAGGGTAAAAAATATGAATGAAGCCTAGGAACTATGATATAATCAGTTATATTAAAGTGTCTCTATCGAATAAAGTTAAAATAACCATGAAATATTAAAATACATATATAGAATATGAAATATTAAAATTTTATGAAATGGAATTAAAAGTATGCAAAATTTAATAAAATTTAATTCAATTTCCTCTCAAAAGCAAGAGAATTTATATCTAGTTCAAATGTAGGTGAATTGAATTCACAAAATCTTGTAAAAAGTGAAAATGAGAACATTAAAGTAAAAATACATTAAAACAAAAAAAATCGCAAAAAGTGAAAGCCAAAATAGATTTGAACAATTATATTTATTTAAGAATTTAAGATTGATTTATATTTCGTTTGAATTTATATATAGTTAAAAAAAAAAATGCTAAATTCTACACATTTCAGGTTTTTGTCGTTCAGTGTAAAAATTATGCAAATTTTGAGTGCACGTGTTTATTTTTCTTTTGCGCAAATGTGCAGTGTCAAGTTCTAGGCCCTTAGCAACGATACAACCAATATATCATTATAAAGCCCACAATTTACGTTAATTTGAATACTATGCAAATATTTGGCAGCGTCGTGGCAAACAAAACTAAACTCAATTTTGCCCATGTGTGGTAAGTATATATTTGTACATATGTATGTGTATATAAACATATGCAAATATAAACATATGTAACTAGATTGTATTGTTATCCTTGTTTGACATGATTAGCCTCTGCGTGTTGCCATATTATTAGCCGTATCAAAAAAAAAATAGAATAGCGGCATCTATGCGATATATATGCTTATAATTAAATATATATTTATATGATTATATACATATGTTTATGTGACAGTTGAGAGTATTGTAGACGCGGTCACATGCAACACATTGAGGCACATTCACTCGCCCATTTCTATTCGTACGTCATTTGCTGACTAACAAGGCTATACATTCTCAATAATATACAACTTTGTATATATATTAGACTTATATATATATATATTTGTAAGTATATATTTTAGCTTTTATTTAATTTGCGGTTGCCGAAAATGCCGCAGGTCGTCATCTTCGGCGTTTTGGTTTCTTTTTTTTTTTTGAATGCAATACTTTTTGATTTTTTTAATATTTTAACAGATTATATTATTAAAAAAAAATTTATGGAATATAATTTTGTTGAAACTCTAGATATTGATATGGTAATTAGTCACAATACAACTTTATTATATTTTCTTAATAAAAGACAACTGACGGCATTTTTTTTCTTGTTAAAAATTGTGCAGTAACATATTTATTTTAATATTAAACTTTATTAGATATTTTTAATGAGGAAAATTCTTAGCAAAAACTTAAGTAAAAATGAACAAAAACGGTTTTTAACAGCGCACAACATTAATTTTAAAATCTATTTTTTTTTTTAAAATATTTTTATCTATATTCGAAATCGAACTAATATATCTTATAGCTGTCATAACTGTCGTAAATTGGGTTTTTATATCAAGAATATACTATGTATATTTGCGGCACTTCAAAGATAATTCCGTCTTTATTTTTAATATGTTCCAACGTTTTCCTGTTTTATTTCCTTCAACTATTTTAATATAAATTCAAAAACAATTTCCGCATTTTTTTGTGCTTTAAAAACAGATTGTTTAAATAATTTTTGTGATTAAATTTTGTTAATTGACTTGCAATATTATTCAGCTGTCGCTGAACTTATTTTAATAATAAACCACTTTTTTACAACTTTCTTTATACAAGTTGTTATTTACTTGGGAGACTAACTGCAAATTATAACTCTCTTTAACTCTTGTACACTTTAGGAAATGTAAACAAAATAAAACAACATGTGTCGCAAGTGTAATGCCCGAGTTAAATAATAATGTTACTCTCCCGGAATACCTATATTTATAAAAACACATATTTTTGCCATATTTAAAGACCCACCTTGAACTTGATGACGTTTCAGAAAAGCGCAAATTATTTACACTAAAATTATGTAATATTTGCGCAAAAACCAAGACGTTGATAAACAAATGTGTAAAAATTTAAATACAAAAGATATATATTTTTTTTACAGCTATTTAGAAAGAATCACAACAAAACACGCGACGTCAACAAAAATTTAGAACGCGTGCCTTTTTTTTCTTTTGAGTACAAAAAAGGATTTGAAATTTTGGATGTCACTGTTACACTCTATATATAGTGCTATATAGAACTTTTGTACAAAAACACAAACACTAATTAAATGTATAGAAAAGCACTTTGTGTTTTTTTGTTTATTGTTCGCCAAGAAACGTGGGACAAACAATTCTTTTTTTTTCGAAAATTTTTAAGGCATCTGTTTATTTAAAATAAAACACTTTGTAATAATGTCGTTGAGCAGCGCATGCGCAGGCAAATTGTTTTTTTTTTATTTTTTTGTTCTCTCTTCTTTTCTTTTTTGAGATATTTTCTTCGATTCTATTTCAACACAAAATTTCGGAACTGTTGTTCGAGTTTCTTTCGTCTCTGGCTCTTTGCCTTCTGCCTTCGTGCTGCCTTTTCTGTGCCTGCTGCTTGCTGCTGCTGCTTGACACTCTGCTCGTTGGAACTGAACTGAAAATTTTGCCTGCGCGACAGCCGCTTTTTCTTTGCTCCGAGCGATGCGAAGCGACGCGTCGTT
Source organism: Hirtodrosophila alboralis (assembly GCA_035043045.1). Taxonomy (NCBI): domain Eukaryota; kingdom Metazoa; phylum Arthropoda; class Insecta; order Diptera; family Drosophilidae; genus Hirtodrosophila; species Hirtodrosophila alboralis. The sequence goes on along the minus strand of JAWNNH010000233.1, from coordinate 637,808 downwards.
ACGCGGTGACTGCGATGTTGACGTCGTCGTCGACGTTAAACGTTGACGCTGACGCAGACAGCATTTGGCGTTCGGTTCAATGGGGCCTTTTTTACAATGGATCGCGTGTACTTGTATTTGTGTTGATGTTGTAGCTGTTGCTCTTCTTGTTGTTGGCGTTGTTGTCATTGCTGTAGTTGCCGCCGCCGCCGACGTCGCGACGTCGTGGGATGCAAAAATTCAAATTTGTTTTTTCTGCTGTTTATTTTATTTTTGTGCTGTACTTTTTGATGGCCCGATTGTACCAGGAACAAAGGGTATGATGGGTTATTTTAATATGTTTGTAATTGTTATAATAGATATTAGCTCAATTTTAAAAGTTTTAACATTTAGGTTAGGTTGAGGCGGTAGATATCGTCATAATGAAATTTGTTTAAATTTTTTTTGTACATAAGTTTTTTTTTTTAATTTTTAAATTTAATTTTAGCAAAAAAAAAATTGTTGGATACGTTCAGACTCCTGGACAGAAACTTATCGAAAAATTCATACGCTTATCAATGTCCATGAATAGTAAATACAATCCTATTTTGCGTTAAAAAAATCTATTTTATACATTTTCAAGCTAACCTTAAACGTTTTCAATTCCCTACAGGGTATGTCAAAGTCTGCTTAATTAATTCAAAACTCTTTCGATTTCAGCTTTAATTATCCAGACAAAATTGTTATAATTAAGTTCGCCTACCAATTATAAAATATTTATTTACATTTTATATGAGACACAACTGACATAGAATAACCAAATTAACAGTACACACGTGTGTATTATTTTATAGCAATCTATATAGAGAAACGTGTCCAACGTTCCACCAAACTGGGACGTACTACTGTCGTAATACGTTCATCAAATATTGGTGAAAACTTTTCAGGGAATTTTTGTTGCAAACATTTGATCACCGTACCGGTTAGATAATAACGGGATGGCCAACGGCATTCACAGGGCGGTATACAAATGCGACATCTGGTCTCATTGGCTGTCCATTTGCTGCGCGAAACGGTCACACCCGGCGATAGGCAGCTGAGACGCCATGGTAACATGGTATCACGGTCCGTCCAATCGCATTCACACGGTGGTATACACAAAAGGCATAAATGATCGTCTTCCGGTAGATTTTGCGATGCCAAGTTCTCAATAGCTTTTGGACACTTGTACATGTTGGAACGTGGCACAAGTGCTATTAACTCATTGTATTTGCGTTCACGCTCCCGCCGCAACCACAAATAAAGCATATCCCAATGATCCAGATTTAGAGCACGTTCGCGTAAGATTTTCATGCGTCTATATAAATCAGAGCGACGCACTGCATCATAGTTAATACCAGTTTGGGTATGCCATAATAAATATAACTCATTGGGTTTCTCATCCGGCAACGAAATGCTGTGTGAAAATTTAGTCAACTCAAAATGAAATAACATACGTATGCCATAAGTAATATGCTTTATATGATCAAAATCCTTGATATTCATGGCCGATAATGCATTTGCGTCTATCAGCAATAGCTTCCGACCCCAGATCATATTCACACGAAAAGTGTTCTGTGATTTATTAGAAAATAAGTAAAAGATGGTTCAATAATAAGTGTTATAATTAAGTAAACAAAAAAGTATACCTAAAGTTCAAGAAACTCGATTATTCATAGCCAATAAAAGTTTTAGGTTAACTAATATTTATTTATTTTCATTTAATATTTACTGACATGATTAATCATCACGCCATTGTCAAAAGAGCCCGAGCTATCACAAAAAAAATGTCGTTTTGCGGACGCTAGAACATCTTTCATTGTGACACTTGGCAATGTCACAAGTAGCGCAATATTGCACGTATATATAAGATAGTGTAAACAGATGGTTTACTTTGTATTCAGTATGATTTCATTGGACAATGCCCTGCAAATATACTCAAATATCTAATATAAACACTCACCATATACTGTGGATATCCATAGCGAAAAATCCAACGTCTTATATCCATATCAGTCCATTCATAAATCGATGGCAATGGTAATTTATCCACAACACTCACACACAATTCAACAAGTGGGGCAGGTGAGACACGGAATTGTATAGGCCATTCATTATGATCGAATTTGGTACGACCAGCGATTAGAGGATGAAGTCGAAATTTAACGGGTGGTACATCAACAAGGACCTTCTTCTTCTTGAGCTTCTTTTTGACCAAAAACTTGGTATCTGCTATGCCATATAGATACGGCATTATAACAACAAAAATATGAATTGTATATTATGTAAATATAAGAGTAAGTTTCGTATTAGCAAACCTAGAATTTCGTTAAGTTAGAAAGCAAAATCAAAACACACGTACCGATTGAGTTTGTGTCGAAGTGTTTTGCTTTTGACATATTGAATTGTGTTTGCTTTAATAGATAATATAGTTGGGATATAGGTTATAAAGGTATCATTGCATAATTATCATAAGAACTTTTTCTTCCTAAAAAACTACTTGTAACCCAAAAATCTATATTTAAATTATTGGTATGATTTTATAGTCTATTCTGTTCAATTAAAGATTATCTATACATAGTTCTCAGATTTTCAAAAAAGCAAAACATATTTATTGCTTTTTTAATAGCAAAAAAATTGACACAATAAACGATCGTGAAAAATCAAGGTTATAGTTTTAAAGTTGTGGTTAAAAGTCGATTTTTATCGATTTGTAGCAAAGTGTTGCGAATATGGTATACCGGAAACTTTATAACAAATTGGTTGTAATTATTATATTGTAATATCCAATATAGACGTTTACATTGTTAGATTGATTCAGCTATTGTTGCTGATTAGAGAAATATATGTACGTATTTTGCAGGGACGGAAATGCCTTCTTCTGAATGTTTTATTTGTACAGCTTTATAACCAACTTTTTACCCTGTAGAATTAACTATTGTGTGTCGGAAATCTTTTTTTATAATAAATTATAATAATCTATAATTCAACCTGACGGCATGACTGACTGATTGACGCATCAGGAGTCGGTGGCGCAGTAGGCTACAATCATAATGACGTTTTAGAATGTGATTAGTTTGTTTCTATTTTTTCTTGGAGCGGGAACGTAGCAATGCGCGCCGAGGGAGCTGGTAAGTTTTATGCATAATATTAAACAAATACCTAAAGAAATAAATGCTGTATGCTTGCTGTATTTCTTTCTAGATCTTTTTTTTTAAATAGTTAGGATCGTGCTCGATCATTCTCATGTTTCATTTTGTGTTCGACATTCCGCTTTGTGCGCAGTTTCGTAAACAACAGAGATAAAATAAAAACCGCCTGAAACTAGCAAAATCTAAATGCAACCGGGGCCCAGGTAATAAATAGTTAGACAACACAAAGCCAGGTCATATTCCCAAACCCAAAGTCTCACTCTTTCTATATAGTAATATGTCCGTAGGAAAACATCTGCTCATTTGCGGTACAATGTCAATCAAGAAGACAATCGCAATATGTCAATATGTGAGTTATTGGCCAGGTAGACACTGAGGATAGTTGAAATTATTATGTATATATTGTTTGTGCAGTTTCACAGTTGTTGTTTAGCTCTTAACGGTTTTGCAGCAGCGTTCTTTTCGGCCATGTGGCTTGTCAAAACATGGTCAAGGGCATCAGCCTTCCACAAACCTTGTTTGCAAAAAAACATAAAAAAAAAAAATCGAAGACTCTGAAACGCTGTGGGGCAACTGCCTCGCTGAGTCACCGCAAAATATAACAATATTTGAAATACCCCCGCTGCCTCACGTGCTTGGGATTTATACTACCTACAAATACATATATATTTCATGGAACACGTTTCAATGCCCCGTCAACATTTTTATTTACATATCTTATATTTATTTCCTTTTTGTTTGCAATCAAGCAACGCTTAATAAACCACTTCACTTAAATGAATTTTGATTTTATTTCTTTTTTTTTTTCTTATGCTCATTAACATGCGACTGTAAATTTTTGCAACAATTTCGCGTGAAATTTTAATAATACCTTCAATATATGAAACTACACATTTTGTAGAAATTTACAATCATTTTGTTTAAATATATATTTAACACATTTTTAATTACAAAAACTCCATTTCGGAACTAAGCAATTACCAGACATTGCGTGTGAATGAAATATAGCCAAGATTTTATAGTACGTTGCAGGCAAACTCTATACTCATATATCATTATCAGTTTGCCTTATAAATTACATGGATCATGGCTGCTGCTGTTGCATACCAAACTAACATCGGACGGACTTTCTGGCCTGGGCCTGCAGACTTCAGTGGCTCCATAATTAACAACAGTCTTTAGTCTTCCCGGGCCCCACCAAACCCCCAATGCAATGTTTAACAATTATGGCACATAACTACAGTTTCTAAATATAGTGCAAAAGCTTGAAAACAGTCAACACTCGTTTGATTGAACAAATGAAGTATATTTTATTTAATTTCATTTTTTTGATTGACTTTAATCTAAGGCAAAAGCTTGAAAACAGTCAACAATCGTTTGGTTGTACGAATGAAGGATATTTTATTTAATTTAATTTTTTTGATTGACTTCAATCTAAGGCAAAAGCTTCAAAACAGTCAATACTCGATTAATTGAACAAATTAAGGATATTTTATTTAATTTAATTTTTTTTTTTATTTATTTAAATAAATTGCTAAAGCTTGAAAACAGTCAACACTTGTTTGGTTGAATAAATTCAGGATATTTCATTTAATTAAATTTTTTTGATTTACTTAATATTTATTGCAATTAATAAATTCGTCTGACTGCTATAACATTTATACTATTATTTTAATCGAACTTATGTTAGTTTAGGATATCTAAAAACCAACTTTAATTTCTCATTTACAACTAGAAAACCTACGCTTTCTATAACCACATCATTTAAATAAATCAATTTAATTACTTTTTAGCTTGACCTACAGCGATAAAAGTTTAGAATACATTTGGTTAAATTTATTACCAAGCCTGTTCATTAGAATTCTCAGAATTGTTGTTGAACAAAACGATATCGCAAAGATTAAAGCAGATTTACTGGAAAAATATTCCCAATTGAATCTTATTTTGCTTAATAATAAAAATGGTTGAGTAATTTAAAAACAAAAAATTTTAAATTAAATTTTTTGTAATTCCAAAAAAATAATAATTTGTATTAGAATATTTGGTAGTTATGCTGGTTAGAGGCACAACATAGTTTTATGCGATATTAAATGTGATCAGAACAGGAAATCCCAACGGTATTTAAAAAATTCTGAATCTGGACTGGATCACTATTTATATTAACCAGGTTCGCCTTATGGTCGAAAATTTAATTTATTAGTATATATAAATAATCCAAAAATAAACTCAATTTTCAAAAATTAAAGCAAAAAAAACCTATCATCGTTAACGTCGTAATTAAATTCAACTTAACCAAAGTTTACCGTACTTAACTGCCAAGCATCCTAGAACAATAACAACAACACCAAAAACTACAACAAACATTTCACTTTCGTTTAAAAAGGGGGCTTGTAAATGCTATTTGTGTTGTATTTTTTTTTTTTTTTGTATTTTTGATACTTGGTTGCAACATACTACGATACATGGCCAATAACTATAGACAAGAAACGACGCCACCATGAAAAATGAAAATGATATGACCATGTAGGGCCAACAGGCGGCGGGCAACAATAAATTAAGGTTCTATTTTTGTAGCTAACTTGAATTACAACGATGCGGCAGGCGTAAGTATGTATGTGTGTGTGTCTGCTGGTCAAGTTGAGTGGCCATGCAACAAGTTAGACCTAAAATAGAAGCCATGTGGACACACACTCTGAAACTGAATCTGCCACGAAAGCTTGACCAACTCTTGCAGCACAATACATATAAACACACACTTATATGTGTACATTTACATGCACAGGAACATGAAAATTAAAAATGCAAATAAATTTTTAACGTTAAACGCGCAAATTCCAATGCAAGTGTGCGTGTGTATGTATGTATGTATGCTCAACGGTTGAGAGCAGCAGCAGCAACAGCAACAGCTACGTCAACAGCGACGCCAGCCACTTGAGGAGGCCACCTCGGTCACGATTTCACGATTGTTTGACCAGCATTAAGCTAACTGCGCAGTCGCAGCGCAGCATCAGCGTGCGACGAGCCTCCTTCGCTTTGCTGTCAAGTGGCCATCCATGTGAATGTGTATGTGTGTGTGTGAGTGGAGTTTGCATGTTTTTTCTGTTTGTCTTTCTTTATACACTTGCAAAAGAGTTTATTAAATTTGTTATGGATTATGTAACATATTGAAAGCGGCGCTTTAGATGTTATGAAGTATTAATATGTTTACCCAAGGGTGTAGTTAGCTAGGAAAAAAAGTGTCAATAAACGACTATATATACTTTTTTATTTTAAAGATATTCCAAGAACACTCTGCAGTTATATGTTTTATTATGTTATTTAAATCAATATATCAAAGTCTGATGATTAATTTTTATAGTTCCGGTAGGAAAAACGCAATGTAACAAGAAAATTTTTTTTTTATATTTATGCGATATTTTCTTAAATATTTATTACTTTCGAATTAATTAAATCAGTTACGATTTTTGCACACAACATATTTCTGAAAGGGTATAAAAACATCTGCAGCATCCCAAAAGATAGCTGTTTGTCTCTCTTTGTAATTACACTGGAAAAAATATTGTTCCCGCTTCTACCTAGAGCTGGAAAGGGAAACTCATGGAGGAGCTGTAGCTTTGATTACATGCCTACACAAATTTAATTGATGAGCCAAACGAAATGTCTTTAGAGCTGCACTTCTTTTAAGCCATGTTTTTATTTTTTGCTGTCTTTATGATTATTGCTCTTGGCTTGTTGCTGGTAATTAAGGCAGGTTTACCATAAAGGGGGGAAGATAGAGAGATTGAGTTCTATATCTCTTGATTGGCTTGATTTAACAACTTTGCACAGAGATAATTAAGCATTAGTGAGTACTATATTAGAAATATAGAAAATGCATTCTTAAGTTAACATTTAATATTTTTATAGTTTTTATATTAATTCCTAAATTTTTTCTGCCCTTTTTTTCTCTCAAATATCTCATCCCAGACTGTCTATCGATTGTCTCATCGACTTGACCTTATCATGGTCGCGACCGCAATTTGAGCTTTTTTTTCTTAATTTGTTTTTCTTTGATTAAGCACTTTTTTACTGTTGTTGTTATTGTTATTGAAATGGTTTTCAGTCAGTCACAAACAATGCGTCGTTTTATTTAATTTTTGTTTATTTGTAGCTGCTCACAAAAACAACAATTGTTAAAGTGCTTTTTAATATGCTAATTCTGAAATTGTGAAATATATTTATATTGCCTTTTTTTTTGCGACAATGCAAATGACACATTTAGCTATATGAGTTTTTGGTCTTTAATAATAAATATTATTGCTATTAATTTTTTTATTTAAATATAATTTTTTTTTTTTGTTAAGTATATATGTAATGATTTTGCCTCGCTATTTGTCTATTTTCAGCTGATAGACATCCCAATTCTCAGTTCTTTTATTTTTTATTTGAATTTTTTTTTTCGATTTTCTTATTTTTGTTTTTCTTTGCGTCACCAGCAACGAGTACAACAGCCGGGCCCCCTAATGCTGGGGCCTATATAATTTCTATACACATCTCTACACGCTCTGCACATCTATCTATCTATATATATATATATATATATATTTTTTTTTATACATATGTATATATATTTTGAACATCTCTCAGTTTCAACAGACGCTGCTGTGCGTGTGTATTGGAAACTAGAGAATATATTATTGTTGCCAACGTCAAATGCAACACGTCAAAAATAAAATCATATGCGGCGAGGGGTGAAGAAAAATCAAGCCATATAAAATATATAATACTTGCAATCCACCGGCGTCTGAACTGATTGTAGAGAGTTCAATTTTGATTGACAGCTTATTATTATTACAAAATAAAATTAACAAATATGTCATAACAAAGAGATATTTAAAGATTTGAAAGACACAAAAGTAGAAATACTCTTAATAAATATTTAAAATAAAACTTCAGATAAGTTAGAAGAGTTGGAAATCTAAAAAGAGGTTTTATATATGAAAAGTATTTTTGATTATCATAATGAAAATATATTGTGTAACTTTATTAAACCTAAACCAAGTTTTAAGCGAAATGCAGTTTTGATAATTATTTTTTATTGTAGATTAATTTGGCATTAAAAATCCGAAAATTTTTTTTTTTTGATACTGAACATACTCCTTAAACATTTTTAGAAGCAAAATCAGTTTAAAAATCGGTTTAGTCTTAACAAAGTTAAGAAAATTAGCAAACTTTAATTTAAAAAAGCTTTTCCAAGATTTATATATATTTTATCTACTAATTTACATAATAAGATATGTATATAGAAAATGATTCAATTCGATAGTTGCTGACATCATTAATAAGTAATACTTATTTTGTAACAAGTTCAAGCTGCATTTGAAGCAATAAATTACTAATAAGTACTAATTATATAGGGCGGGGAAATACTTAACTGATAAAGAATAAAAATAACTAGAAACAAGGGCTAAATTCTAGTTGATTAAGCGTCATGCCAATTACATTCTATATAGACTAAATCAAAACTGACAAAAGTCTAACAATATCGAATGCTCATCCATTTGCCTTATAGCTAATTTGTATTCCAAGTTATGCAAATGAATGTAAGTGATAGATGAATGCATTTAAGGCCCTATAAAGAATTTATATATACTTTATCAGCTATAAAAACCAAGTCCATCGGTCTTTTTGATTTTTCAGAGACTATAATATATGGATTACTGTACATGCTACACATGCAGAAAAAGCATATTTCAAATATTTAATTGCTGGCACAATTTTTTAAAATATATTTCTGATTTTTAATATTCCTAAATTGTCAAGTGACTCTCTATCTACTTTGGAAATTTCCTAATGATGAAATTAATAATAAACATCAAAGTAATGCAAGAAATTAACTTCAATATGTGTATAAATATGATGAAGTAATTTTATATCTTATCAGATCTACTTAAAGGGTGTCTCTGTGTCGTGAATACTCACCTAGAGCATGCTTACTTGTTGTTTACTTATGCTGGATTTTGCTGACGTAGCAATCGAGCTATTTATTAAAGTTCAGCACATGGACTTTCCGACGTAGTTTCACTTTATAGAAAAAAATAAATAAATAGAACCGCTGATCGGCGGTTCAAATGAGAGGCTGATGATGATGATGATGATATTGATGATCCAATCGAGTGCAATTTGAATGCGCATGGAAATGATTTAATCAATTGAATGATTTACCCAACACAGAAATCTCTCAATTAATTGTAAAATGCGCAACTCAAATGGGTTCAATTGTTGGGTTTTGGGTTAGCCAAATTGTGGCTGAGCTGAACCCGGACGAAGGCGTGGCGCGTGCAACAATTTGGCTTGACATTTGCATTAATTGATTAATAACAATTCAAGTTCAAAGCTATTAAGAAAACTGTTGCAACAATTGCAACTCTTTTGAGTTTGTTTACTTGTTATTGTTATTTGTTTAATAAAGAATTTAATATATTTCAATTTACAGCTATGAGAAACGTTAGACATTTTGTTTGTTTTTAGTGTTTTTACTGTGCATATTTGGCAGTGTTGTTATTTTCAAGTTTAAGTTCCTTAATATTCTCGTTCTCATGTTCTGTCTCATTTAGCTGTAAAAGTCGCAATGCAGCCGCCGCTGCGGCCGCCTCACGATCCTTTAACGATTTCTCCCAGGCCAATTCAAAGGGATATTCCAAAGGTTTTAGTTCATCCGGGCATTCCTCCTGATTGGGCACCGTTGCCTGATTCATCGAGGCGCCACGTGTGCGTATACGTTCCAGCATAGCTGCATTATGTGTTTCTGCATTGAGCGCTGTTATAAACTCAAATAACTCTTCTTTCGTATATATATTGGGCAATCCACGCTTCTTGAAAAAGTTAACAATATTGCCACAATCACGCATGAGGAATTCCAAGGCGCTTGGATGCTCTGGCTCTACACTTTGAGCGACGTCTATAAACCAACATTTATCCTCAAACCATAATATATTATATTCACTTAGATCGGCATGCACCAATTTGCCAAGATTATACATTTTATGCATGGCAGCCACAATTTCCTCATAGGCACAGCTCAACTCGGCAGCACTAAGACGAGCATCCTTCAATTTGGGCGCTGCATTGTGATTGTTTCCAATGAATTTCATGACCAGGACATGTCGTTTCAATACCACAACATGGGGTACATTGAGTCCAATGCTTTGCATACGCATTAGATTATGCATTTCCTTTTCGGCCCACATATTGATAATGACGCGATGATTCTGTTTGCTAAAACGATCCTTGAAACGATAATCGTCCTTAATATAACGATCACGCTGCTTGAACTCATTTAATGTCGTCTTAAACACCTTAATGGCGCACTCTTTGGGCAATAGTTCGGGTGGCATTAATACACCATAATTATGTCCATGTTCATTTGTGCCCGTATAGCTGGAATCTGAATTGGCATGCAATATGACCGCCTCCTTGCCCGTCGATATAATGCCATTAATTTGTTCCAATATTTGATTATTAATCAGTTTATAGAGCAGCAAACGTGTGGCAGCATCTACGCCCATTTCAGCTGTTGCCACCTTTTCCTTGCGATCCGCACGTCCACGTTTTGAGTATGTTTTTAGCTGATTGAAGACCTAGACAGAGATATAGATGAGTTTATTAGTTGATCATAAGCAGAGATTTGTTGCATATATAGAGGATTATGATGGTATGATATATGAATAATAAAGCTGACAAACAATTTATGTGCAGTATCTAGTTTCAAATGGTTTCTTAGCCCTCTATAATATTCATTTGCATATTTACTATCCATTTTATTTGTACAGACACATGGGACAGCCCAATAAATATTAATTTCCATAAATAGATTCGAAGTCATGCATATATCTTAATTAAACCATTTAATGAATAAATGTTTTGTTTATAAGAATTCAAGCTCATTCTTTATGTGTATTTAATGTATTAAATACGATTTAACTGCTCATAAAGCTTACTTATTTTTAAATTGAGTAGATTTTAAATTACAATTTAAAAATAAATATTATAATAGAAAACTATAAAGTAGAGATCATTTAGAATGCTGAAGATAAATTACGCTTGCCATGAAAATAATTAAAAATAGTTTTTCATAAAAAAAAACCTAAAATTTTTGAGTTATCTTGCTAACTATATAAACGAAGTAATACGCTTTTAATTGGCTATGCCCACCTTCCGATTTAGCTATTTTTTATATAAAAGCTATAATATACACAAATCTGTTCTGGTTTCTACATTTAATTTTTATTTTTATTATTAATATTTTGAATCCTTTTTGAATGGCTCGCATCTCAGTCAAGTGAATTAAATCCACAAAATTTGGTGTATTGCGAAAATAAGAACATTAAAAGAATATTTATTTCTCTACTATGTCTCCCAAAGTGAAAACTGAAGCAGATCCAAAACTGTTTCGAGTTTGATTAAAGAATAACAACAAGAAAAGTTTAGTATAGTTAAGTTTTTTATGGCTATCATGAAAATTGAAAAACATGTTCAACTGATCGTTAGATGTGGTGGTGTTCCTGATCTATAATTTAAATACTATCGGATCGGGATCGGACTTACACACATCGCGACAAAATTTAAATCCCATAATTTGTAAGGTTATAATGGAGTGATAGCTTTAATATTTGGAAACTAGTTTGTTTATAGTTAACTATATCGAATTAGCTTGTCAGTGTTACTATCGTTTTTCTCCGCGATTTTCAAAAATTAAAGGGAATATCATTTGAGTAAATTCATATTCATTATCGATGGTATTTTTGTTTTTGTCACTATTAATTCTTTTCTCACTACCGCAATAGTTTATCAGCCAAAAACATGATTTAACGAATAATCTTCATATACGCACCTTATTAGACAATTTCATGTCAAAACAAGCAGCATCGCCGGTGGGAAACTCTGGAGGAAATGACATCACACGCTGTGCATTACGCACACCGCACAGCTGTGGATCATGTTTGGTTATCATTTCGCCATTGTCCAGCTTAAAGCCACACTTTGGTATCGCATCTAGAAGCTTTTCATTTGTATCAAAGCGATCCCAATCATGTTTAAGTCTTTCCGTTTCATCCTCCTCTTCGTAGTCATCGTACGCTTTTGTATCATGCAGAAATTCTGTTTCACCATCGAGTAGGAATTTATTTAGCGTCACTGTAACTTTAGATTGTTTATTTTGTTGTCGCTCAATGCGTCGCACCTCCTCGTTGTATTCATGATCGTACTGTGACTGCATCATTTGTGCAATAACTGCATCCGTTTCGGCATCATTCTCATTTTGCAGTAACAAATCTAATTTATTCTCATCGTCAAGTTTTAATAGCATGGAATAATCCTCCCAATCTGAAGCATCGCTTATGGTTGGAACTTTTGGCTGCTGCTGCTGCTCCTGGGCATTGTTGGAAATGCCTGCTACATCTGAGTAACTAATTGGAGTCTTTTCTTGTGTTTCATTTTGTTTATTTTGTTGTTTTTGTTGTTGCTCATGGCGCTTGAGTTCCTGATCGTGCAAACGATGTGCATATTGCTCCGACATAATATCAGCCAGACTTGCTGTCTGTACGGGCTCATTGCCCTTGGACCAGGGTGATGACATCCTACAAATACAAATACCTTTGGTTAACACTGTAATCAACATTAATTTTAACTATTAATCAACAAACTTTTTGTCACTTGGCGTTAGGAGAACTTGATGTGTTGCGCTGCTGCTGCTGATGTTTACTGTAATTTTTTAATATCTGACCAACTAGGCCACTTGGCCCCGTAATATACAACAGCAAAAATTGCAAACTATATTGAAATAGCTTTTTGTATTACTTCTTTTTTGGCTAAAACTTTTTTTAATTATGTTTTGTTGTGAAATAGAAAAAGCACATTCACAATAATCACCGTATGTGGGCTAACAGACATGTTAAATAACATTTTGCTGAACTGCTATTAACAGCGAGCATACTGGAAAACAGCCGTTATTCGTGTGGTTATAATTAAAAAAAAAAATTAGCGTAGTCCAATTTGTTACAAAGTGGAATATTTAATAATTTTGCAAATTGCCTAATCTATATAAAGAACATAAATATTCCGACTTGACTTTCAATATATAAAATAGTTTTCTGTTAAGTAGTGAAGCAACTCTGTTAAGTGAGGAGCATAGTGAAATTTATAAAAGAGGTAGAGAAACGAAGCTATACTTTTGCACTATTTAATGTATTACTTTTTTAAGTCATTTAATTTATTTTATGTCAATATTTAATAGCTTAAACAATTAAATACAAACACATATGTGAAAAATTCACTCAGTTCTTGGATATCTAGCCAGGTGCTCGGCTATCGTATTAATTTGTTTTTTGTGAGCGTTATGTTGACAGCAATCCTGCAAATCTTTCTGCAGTTTCTGGATTTTCTCAAATTCGTATTGAAAGTCAGAGCTGTAATTCATAAAGGCTTTCGAGTTGCGTAAAAATTGTTGCAAATCTGGAGATTTATTCAAGTACGACTGATGTTCTTCGCTGGGCTTGTAGGATGCAGTTACTGTTGTATTTCCCGTTCCCGCTGTACCAGGTCGGATTATAGTCTTGGCAAAGGCTTCCCAGTCCTGCGTTTCTTGCACTACGCGCTTCTTATACGCATCAATATCTTTGTCAACGCTACTGACGTCCGCTTGCACTACTTCCACTTGTTCCAATGCTTCTGTCATTTTACCTCTAACAATCTGATGCAAGGATAGAGTTTGTATTTTGGCTGATTGATTTCTGCAATTTGGTGTCGATATGGTATATCGTCCACATAGCTCAGGCACGCATTAAAACAAACATTTAAGCAAAGCCAAATTCCATTATTTTCATTTTCAAACTTGGCTTGTAAATTTTTAGTAAACAAACGAAACTGGTGTAAGTGATGTCACACACTAAACTGAACACTTAGAAATTCTGTTAACAAAAATTCTGTTAGTTAGCAGTTTAACTATATGGCAACGCCAAATTTATGATATTAATATGCTATCGATAGTAGAATATGTGGTTAAAGTGAAATATGCAAAAGTATCGATGTCGTCGATACTTTTTGTTGTACTTGTACATTTTTCGCCAAAAATAATAATAAAAGTGAAAAGTTAATGTATTTTTGTTGTACAAATACAAAGAAAATGTTGTTGGATTGATTGGCAATATAGCCATAAAAACGGCCGTAATAATACACAAGTGCAATACGTGGAAACGCTGGTAAGGGCCTGACAAAAACGCGCTGCTGCTAAACGCACCACAAAAAAAAAAAAATCAAAATAGAATTCCGAATTTAGAATATGACAGTGACGGACCGAAAAAAATTTTCGATTCGAGAACGCATTGCCTGTCCCATGTGTGTGTGTGGGGGGAGACTTGGGGGTCAAACTTGGGGGAACACAGAAGTAGAGAAACACAGAAACAGAAACAGAGATCGCCACAAGCAGCAGCAACAGCAACAACAGCAGCAGCAGCACCGACACTGCCAACTGATTTCCGATTTCGTTTCGTTTTTTTTTTGCGCGCGAGGCGAGAGCCGCAACCGCCACCGCTGGGCTCGTCAAAAAAAATTTTTTTTTTTGATTTTCTGTGCTAATTAACGCTTAATTTGCACCGCCTTTTTGCTGATTGCTTTTGCACCGTTGCTGCCTACTACTTTCTACTGTAATCGTTCTCTTTCTTTCTACCTACGTGCATCTCAAAAAGGACAGCGCGCTTTTCATACAGTCGCTGTCGCCAACGCCAACGCTGCCGCCGCCGCAACCGCAGCTTTTGTTAACTCGCCGCATAAAAATAAAAAAAAAATCTTTCGACTCTCTTCATTTCGCTTGCCTACAAGCTTGTCGGTGTTGCCGTACCGCAAACGATTCTCTTAACAGTTAGTTTCTGCGATTATCGTAAATTCGCTCAGATCACATTTCAAAAAAAAAAAAAAAGAATGCATGCCGCAGCACATGAAAAGGGCAGGCACCTTGGCATGTCCTTAGCAGTTTGTTTCTTTTGGTAGCTTAAAATCGATCAGATTTTACTTTAAATTATTTTTCACTAAAAATTGCTTCAAAAAACAGGCATTTGCATAATATTCAGTTTAAAAATCAAATTATTTGCCATATTTTCATTGTGTTGACTGTACTTTTTTTTGCTCTCTAACCTTATCATTTGGCTAATCTCCTTTTTTGCTAGAATTTTTAATTAACTTTTTGGAAAATAAACAGTGAAGTTCAATATTAAATCTCAGATTTACATTTAATTCAGTATATTTTATTAGGGGTTGTCAGTTATAAAGTTTTTGTAAGGCTAGCTCAACGTATTTACATGGAAAATGTATCATTCTAGAAGCCTTAAGAGTTTATTGGAAGAAACCTAGAAAGATTAGTAATAATGTTCATTTAGCCGGCTTGGGGCTTGGTTTTAAAAAAAACTAAATAGACTACATTACAACGTACATCCTAAAATTGAGAGATTAACTAAGAAACTAGATTGTGTAGAATAATTGTTAAATATAATGCATATACTGAATAGGCTTCTGATTTCAACTTTAATTTGAGAGAATAAATGTTAAAGAAGAATACAGATTTATTTATATAATTATATAGATAAAACTTCCCATTCTCTGATAAAGAACTTACAAAAATGCATGATTCAATGCATTTTAATGGTTTAATTACTTTAGTATTCTTTTGTACATACTAAATTACCTGTAACTAAACAATTAATCATCTTATTATAAATACCACACGTGCTGAAAAGAGTAAAATCATTTTTGTTACCAACTAATCAAAGAAAAATTCAAATCATTTGTAAAATTCATCATTACAGAGGCCATTCTATATTTATAGTTCTGCTGGGAAAAAAACACACACACATATGCGCATAAACTAAGCTACTAACCTGCCTAGTAGGAGCTACTAAACTTTACAAAATCAAATAAAAAAAAAACAAAAAAAAAGCAGCTCAAAAATAAAATCCAAAGCGCTTAAAGCCTGTGCTGCCTGCCAGCCCGAAGAGAGAAATGTTAAAGTCTAGCACAAACACACAGGAACTGCGTCTGCCACGCCCCGAGGAACACCATCAGCAGCAGCAGCAGCAGCCAACGCATCAAGTTGCCGCCGTGATAGCCAACAGCAACACGTCTGCAACAGCGGCAACAGCAGCAGTAGCAGCAGCAGCAGGCGCAACAGCAGCAGCAGCCATTGCCAGTGGCATTAGCATGGATTCGCTTAAGACAGCGTTTCTACCAAATCTCAGCATGGATCCAAATGTTATCAGTCCGCATTATTGTCCCATGTGCCATCAGCAGTTCGATCGTGCCCAGCATGGTGTGGAGCATATGCAATTATGCCATGGCATCACATTGAATGCAACGCTCGAACAACACCAACAGCAACAACAACAGCAGCAGCAGCAACAACAGCAGCAGCAACAACAATTGAAACCGCTTAGCTATGCGTGTGCTAACTGTGATGTTAAGTTTGGTAGCGCGCTGGAGGTGGAGGAACACCATCGGCTGACGCATCAGGCTACCGCATTTTTGGCGCGTTGCATTGTCTGCAGCATTTATGGCGTCAATTCTGTAACGCAGAATCCCAACGAATACAAATGTGGACATTGTGGTGCTATTTGTTCGGCGGCAATGTTGGCCGCTGGACAGCAAACGTTTATGGAGCACCAGGAGGCGCCGGTGACGCCAGATGATTTGCCCGCCATAGCGCCGCGTGATATGAGACTGACGCCCGAAGAGCAGCAACACCAGCAACAACAACAGCAGCAACAGCAGCAGCAACAACAGCAGCAGCAACAGCTGCAACAGGAGCAACAATTGCAACAGCAAGCACACGATCATCATCACCAGCAAGCTGCTGGTCCACAGCAGCAACAGGATCAACAACGACAGCGAGAACTCCAAGAGCAACAACACCAAGACGATTTAAGCGATCCGGGAGCGCTCAAAGTGCCGCCACTAACAGTTAAGCTGTTGAAAAATGGCACTGGTGCTACGGTAACACATCCTCAGGTACGGATTAATCAAGTTTTCGAATATTTTAATATAAACTGGAGAACCCAAACTATGTTGATTGCTTAATAGAGGTGTCAAATTAACAATAATAGCTAGAAAATTAAAAAGTAAAGGAGTTAGGTTGAAGATTGGCTTGAAAATGTTGCAATGCACTTTGTATAATAAAGTCCTTTACAAAGGCAAATGAGCGATTCAATAGAGATTTTTATATTTCCTGGAATATATCAAGTTTTTTTTTAGTTAACAATTCAATTGTAAAACGATTGAGTTTTGATTAAGTTCTTAGAGTTGAAAGTAGAGAAAGAAAATAAATACATTTTTGTGCGGAATATCATTTTGATCATAATTTTCAACAAGATTGATTTTTCATTTAAATTTTGATTTTATGAAAAGACAGAGTACAATTCAATTCCAGTTCCAATCCAAATTTGAATTATATTTAAATACTCAATTGAAGTACAGATAAAAATGTAATTAACAAAATTCGTTTAGTTTTTTCAAAGTTGTGTGAGATTCCAGAAAAATTGTCCTTTTTTTTACATTTATCTGCAAAATTTGATTTGATCTTTCTTATTTACGAAGTCTAAGAACTTTAACAAAAAATATTTAGTTGACACCTCTATAGGCAGCTTATAGTATGGTTATCCTTTAAATCGACATATTAAAGAACATTCTATTCCCTAGGTCATCATCAAGGAGGAGCCGCTCAGTTTGAGTGATAGTGGCGATGTGGTTAGCGCCGTGCCTGTTTATGCCATACAAGCGAATCCTGGGGCACAGCAACAACAACAAGCGGTTACACCCGGCGCTGCCGGCACCACAAGTGTCCTGGTTAGCACACAAACAGTGCCCGCTGATTTGGCACACAAGATACGACACAAATGTCCCGATTGCCCCAAAACGTTTAAGACGCCCGGCACGTTGGCCATGCACCGCAAGATACACACGGGCGAAGCAGAGTAAATTTTTAATTTTTAATATGCTAATTATAAAGACAATACACACAGACACACACACAATCTACTGGCGTTGCAGCCAGAATTGGGATTAAAATCAAAAACTGATAAATCTCATAAGAGAGTATTTGCGGTTTTTAATTGACATCAACTGGTTGCAGCGTCGTTTTTTGCTTAACAACCAAGTATTTACCAAACTTTTACCAGATAACCAATATTATATTTTTTATATTTTTTGTTTGTTTTCCTTAAGATCACAGTCCTGAAGGCAGAACGCATGGGTGCGTCCTTAAAGTGCCATGGGGCGTGGCTCATGCGTTCCATGCGTTTGTGTTTTTCTTTAAGTGTGCAATATTATACATATGTGTATATATATATATAAATATAAATGATTTACTTATGAATGTTACTAATAATATTATTCTTGATCTTTCTCTCTCTCTCTCTTTTCTCTCTTTTTTTTTTACCCCGCACCGCCAAAAAAATAAATATATTCAATTTAATCCGCCACAACATCAACTACAACAATAACAGCGCCACGCCCAAAGAACGCCCCTACACGTGCTCCTACTGCGGCAAGTCCTTCACTCAATCGAATACACTAAAACAGCACACTCGCATACATACAGGTGAGAAACCATTTAGATGTGGCTATTGTGGCAGGGCGTTCACTGTTAAGGATTACCTGAACAAACATTTAACGACTCACACGGGTGAGAAGCAATATATATTTCAAATCAATTCAGTCAGTCAATCAACTCTCAAAAATCAACTCTCAACTCAACTCAGTCAAATCAACCAATCAATCAATCGATCAATCAACTCGACTACTCGTTCAAGTGCAAGAAAAACGAAAAAAAAAAAAAACCTTTTATGCAAAATGCCTCCATACTCATTTTTCATACCAATCTCAAACAATATCTCAATAAACTCGCTCGCCACACACCGCTGAAGAACATGGCAATTGAGAGCAAGAGCAACAATCAATCCACAACACAATCCACACACAGATCGACGAGCACATGATCTAAAAATGTACAGTTTTGATCAATCGTGTTCAATATCGCATGTTGTTTTTTACAAGAAAAATAATAATAATAAAAAGTACACTACTATTGAATTAAATTTTTCTAGTATTATATTTGAAATTAAATCTTGATGCTTTGCCATAGTCTTCATTTTAGACAGTTTGAAAATTTAGTAATTTTATATTGAATCAAAGTTTAAATACCTTGCAGATGATTTGATTTTGCGCGCATTGAGAGTTATTTGTTGGGAATGTGTTAAATATGGTATACTTAGATGAACTTTAAATGAATGAATTTTTTCTAAATGCTTACTTATAAAGCTTGTAATTTTAGCTATGAGAAATGCTTTCTATTTATGCATAAATCAAATTTTCGTGTCTTTGCCCTTTAGTTATATCAATAAAAAAAAACTGAATGTGTATTGCAAATACTTGCTTTCTACAAATATAGTTGTCAAATATAGTATATAGGTTGGGAATACAACTAGTTTATGTATAATTTAGATCATTACTAGAACTTCTGTATAAAAGTTTTTTATTTATCGATATTCAAGTTGTAACTGAATTCAAAAATTGATTTAAATGTAATTAAAAAAAGTAGAGAAAAGCTTTCTTTCAAAATATATATTAGTCCGATAAATCGATTTTTTAAATATCGCTGTAAATTATAAACTATAAAAAAATAAACTCATAATAAATAAAAATATAATTTCTTACGATATACAATATCTCTAGAGTTATTAAAAGGTCCAATCCGGAAGTACAAAAGATTTAACTCTTATTAAATAAAAAAAAAATATTTTCTTACGATATACAATATCGTAAATTACAAAAGCCATTTTTATAGCAACCAATCTATCAGAATTAAATCAAATATTTTATAATTTTAACTTGTTTCCAACTGTTTAACTCCTGCAATACCGCAAAGTCTTAAAAAAAAATTCTTTGCAAGCGTAGAAATATTACATAAAAAAAAATCAAAATAATAATAATAGAAAATACATATTTTTTAAGCGTATCGCCCGCCTCATCTCATTAAGTAATAATATGTCTCGTACGCATTTTTAACACACAAAACAAACAACAAAAATATGTACACATAAATATATCAATATAAATATATATTATATATACATATTATAAGTTTGATTTTTTACGTGCAAATCTAAAAAAAAAAAAAAACCAAAAAAAAAATAATAATATACTATATTGTACCTATTATATCAAACATAAAACAAAACAAAAATCTGTTGTTTTGGTACTGCACGGCATTCCAATAATGAGTTTTTGCCGACTTAATGTTTTTGCTAATTGTGTGAATTGCATTTTTCTCCATATCGTTTTGCAGGTGAAAAACCATTTCATTGTGGCTACTGTGAGAAGTCCTTTAGCGTTAAGGACTATCTCACGAAACACATACGCACACATACGGGCGAAAAGCCGTACACCTGTCCGTATTGTGACAAACGATTTACGCAACGGAGCGCTCTCACCGTGCACACGACAAAGCTGCATCCGCTCTAGGATCGGCCCAACGGTGGGCGCTCAACAAATGACCCAAAGAAACCAAGCACCATGGCTTAAAAAAACAAAAAAACATATATAAAATTGAAGGAGAAATGGATTTGGATTGAGCATGAAGGAAAGAGGGGAAATGGTGGGTTCGGATTGGATTGAATTGGACTGGATTGAATTGAATTGGATTGGATTGGGAGCGAAATCAGCGTTAGCAACTGAAATGAAAGACGTTTTCAAAGACGAAAAACTTAACCCGGGGCGGAGCATTGCAAGCAAAGCAAAACCAACCAACGACTGGCAAATCTTCAAAGTGCTGCTAGACTCTAAATTAGAATTTTTGCTATTTAAAAAAAGATAAAAAAGATATAGTAACAAATTGTACTGCAACATAACAAAACAAAAGAAAAAAACAAAAAAAAAAAGGCGTACCGTTTATATAAGTTTAAATGCAATCGATTTTCATTTGGTTACACTATATATATATATATATATGTAAAATGTTTGCAGTTTTATTTTTATATATATATATCATTTATATTTGTATGTCATTATAGTATATCATATCTTTTTGTTATTCTCTGAGATTTTATTGCATATTATTTTTGTATCGTAATTGATAAAAACCTTTAATTTCTTTAGATATCTTTAAAAAAAAAATCTTAAAAAAATAAGCGCACACTCATACATGCGCAAATCACCTAGACACAACACACCAACACCAACACACACACACACAAAAACATCTATATTATTTATACATATATATATATAAAGAGAAAAATATTTTTTATTACTATTGTGGCAATATTATTTCTTAAACTTGTTTCCAAGGTAAAACTCATGTTGACGATATATCTACGCGCAAAACTTAAATTAATTTTATTAAACAAAAACATTAAATTTCTTACATTACACGCACACTTATTCGAACAAGAACAAAAACCCAACCCAAGTTATTTATTCTCATGCTTGAAAAATATTATTAAAAAATTTTTCAAAATTTTATTTTTTACTCAAAACGTTGAATTGAAGGAAAACCTTAAACGCTTTTGCTTAATTTGCAATACACGAGCAGGATCTCGTTTGTTTGGCTTTAAATTAATTTACATTAAATTAAACAACAACAAAAAATTTGTTTTTAACTAATTTACATTAATACTTTGCTTAGTGATCTTTTTTTAGTTTTGTTTAATTATTTTTTATTTTTTAATTTTTGCTTAACGGTTTTTACATTCTAAATGTTAACCATTGTTTTTAAATTATTTAAGTTTCTTAAGAGCGCATTTTTAACGCAAGACAAAAAGTATTTAAGTGAGCAAATTGAAATTGAAAACGAAAAATCTATGCAAAACGCAACACAGCTTTACGCGCCAAACTAGTTTAAAAAACAAACAAAACATATACAATACATATATAAATATATATATAAATTTAACAATTTTTTACAAACTAAGCTTTTAAACAAGATAAAAGTTAGAACAGTCGTAACGTAACAAGCTTATATATATATATATATCTATATATATATATAATTGTTTTTGTAATATAATAATTAATAATTTTTTAATACGATTTAAACGATTTTTAATCAACTAATTTACTTGCAAGTTGTATGTACTAAAATTAAAAACTAAAACGTAAACTGTAGCAAAACATAAAAACAAAACAAAAAAAAAGAAGAAAAAACCAAAACGATGTAAATTTTTACAAGAACAACAAATATAGTGTTATATAAATGTATAATGTACATCTCTAATCTTAAATGCATAATACACTCAACAAAAAAGTCTACCTAAAACGAAATGGCACATAGCACACAGCAACAAAATGCGCAGCGCATGTAAAACCAAAATAAGTTCTAAGTAAATATACTAAAAATTATTGTAATTTTTTAAGTTTTAATAAAACCAAGTTGACGATCAAAAGCAACCAAAACCAAAATTCAAAACTCGCTTCCTCTCTAATCGCAAATAATTAAAGTAAAAAAAAAATAAAAATAAAACGAAAGTCAACTTAAATCAGAATGCAAACAAAACTAATTTTGTTGAAATGTTTAAAATGAATACGTACTAAAAAACAAATTAACTGCTAGATCCTAACTCTAACTAATAACAAAAAAAAAACTAAACTACAAAATGATGGCGAAACACACAAAGCAAGCAAAGTGAGTAAATAGTGATTAAATTGTAATTAAAAAAAAAAAACAAAAACCAAATTAATTAATAATATGTATGTATGTATGAATGTAATTGCAATTTAACGAACAAACAACAAATATTCGAGCAATATTTCAATTATATTTAAAAAAGAAATTAAGAGATATATATATATATATATAAATAGTATAAAAACGAATAAAGGTCCGACTTGTAGAAATATTATAAATGCAGCGTTTACTTTAAACGTATATTGAAGATTTTACTGGTTATTCTTGGGCTGCTATAAGTTACTTACTTTAATTTGAATAGAGAATTCTTCAACAATTTTTAGGGCGTTGAAATATTATATTTACACTCAATTCTTTAGGGGTAGAAGAGTATTTTGTACGTCTGTACTAGTTAAATTAGTTTTATGGCAACCAATTTTATCTATAATTCACAAGTTTATAATTAGAGTGACCAAATTTTAAATGAGCTCTACAATGTGACCTTTTTGAAAGATTTAAGCTAAAAAAGAATTTGAAATTACAATTGAGCAAAATCTATAACTTGAATTTGAGGTAAAGATCCCTTCTAATGACTTGTTAGAAAGATAGAATGGTTATAACTCCTATTTAGCTAGAGTCAGCAAATAAAATATATTAACTACTGTAGATAATATCTTTAAAAGATCGCTTCAAAACATGTTTACCATATGCACTTACAGTCGGGAACTTAGAGCTGCAAAATTTCAATTTTTATATAAATAAAACACACAATATGACTTTTGATTTAATCATTATTTATATTTATTAGTACCACTGTTTTTTTTTGTTTTCGCTCTTTTTTTTCTTATTTGCTTTTTGTAATTTCATTTGAAAGTATTTGCGTTACAATTTTGCATTTGCATTATTTGTAGTTTACGGATCGCCTTACCCTAATCGGGAATATATAGACAACACAACGCTTAATGCATTTTAATTGCTATGACACTTTTTTTTTTATCATCTTTTGGTTTTTTCTTTATTACTTTTAATTACAATGAACGAATATTATGAACACTATCACACTTGCAAAATGTCTTTTTTTTTTATTTATTTTAATATTTTGGTTTTAGATTTCATTTGCAATGAGCAACTACTTAATTTTAGTTCGCCTCTGGTTGGTTTTTTATTATTGTAATGCTGATACATTCACATACATATATGTCAATAACATACATTCGTATATATTTATTTTATATATAATATAAGTAGTTATATATATTTATATATATATATATGTATATGTATATGTATAATTATGGTTGATTTCTTTTTTCCAATTTAATAATAATTTTTTACACATACCTTTTTGATCAAACGCAATCAAAAAGTTGTTTTTTGTTTTGTTTTAAATGCTCAACTTGTTGCATGCATGTTATTTTTTTTTAATTTTTTGTTTATCTAATTTTGCTTTTTAAATACTCGTATATATAAATGCCTATGTACTGAATTATAATATGGCATTTGTTTTGTCTGAGTTTTGGACTTAAATATTCAGAATATTACGCTTTTTCATCATTTTTAACGAGCGTCAAAAACGTCTTAGATGGCATTATGAGTAAATTTTTATACATACATTTCAAATGTATTTCGTTTATACAATACTAGAATTTTTTTGTTCGAAAAAAATAACCTACACACAAAAAACTGTAAAACATGCTTTCAAATTTTGTTGTTTAGAGTCGAAATCAATTTGGAAATGTGAGAAAATTGTTTTTTCTTTTGGACAAAGTTTTGATGTCACATTTAAACTTTCAGCTACTTGACATTTTTTATTATACATAAGTATTTATATTACTTACTAAAAACATTTTTATCATCATCATATCCAATTGGATTTGCAAATTGATTTTCATTTAATTTTTTTTTTGTAAAATTATACAACAATTTTGTTTATTTTATTTATTTATTTACGCTCTGTCACAAAGTTAACAAGTGCCTCAATCTCTTTGGTATTTTGTGGCTTTGCTCTCACAATGTACGAGTATATATATAGATATATATATATATATATATATATACATATATAATAAGCATACCTTAGTTATGCATACATATATCTCTATATATATATCTTTTTATATAAGTATGCTTGTATATATACAAATATTCTGATTAGTTTTTCTTTTTTTTGTGGCATTTAAGTATATATATTAAAGTTCTTGAAGTACATACATAGTTTTTTTAAAGTCTAGGCGTCGATTGTTTTTAATAATACATAATAATAATAATAATATAAGGGAATTACTAGTGTGTTTTTTTTTAATGCCTATAAGCTCAAATTTACAACTGATTAATCGCTGATTAAATGATTTACATAGCTTGTGTTATATTTTATACGACCATTTAGGAATTGTCTTGTGTTTCTACACCCTGTACCCATTTGAGAATGTATAAAGGGAGGTCATAAAACTGGGAAATAGTAGGGAGGCAGCTCCAACCATATAAAGAATATAAGATTAATGGTTGAGTCAATAAAAACGATTTGCAGCCACAATTTTAAAGTTCTGTGATTGATTTTAATGTATATGTATTTAGGTTTGAGTACAGGGTGTTTTGTAGTCGGGTAAACGCGACTATAGCACTCTTGCATGTTTTAAATACAAATGAAAGGCAAAAATTATTATGTGTTTAGTTACTTCACAAGGAACTTAAGTTGGCATCAAATTGAATAGACTACATAAATTAAATAAACAAATAAGTGATAGGTTTGCTTATTTGTTTAACAATTTTTATTTTTTTTTTACCTACACAGGTGGGCTCTGTATTTCCTCTTCATTTTGTTTATAATCTTTTTTTTTTTTTGCTCTTGTCATAAACAAAAAAACTTAGACCACACGCACACAAAAAACAGCTCTAAAAATTTATCAAAATTGTACAAAAATGTGTCCTTTGTTTTTAAGGAGCACTCAACGCTGCTGTCCTATATCATTTTTATATATATTTTTTTGTTAAAATAAAGTAATGTTTTTTTATTGTTTGTATATAATTTTCGCTTAGCTTTTGTTTTGTTGTAACATTATTATTATTATAATTTTTTTTTTTTTTTTGTAACATTATTCTCATGTTGCCATATTTTTTCCATTCATTGCAAAAAATTAAAGTAATTCTTTTATTGTTTGTGTTGTTGCGCTATTTGTTATAATGCTGCACCTAATTCTCAGTTACATACATTCATATATAATATAATATAATATATTTATATATAGTATATATAATCGTATAGTTTTTTGTTTTGTTTTAATTTTTTTAAACTCTATGTACAATTTGTGTGTTTTTTAAACATTTTATTTGGAATGCGAGACAACGGAATGTGAGACCATGGAATGGGATAGCATTGAATGCGATATGCCCGATATTTCAGCATAGGTATCTGTGGGTCCTTCGGCACTGCAAACAGAGTCCTCGGGTGTGCGTGATGGTTCTGCCTCGGTTATTTCAATATCCTGATGATGTTTATTGCTGCGATGTTTGGCACTTAAAGCCTGCGAAAGTTTTATTTAATTTACATATTATTTTTTTAGAATGCATTTAATATAGCGCATATTTCAAATTTTAAATTTCAATTAAGTGCATTTCTGTTCAGTTTTTTGTAATTTAGACATATGTATGTATATGTAGAGTGCTATGAAGGACATGCAGTTACGAGTAGTAGGGTTCTGCGTTCGAGCTCAAAAGGACATACAAGTTTTTTTAGTTTATTTATTGTTTTTAGTAGGACTTGGATAGCTTAGAGGCCTGCATGCTTGTTATAGACTTATATCGATATGTTACGTAGAGTTAGGCGCTATAGACAAACGTGCGCAAATTTATTTTAATTTAATTGTTTTTTTTTTTTTTTGGGTTAGGCACAACACACATAGTTAAGGTTAAGTTATTGTTTTTAGGATTTTTTTTTTTAGTTTAGGTTAGCTTTAATAGTAGTATTAACAGTGAGAGAGTCTCGACAATTCTTACCTTATCTTTGCTGCCCTTTTTCTACATTTAGATATTTGGTTTTTGTTGGTGGGTTTGAGTTTTTTGTTTTGTTTGTATATAGTACAAGTCATGACAAGAACAATGATATATTTATATATATATAGATATATTTCATATTAATAATATTGACACAAAAAGGTGGAGTTAAAGAAAGTTATTGAAATTAGGAGAGAGAGAGAGAGAAAGAGAGCTTAGGCTTTTTGATAGGGCACAAAGGTTAATTCTCAACTTTGAGTTCAATTTCATATAGACATATCAAAAACTTTGGCTTTTGTTGTTTCGGAAATGAAAGAACTTTTCACTTGGCTACTAGTATTTATTGTTGCCCTTTGATGAGAATGTATTTTACAGTGAGAACTATAATAAGACTGCCATCAGTCAGTTCTCAGTCACTTACTTGCAATGAGAAGCGACGATGGCCCGCCTTGCGACCCCCGCGCCTTTTACTAATATGCGGATTATCCTGACGCAGTGTCTTATTCTTCAGTATCTCCAGTTGTGTGTACAGTCTAAAAAATAAATAAAAAAATATATTTAAAATTAAATATATTTAGGGTATTCATCTAGCCCTAACAGCGTTGCATTTCAAGTTTGCAATGCCAAAAAAAAGTCACAGATCTTTACATGGCAACTCTGCCAAGTCAGCTGTTTTTTTTTTTACATTTTTGACAATCCAAATTAAATAATTAATATCAAAGATGACATTTAAAAATGGTCTACAATGCTTGTCGTCACAAAACAAAGGATAATTCAAATAAATAAAACTTTATATGTATTTCTTTTAGTATTTAAAATTTACCAAATATACTAAATATCGATTGACATTATCGAATACCTATCGTGACTTTTTGCTTACTATTTGTGCAGCTCGGCAGCACTTTTCGTAGTGAAAAGTGTGTTTTTAGCATTTTTGCGCCATATTTTTTAGTACGAATTTTTGATGCACATTTGCAAGTCTGCAACACTGTTAGGGTAAGTGAATACACGTATTTATTTTTTTTAAACTTAAATACCTTTTGAGTTCGGCACGTATATCCTCGGGACTCATTTCGGATATGGTCAGTTCACCAATGTCAGGATCGCCCAGGCATAGACCCGCATAGCCGCCGCCCAAACGCTGGCCAGCGTCATGTGCCGTACCCTTGAAAGCATCCACAGGTAAACGCATTGATAGATCATACGCAAGCGAACGAACCTGCAAGCTATGAAGATGCAACAAACAGCGCAAACCACACTCAAGGAAGTAACAGAAATAAAAAAAAAAACAGCAAAAGGCCAAAACGGAAATGGAAACGGTAACGGAAACGGAAATTGAACTCAGCAACAAAGGCAAATCATAGTGTGTGAGAGAAAGTCAAGGATAAAGACAATTCAAAAGTTGTAGAAAATAGTTTTTCTTTTTTTTTGTGCCGCCTTGTTGTGTATTATATGGAATTTTGATGGATTTTTTTAAGATTTAGGTGTGTTTATAGGTCTGTATTGTGTCTTGTCTTGTTGTTGTGCTGTAAATGATACATAGATCAAAAAAAATTGAAATTATAAATATAGTAACGACGACTAAACGTTATTGGACTTTAGCTAATACAACTACTTAGTTAAGAGAGAGTTTCAGAGAGAGAGAGACAGAGAGCAAGAGAGTGAGAGTTTGAGAGCGGGTAAAAAGACAATAAGAGTATACAGTGTGACTTAAACAAATACTCTATATATTTTTATTTTTGGTATGCATGTTGGGTATTAAAAGGAAATCGATTTTTGTCTATATATATATATATATATATATAGATTGTTAACTGTTTTGTGAAATGTCTTAGAAAATAAATAACATGCATAACAAGCCAAACAAGTGTTGCCAGACATGCGGCCAGTGTTGTATAACGTTAATTCATATAAAACTTAGGTACAGTTTGTGCAAAGTATAATTAAGTGAGGTTAGAAAGCACACACAGATGGAATGAGGTTAGAAATGAATATAGTATGAAATGAAAGATGAGTTGAAATCAAATTTAAATTCAAAAATACATACATTAAACATATATTTTGTTATATAAAATGACACTTGCAGCAACTTCATAGCTTGACTAAAATTCATAATATATTAGCTTAAATCTAAATAATTTGTTTTAATACCAAAAAATACCACAAACGAAAATTATAACAAATTAATTAAATTTTTTTAAGCAAAAAGCTTTCTGCAGCGATTTTTTTGTTTTTTTTTTTTTTACTTTTAAATATATTTAAATTGTATTTGTTTACAAAAATCGTTTCCTCAACCAAATGTCAATACCAAATACAAATACGAGTAAGTTTATTTATTACGTGGTTCAATGTCAAATACGAAGACAAAGACGATGACGACGAAGACGACGACGACGATGATTGCGGACAAATATGAACCTAATGTGTGTCTATATAATGATAATATCTCAACTTTCTAGCATTTATATTAATAATACTTATTTACGCAAACTTTTGGACGCACTTTTCTTTTTTTTTTGGTTAGCAAGAAATAAATCTTAATGTTAAAATTAAAAGTTAATTGAGTAAATTATAAAATAAAACTGAACAACTTATCAAAAGCTTTAACTGTTTTTGTTACCTGCTTGTGCTGATACCATAATTTTGGCACAAATATCAAACCCAATGCCAAGCTATTCGTCAGCTGCGAACGCACAAATAATGCCAATAAAATGGCACTGGGACTCATTTCCGGCAGATAGACAAAGCGCAGAAAATAGAAACTGGATGAGACTAGAAATTCTAGCGTCAATGTGGATACCAGAAATTGACGTTCCTAGAAAGAAATAAAGGCATACATTATAGCTGGAAAATAATAGTAGGTAGAAAATAAAATAAAACAGCATATTGCAATTAATGATTATAATAGTTACTTTATACCCAGTTCTAAAAACTAAAATAAATTGGAGCAAGAAAACTAAATATATATTATACTCAGATCTAAAAGCTTCAAACCCTATAAAATGAATTTTCTATGAAAAAAAAATCCCTAAAGTAAATTGTCTTTCTGGTGTTATAACTTCATTAAAACTGAACCGATTTTCATGTGGAAAGTTTATTTGACTATATATCACCATTTTATTAAGCTTACATTTATTTCAATAAATACAATTTTTTACTTGTTTCCTTGTCTTTTCCCTTGAACACAAGCTAAACTAATTTTAATAACATATCAAGGACATCATATTCTATTGTTAAAAATTTAATTATCAAATTAATCGGTTTAGTTTTGAGAGTTGGAAATCGTGTAAGAGCATTTTCTACTAAATAAAAATCATTAAAAAATTTCGTTTTAAAAAAAATGCTGTTTCTATAATTCCAACTGCCATTATATTGTTAAAATTGTACCGATTTTTGAGCTAAATGTCATTTTAATGATTTTTATTCTCTAAATGGACTTGTCAATCAACTTTTTAAAAATAAAATTTTTTTTTATATTTTCAAATTCTCTTAAAAATAAAATTTTTTTTATTTTCAAATTCCCTTAAAAAATTTTGAAAATTTGTTAAAAAAAATTTATAATTTTAAATTTCACTTTCGACATAAGTATAAAAGGCTATTTGGCTCTGCATTAATTAAATTTTTGTTTTAAAAATCCATGGCAAAATGCATTGAATATTGTAGTCTTCATATATTTCTAACTCTCATAACTTTGTGAAATACTAAATCGAATTTAACGCAAAAAAGATTTTTGACAATAATTTTACCTGTTTATAAAATTGATATTTATTAAAACCGATTCTGTATTTCACAATATTATGAGAGTCTGAAAATAATTTCTTTTAATTTTTTTGTAGTTTTGCTTTAGCCTAAGCAAAGGCAGAATGCAAGTAAATTCGAGTTTTAATTAAAAAAAAATTTAGCCCAGTTTTTCTATAGGCAGTTCTATTAATTTTTCTATTTTATTTTTCTATTCAGTTTTTACCGACAATAGAAGCATAATTTCTACTAAAAACACAAACAGCTACAACTTTCTGTGGATATTTTTCCTTTTTGAATTTCTCACCCGAAACTGTGTATTTGCATTGCGACTGGCAATGGCCAAATGGAGGCCAAAGCATAATATTAACATCTCGCTAATCTGTGTCACCAGCTCCCATTTGAGTGGATGGCAAGTGTTGGTGCTGGTCTCCCGTAAACTCTCCAGCTGGGCACTCTCCATTAAATCGAGCGCTGAGGCCGTAAATGCTGACATATAACAGATTACGGCAAATACCATGCTGCACAGATATTTCAATAGATCCACATCGCGTAGCACCCAACGATGTGCCTTCCGTGTGCGAAAGTCCACCAGATGGCGATAAAGTTTCAATATAATGGCACCATAACATGTGATGAAGCCAATCTCACGTAGCCAAGGCTCCAGCAGGCAACGCTCGGTGGAGGCGGGAAAGAAATGGACGGCAACCTGAAATAGTTTTGAGTAAATATTAAAAAATATTTCACATTTTGCAGCTAACAAGACTTACCGATGCATAAAGTAAAACAATGCCCAGCAATATGGTTTCCAGCACGGTCCACATGCCCGAAGCAATGGCCTATAAGACGATGGGTTTAATATGGAATTTATAAATATAAATATTAAAAAATTTACTTTGCACTTGCGTTGCCTGAACACAATGACGCTCAGCACCACACAGCAGAGTATACAAGCGGCCAGGACAATGGCCACAAGTAGACGCAAACAGGCATCTATGTTGAGCGCATCCTCATCCTGAAAGTTGAGGCAAACACCGTGCTGATCACAGCTGCTACAGCTACCCGGACAGGGCACACACGAATAGTTATCAAAGCCCTCCGATAGCTCAACCAGATCACCACGAAAACCCTGAAGTGTTGAGTTGGGCAAATAATACGATTCGCGGCAAATGCACGTATAAACATCTCGTGTGGCAGCCGGTTTATTCTCCAATAACAGACAAAATGTGGTATTACGATCGCAGCTAAGAAATAAAAATATAAGTTTAAATAATAATCTTCTTTAATTTATCTTAACTTACCCGTGGCGTCGACCAAATACCTCCTCTAAGCCATCGTTGCACACATCCTCATCGGCGGCTATAAATGCAGCAGCAACAATTCTGTAAAGTAAAAAATTATTGATTAATTATATTTCTTTATGGTTATAGTATTTATTTTATATAGTTTCTAAGCTCACTTGATTCGATGCTCTGTATATGATATGCGAAATGGCCACAACCAGCGACCCGTCAACAGGTTGCAGTCACGAAAGGGCGAACCCCATTCCTGTGTGCCATCGGTACTGTTCCAGGCGGCTCTATAAGTATTTGTTATTTGGTAGATCAAATCAATTATATAGCTGTCAACTGCACGCTAACCCAAACATGCCATATGTGTCAACTCTACTCTATATGCAATACAACATGTCTGTGGTTATTTAATTTATAAACTGCAATTACTTAAGAGCTGTCAAACAGACGATGATTCTATTTGTTTGTATCAAATATTTTTATTAGATCGTTAACGAAATTTTGACACATTCGTATGTTTGTTAAATGCGACATGGAATGGAATATTAAAATAAACACAATTCTGTGTTCTACAACAAAACTTTTTTTTTAACATTTTTTATTTGATTTACGGATATCTGCAATATATGTATATTTCAATTCTTTTTAGATTGATACCTACATAAATAAATAAATAAATATTGGTTTTCTGACCTAAATCTCAAGTTTGTATGAATTTATTGTAATTAGTTCTAGACATCTAGGCAGAGATATTTTTTCCTAACTAGTTTTTTAATTTAACTTAAAACCGTGCACATATTATTTAATAATAATAATAATAACTTTTATAATAATAATATGCTGATTTTTTCAGAAATAACAATAAATGAATAATTGTGAACTGAAATCAAATCACAGCAAGATAAATATAAATATATATATATAGCAGGACTCTAAATACAAGATTTAATATTTGAAGTTTAATTTTATTTTGTTTCTGCAGCATCATTCTAAGTTTTTTAGCACTCTTAAACTAGAATTAATATTTCATAAACATTTAATTTAAGTTCTATTCAGACTTGAGTTTATGTTAATAAATTATTTCTCTTATTGTTGTAATTAAAGTACATAATTTTATTCCTTCCCATACTAATCTAATACAAATAAATTTTACCATCAGCTCTTGTTTTTATTATTGGCGTATCTAAAAGGATGGAGTTTGATATGTAAAATATATTTTTCAGCATTTTTTTATATTTTTTTCGAAATAAAATAATTTTATATATAATGTAATTATTGATGTCAAAAATGTCTAACTATTTTTTTCTATATTTATTTTATATATATATTTTATTTGTAATTAATATACGAGTAACAAATCTCCGAAAATCCTCTGTGTACTCATATTACTATCTTCTAAAAAAGTATTAATAATCAAATTTAATTGGTAAATTATTAACTTCTCCCTATAAACAACTTTAAATTAAGCGCTAAAGTCTCTGCAAATTAAAAATTTCTATTTATTTAACAACTCATATTTCTCTTACCCCAATTCACGCCAATAGGAGCCCAAAAATGCCTTATTGTGCACCTGATTCGGTGGTATCTAAATGTAGAAAAAAGAGTTAAAAGTTAACAAAAAGTCCTAAACGCATTTCTTCTGTTTGGCCACTTACCGTCACATTGTCCCTGAATTTAACCACAACTGTGTGTATGCTGGGCGCCGCTATGGCAAAGGCCAACAGATTCTCATCCTCGTTTAAAGCGTAGCTGGCAATGCCATTCGCTCTCCGGCTCACCTCCGCGCGTGTCTGCTCATCAATGACAATGGGCGTGTTGGCATTTGGAAATTTATTCGATAGATATTCAGTAAATTGGCGTGCTGCGTCCTCGGCTATGTCGCTAAAGTCGTAAAACTGTAATATTGACAAAAAAAAAAAAAATAGAGAAAAAAAATATTAGTCGAAAGAAAACAGTAATATAAATCAGCATCTATTCAAGGTTGCAAATATTCGAGATATTTTAAAGCATTTAAGCAAATTAAATGTTCTAAATTGGGAAGGGCATAAATGTGGAAGAACTTGAGCGTATTTGAAATTTATAATAATGTGGGTCATGAAAATGTTGAAAATTATGGGGTAAAGTAGAATTGGGAACTCAAATTCTCTGTCTCTTAAAAAAACAACATTTCTTAGGACTAAGCCATCACAAGGCAAAAACAATGTGGTAAAGCTTAATTTCATTTCACATACAGAGAATTGTAGCACTGCCAGTTAAATGTTAATTAATATAGTTTAATAAATTTAATAAATGTTCTCTCAAGAGAGAAAATAAAATAAAACATAAAAAAATAAAAATAAAATCAGAGCAAAATATATAAAAAAAAATAAATTAAAATATATCAAAATATATATATGATAAAACTACAATCCATTTCACATTTTTAACAATTCAGAACAGCCAGCAAAATGTTCCCATATTAATTTATTAATTTATAAATTAAACGCTCTCTACAGACAGACAGTTAAATGAGAGTGTAAAATTATGGAAAAACTAATTTTCGGAAACGAGAAAAAGAGCAAAAAGCGCCACTCAAGTAATAGCATTTACCCAAACATATATAATTCTTAAAATCTCATAATATATAGTAAAGTAAACATATTTCCATTGCACACTCAGCTCACTTTATGCTGTTGCCTAATCATATTTAAACATTTAAGCAGAGCTTAAACCGACTTTTAGATGAAACCCAACATAGTATATATACGGTTGAAGTATTTTATAAAACGTAATTGGTGTGAACGCGAAGAAAATTAGGATGCCCTTTTGGCCCTGGGCCCTGGGCCCTGGGCCCTGGGTCCTGGCTAGATGACCGTAACGTTTTGGTTCTAGCTATTAATTATTCACATGACGCACGTTTTGTAATGGTTCAACACCTTTTAACTTTTTTTTTTCTTTTTGCAAATAATACAATTTAATGTTCAAAAATGTTTTGAAGCTTCAGCTAAAATGTTTTGTATAAAATTAACACGTTACAGTGAGCAGGATAACAGATATGCCACACAGGATACAAAATGCTTCTCAACATTCTGATGACATCATTATGGTTTTTTGGAAACAAAAGGTAACCACAGCAGCAGCAAGGAAAGTAGAGAAAAAGAGAGAGCGGCAAGGGGCGGGGGGACGGATTTCAGGGTGTGGTTTTTTGTCTGGGTGAGTCACCTTTGGCTTTTCGAAACAAATATTTCCCATTAGCAAAAGCTTGCTGCTGTGGGGGCCAGACCACATTGCGTATACGTTATGTGCCAGATGAAAAGCCAAATGAATTATTAACAAGAAACAAACATATTTGTACACAAATAACTTACACACACACGCACACACACACGCACACTACCACACTTTGAGGGTAGAATCATTCAGGCGTGTTGCGGTCTCCGGCAAAGAAACAAACAAACAAAAATAAAAAATAAAAATAAAATTGTGAAACACTTGTAAATAGCAAAAACCACAAACAGAAGCGAGCGTGCAATAAAACATGCATACATTTGCAAGCACACACACACACACATACACAAATGTTTATATAATACACATGTAGTTGGAGTCAGCAACTATGCCAAGTGCTACACACACACCAAACACACACACACACCCCTCTACTCCTGCAGTTGAAATGAAATCCGTAAAGCGCGTTTTACTGGCTTTTTAATGTCTCATGCTCGACATCTCGTCGCGCACTCGGATATGCCGGCATTTGGCATATATATCTAGCATATATATATATATATATATATATACAAAAATTCTTACTTATGACCATAAAAATATTTACATGCCCACATGGCATTTGATTGTTGTTGCCGTTGTCATTTGCATGTTTGCCATCGTGTTATTCGCTTTGTGCTTAATGAATAAAATATGTCAGCTGCTGCTTGCGCTTTGCTTTGTTTTGTTTTGTTTGTATACTCTATTGCGAATGTGCATTTATAGGGTATATTGGGTTTTGTGCAACAGTCCTCTGCATAATTAATTAGTTATGTTTGAAAATTTTGAAGCTAGGGCTAGAGTATTTGATATATCGATATGATGGTATAAACTATATTTCCCGTCAAAGAAAGTTTTTAGAATTTTTAGCCTTTAAGGTCCTTTTTCTATATTTAACAAACTTTTAGATTCTGTAGCCCTAAAAAAATGGGGTAAAAAGGAATCCGCAAACTTCTTATAAGTTATTAATACAGCCTTGCAATTTTAAATTAAATTAAAAGCATTTTAATCTCACTACATTAAATAAATAAAATTAAAAATAAAATGAATATAAATATAAATACAAATTAAAAAAATAAAAACTAGCATAAAATTAGAAAAATAAATAAAACTAAATTAATAACACTATGCAACAATTTATGAAAAATTCTTAAAACCCCAACTTTTTAGGATTTACTTAATATTTAAAATGGTTCGTCGATTCCGAAAAAAAAAAATTAAAAAAGAACATGTGGACGGAATCGTTTTCAAGATAAAGAAAAACCTAGATTTTCGATTTTTAAAAAAAATTAATTTTTATTTACTGTCTGCTGATATCGAGAATTATAGGCGCACAGATATGCAAGAAACGGCGCCAACAAGTATGCAACAGTTTGCATATTTTTTCAGTGAAGAAGTATAATTTGTTATTATTGTCAATTTAAAATTTGAGTATAAATAAAAAAAAAAAATAAATGAATTAATAAATAAATAAAAATAAAAAATAAATTACGAACCAGCGTTCTCATTTTAACAATATTTATTTGAGGGCTAATATATAATAAAACATAGATTGTTTTTTATTTCGGAAAGTCGGTTTTTCTCAGTGCATATACCATTCATCTAGAGTCAGTAAATTTGTTATAATTATAAGAAAAGACCAAAATGGTTAAATAAATTAAAAACAAAGTATATTACAGTCGGCATTTAACTTAAATTGTTTTCACATGTTTAACATTTTTTTTGCCGCTGTTTCTGTTGCCGTTGACACTTGTAAATCTCATCTGGGCAGCTCACAAGTATGCACTAGGACGAGCACATCTTTCATTATGCAGCAAAGCTTCCTGCCTAGTTGCCCTGCCCTGCCCTGCCCCGCCCTGCCTTGCCCTGCCCTGCCCTGCCTTGCCTGCATGCTTGAGTGCATTCTGAGCCCTCAGATGCTTCATTGCATCGTGCAGAACGACGTTTAGTTTTTTCAAGCGTTTCACTAAATTGTAGCTTACACTCCAAAAATGTTAATGCGGCTTTAGGGGGCACTAAATTGCATAAGATATGTGAGTATATCAAATGTTTTTATTTTTTCTTTAAACTGCCTTAAATGTCGTCTATTAAGGAGAGCATTTCCTAATTGCGCCTAAGGCTTATGCAACTCTTTTTTTATACAAATATTAAATGCGGTATATAAAAACAGCGCACTATGGGACCAATGACCGATTTCGTGGCCTTAATTAATAATGCAATGATTTGGCAAGTATTTTGGCTCTAGTTTATTGGATAACATTTAAAATGATGATTATAAGTGGTTTTGATGAAAAGTGGGCGTGGCACTTTTCCCACTATTTGTAACCATTTTTTTTTTATTACAATTGAGCATTTTTCCTAATATTTAACCTAAAACGGCAAAATTAGATACTGCTTACTGATATTTATAGTAGGTTATATTTAACAATTGCATTTTATCGATCAACTCGCCCCTTCACCTTTTTCCAAACTTTAAATAAATCCTAAAAGTGAGGTCGTTCTAAAAATGAGGTCGTTTGCTAAAAAATTGATTTGTGAATGAAATTGATAAAAATTGACAATTATAACAACTGATCTACAATCACAATTAATGACAGCACCAAGTTAAAAAAGTCGCATTGCTGCCAAATGCTGCCAAAATTTTGAATTCCTTTCCAAAGCCAAAATTTGTTAAAAAAAATTGTTGCTTGAGACACTTTTTTAACTTACATA